>OZ008367.1:86630669-87230669 GCA_963931995.1 Phaonia tiefii | reverse complement strand
ACTTCAGAGGGATTTGTCTACTTTCCAGACGTGGTGCGAGACCAATTTGATGGAGCTTAATTTTACGAAATGTAAGCATATGCTGTTCTCTGGGTCATCATTATTTTCGGCAAAATACATTTTAGGTGGCAATGTTCTTGAATCGGTGGATTCATTTGTTGATCTTGGTGTTCTCTTGGACAGAAAATTGAATTTCAACTCCCACATAATTACGATGGTGAACAAGGCTTATGGCGTTCTGAACTTTATTAAACGTTGGGCAAAGGAATTTTCAGATCCCTACGTTACGAAAAATCTTTTTACTTCACTAGTCCGCCCTATTCTCGAATATGGATCAGTTGTTTGGGACCCCCAGTACAATTTGTATGTTAATATGATTGAATCGGTCCAGAAACAGTTTCTCATTTTTTGTCTGAGAAATCTTCAATGGAACCCGAACCATAATCTTCCTTCGTATAACAGTAGACTAGCATTGATCAGATTGCCGACTCTTAGTAGTAGACGTACCATGATAAACTCTATTACAGTTTTGAAGATAATTGATGGATGTATATGTTCTGAATTTCTGTTATCTTAGATTTTCATAAATGTCCCATTGAGACCCACGAGGTACTATAAACTCGTAAACATCGAGTTTCAGCGTTCGAATTATGCGTCCTTTGATCCAGTTAGGAGAATGTGTCGTGACTTTAATGAGCTATATCAGTTTATTGATTTCACAGGTAGTTGGGAAACGACAAAGTCTAGCATAATTTGTCATTTGAACCGATTGCATTAGTGCTGTATATTCGTTGACGTACATATGTAAATTTAATTTACTTTATCCTTACTATCTGGTCTGATTTATGATTTGGTTTTCGTTTTGCTCGTAATTATTATATATTGAAGTATCTTATGTTAATATCTCGTGATGTGCTTTTATACTTATTTATGTTAGTGTAATACCAACTGGTGAAGAATTTCTGTAGTTGGTTGTAACGTGTGAACTTATAATCCTTGCTCTCCCGTTATAGACCGGTCTATAATGTGTACGCTGTCCTCACGTTATGGGGACGGGGCCCTCTCGGTCGGAGTGGCGGCGATGGGTTCGCTCGATTTAAAAAAAAAAAAAAAAAAAAAAAAAAAGGGACCTAAAAATATAATTTAAAAAAAAAAAATACATTCAATAAATAAAAAATTTCTTAAAAAAAGTTTATCATTTTACAAAAAGTATCTTTTCTTAAAGAACCATTTAAATTACAGTATTTTTCAAAAGGCGCCTTAGGCGTGTTGGAACTAACTAGTACATATTATATATAGCGAAAGGAACTTCGTTCCAACCGGGTGGCCCCTGACACCTAATGTAATTTTTTTTTAATGGGTGGTGTTCTAGGTGGAGCCTGTAACCAATATTTAGTATATATTGCAGTTTTGAACCCAATAAAAAGTAATTTCGAAAAGCCAAAGTGAAAGAAGTTTAAAAACGGAACATTAAATAAGTGTCTTTTCTTAAAAAAAGTAAATTTTCTCAAAAATATACGTATTCCTATTCATATACAAAGTACATTTTCTTAAAAAAGTACCTTATCTTAAAGAAGTACCTTTGCTTAAAAACCTTTGTACCTTTGCTTAAAAAAAGAAATTTTTGTTAATAAGAACCGTTTCTTAAAAAGTAACTTTTCTTCAAACAAATTGCCTTTTTTAAAAAACTGCATTTTCTTTAAAGAGTACCTTTTTTTGTGAATCAAACTAACTTGTCTTGGGACAAGTACCTACTCTTAAAAATTTACCTATTCTTGAAAAAAGGACAAATTCCTTAAAAAATACGTATTCCTATTCTTATACAAAGTACATTTTCTTAAAAAAGTACCTTATCTTAAAGAAGTACCTTTGCTTAAAAAAAGGAAATTTTCTTACAAAAAGTACCTTTTCTTAAAAAAAGAAATTTTTTTTAATAAGAACCGTTTCTTAAAAAGTAACTTTTCTTCAAACAAATTGCATTTTTTAAAAAACTGCATTTTCTTTAAAGAGTACCTTTTTTTGTGAATCAAACTAACTTGTCTTGGGACAAGTACCTACTCGTAAAAATTTACCTATTCTTGAAAAAAGGACAAATTCTAAAAAAAATCCCACTTCTTAAAAAAGCGTAAAAGACAAAGACAAGTACCTACTCTTAAAAATTTACCTATTCTTGAAAAAAGGACAAATTCTAAAAAAAATCACACTTCTTAAAAAAGCGTAAAAGAAATACCTTTTCTTATAAAAATTCCTTTTCTTAAAACTACCTTTTCTGAAAAATAAAATAATAAGTGTTTTTTACCCCGCTAAAGTTAATTATAGCTTAATTTGTACGGGACAGTTAAGCGACATTAAGTGGCATTCCAATTTCCGACTTAAATTCCGACTTCAGCAATGACAATGTTGCCACAAGTTCAATTTCAAGAAGTGGCAACAAAAAGTTATCTTACCTAAATTTTTGTTATCATTTCTTGCGAATGAAAATATTATCAAGGAGAGACTCAAAAGCATAAATTTGCAAAATGGCTTCCACAGATTAAGTTAATTAGAATTATTTTATTTAATGGAAGACTACGTATACTTTTATACATATATCTAGGATATCGAAGGATAGATATTTATTTGCGATTGAAAACAAAATTGGAAATAAATTTTTCTCAACAACGCGCGGTAAATGTTATACATATTGAACATGGTAGAATTATCTATCAGGTATAGTCATTTAAACAGGTGATTTAATCTTTTTCCATGTAATTTTTTGCGTCACTTGTCAAAATCATGTGTATTTTTTTTGTATTCTTGTATTGTTGGTAAATATTTGTGTAGAGTTTGACAACTGCAACAAATGCACGAAAATAAAATGTCTGTTGTTGTTGCTTACAACTACAAAAACATCTGCTGCTACCATGTATTTGTTGGCACTGGCTACAAACGTGTTGCCGTATCGCATTTTTTTTCGCCCATTACAGCAAATGTTGCCACATTTCGTAGTATTAAGTGTGGATCGTTTTATTTGGAAAGTCGTAAGTGGCAATAGCTTAGTGGAATAAAAAATAGCCTTAACATCTCTTTTTTTCTTGAGATAAGTAGCCTTTCTGAAAATAAGCAAATTTTCTTAAAAAAAATAACCCTTTCCTAAAAAGAGTACCACTTCTTTAAATAGCTTTTTATTACAGAAATTATTTCTATTTAAAAATAGTACATTTTCTTAAACAAAACATTAGCTTTTAATAAAAGAAGTACCTCTCTTTAAAAAATTACCTTTTCGGGAAAATATAATACATATTCTTACAAAAAGGACACAAAAAAATATTCTTTTTTTTAAAATACATTCTTAAAAAATAAAAAATTTCTTAAAAAACGTCTTGAAATGTTTTAAAACTGTTGATGTCTGCTGGGACATTTTCTGCAAAATAAGATATTGTAATACAAAAACTATAATTACAATATTTTACTAACATTTCTTGATAACCAGAAAAAAATCTTGATATCGCTGCTACAGGAACTATTAACATTCTTTAACATTCTTGAACTTTTTTTTTAATATAATACATATTTTTAGCATTTTAAACGTTAGTTTTGAAATATATAGAATTATGTTGCGGTAACCGAATTGAAAATGAACTCAGTTGAACCTACAGAATTCACGAAAATGTGGTCGTTGCAGCCGACTTAAGGCTAAATTCAGTTATTACGACCGAATTGATACCCAATTCGATAATTCTAACAAAATTGATGCCAAATTCGGCTGTTGAACCTGACCTGTTGCCACATTCGTTTGCTCTGGTCGAATTTATAATCAAGTTCGGTTGTTCCATTCGCTCTAATTTCACATTCGATTAAACCAATCGAAATTTAAGAAAATTTAATTGACAGTATGAATATAGATGCAGGTTGATTTGTAGCAACCGAATCAATTACGAATTGAGGTTGCCTCAACTGAATTTCAGTTGTGGGGATTAAATTCGGCCGTGGCAACCTCTATTTGTTTGCCGCAAACGCAATTCGGTGATAACAGCCGAATTTACGGTTGCTACAACCTCTTCTAAAACAATTTGCTCTCTGGGTGTAATTAGTTCACGGTGGTTTTATTTTGTTACTTTCAGGTAAAATAAGTACTATCACCAAAATGTTTGAATTTTGACCACCTATAGATTTCTCGTCACTCAAGTCTTAGTGAAAACCAATTTTTAAACATCTCTCATGTTTTTGTGGCTGTTTTGCAATGGTGTGAACGGCTCTGACCACCTTACATATCTTTCGACGGCGGTCACCTCGCTTAGTGACGTTGAAACTATCGAGTATTTAGCCATGAAAGAGCTTCTCAAAATATCGTTCATAACTGGTATAAAACTGTAGGTCCCAATCAGAGAGTATAAAACTAGAAAGTCCACAGTTCACTGAATGTTAAAAACTCTCCCCAATCACTTCATGGGATGTAATGGGAGGGAACCCATTGTTTTTTAAGATTTTGTGAATGTTTGACCTAAATTGAATGATATGGATGAGGGCAAAATGTTGTTTCACTAAAGCAGTGCCACATGTCAGACATTCCGAAAAACTGTTCAATAACATTCAATCTTGTGCGAATTCACCACTCATCGCTTTAATTTTCTTCCAAGAAATATTAAATGATAGCTAAATTAACTGATAGCAGTGCTGACAGGTTTTAGATTCCAGCTAACTGAACCATAATAATTTCAAGTTTTGAATATTTGAAAGTCAATGCTCTACGCCCTTAAGATGACTCCAGAAAATTAAATATGATAACAGAAGAACATAGTAAAATCACTCCGGAAACATATGTGAACCTCTAACCTGTACTAATAAATAAAATCAATTTAACTATTGGGTTGGCAAGAAAGTAATTTCGGTTTTTTTGTTCAAAATAATTTGTAATTACTTTATTCAAATAATTAATTTTAATCTGTAATGTTCATTCCATTTAGTTCAATGACATTTTGGTATCGTTCAGGCAAATTCTTGATCCCAGATTCATAGAATGACTGATCCGTCCCACACATTTACTCGAACAACACGGTTTGTTGGTCCTCTTCCGCTTCGTTGCATTGGTGAAACGTATTCGTTAATGTTTTACGTTTTGTATTGAGAAATTTCGTTTATCCGACACATAACTTCTTTGACAATTTCTCGGTTCACTGGTGCAGCAATTAATGTTTCGGTCCTGAAAAAATTATATTTAATTAGAATTTTGGAGGAAACGTCGACAACCGATTTAATTTTGAAGTGGTAGAGGAATTTTTCTACCTCGATCCGCCGTAAACAAGGATAACAATGTCAGCCTGGAGATAAATAGGATAATTGTGCTTGAAAATAGATGCTATTTAGGGTTCAACAAACAGTCTAAAAACAAAGTCCTCTCTCGACAGACAAACGTCCAGCTATGCCAGACTCTCCTTTTATCTGGCCTGACAAACTTGTGTCATACTGCAAGCGGATGAAAACCACCTGAGAGTATTCAGGAGAAAAATTCTCCATAAAATATATGGACCGAAAAATTTATGAAATGAGGGACTCACGTTACCAGAAGGAATTCCCGGGATCCCGGGACATTAATTTATTTAATTCCCAGGAAATGAAAATGTCCGGGAATTCGCCTTCCCTAGTATCAATAAATAAATAATTTCAAACACACTGCAAAACAAAACCATTACCGAAATGAAACAAATTCATTGCATTAATGAAAGAAACCCATTGCAGCAATGAAAAAAAATCGTTACAAAAACGGAGAAAATTCGTTGCAACAATGAAACAAATTGAAATAACACAAACTCGTTGCGACAAAGAAACGTGTATGCATTTCCGCAACAACCACGGCTTTAATGAAAGCATTTTTGCAGCGGGATTGAAACTGTACGTTAGGTTACTTCCGATGACGATATTTGTTGGGGTAACGAACACTTTCATTCCTGTGACGAAGCTTTTCCGTTCAGTGAATGATTTGTAAATTGCCAACAAAGGGTTCAACGCTTATGTAGCGTATAAACACACTACCAAATAAAAGTTTTTCATCGGTACAAATTAGTTCTACACATATATAGTCGACCACACGAGATTCCGTTACCAACATAATAAGAGTCATTACTTTTTAGCCATGAGGTGATATTAATGAACCATTTAAATTAGAATTTCTTCTTGTCCGTGATATGTAGGTGAGTATACCACAAAATTCTAGGCTTCTAGGTGAATTCCAAACCATTTACGTTAGAACTGAAGGGAGTGAAATAAAAGGAAAGAAACAAATCTAATCAAATTAAATAAAAACTCTTTAAGAAAAGATCCTTTTTGTAAAATTATAAAAAAAAAAATTTTTATAAAGAATGTTTTTTTTTAGAAAAAAAAGGAAATTTTTAGATCCTTGTTTTAGGAATATGTTTTTATATATTCCCGAAAAGGTAATTTTTTAAAGAGAGGTACGTACTTCTTTTTTTAAAAGCTAATGTTTTTTAAGAAAATATACTATTTTCAAGAAGAAGTACTTTCTGTAAGAAAAAGCCATAAGAGTATGAATTTTTTTTACTCAGAAGTACTTTTTTAGGAACAGGTACTTTTTAAAGAAATAGTAGTGTTTTTAGAAAAAAGTATTTTTTTAGGAAAATTTACTTTTTATTTTTAAGAAATTGTACTTTTAAGAAGAGGAATTTTTGTAAGAAAAGGTATTTTTTTAAGAGAAGGTTTTGTTTTGAAGAAAAGTTTTTTTTAAGAAATGTGAAGTTTTTTTTAGATTTGGTCTTTTTTCAAGGATAGGTAAATTTTTAAAAGTAGGTACTTATCTCAAGAAAATTTATTTTGTTTCACAAAAAATATATATTTTTTATAGAAAATTTAGTTTTTTAAGAAAAGGCAATTTGTTGTACGAAAATTAATTTTTTTAAGAAAAGTTACTTATATAAATAAAATTACTTTTTTTAAGAAAGGTACTTTTTGTAAGAAAATTTACTTTTTACTTCTTTGAGATAAGGTATTTTTTTTTTTTTAAATTTACTTTGTTTAACTCTAGACAGATAATCTTCGTCGACTCGTCGAACACTGTTGCCCTTTTTAAATTTTTCACAAAAATTAACTGAAGAGCGAATTGTTTAAAAACAAATCCTAAATGTTTAGAAATGTATGGCTTGTGTATTTTCTTTTCTGGTCAAGTCTATTAATGATTTAAAGTAGTATGCTGGGTTTGTACGCTACGCTGTTCTTTAAATATGTCAAAGGAAAATATAACCTCGTCGATTCGATGAAGATTGTCTTTAATGTGTAGAATTTGATTACGCTTCTAGGGTTAAGAATATGAAGAAGTATTTTTTTTTTTTGAGAAAATGTACTTTCTTTTAAGAAAAGGCACTTTTTTAGGAAATGTTCTATTTTTAAACTTCTTTCACTTTGGCTTTTCTAAATTTTCTTTTTATTGGGTTCAAAACTACAATATGTATAAATATTGGTTACAGGCTCCACCTAGAAAACTTCCCATTAAACAAGAAATTTGCCAGCATATGTTAGTCTAGACACAAACCAAAGCAAAAGTACCCAATATAGTTGATCATACTGGGTTGTAGCATAATAGTGTTAAACAAATTTTGTTTAATTTTTTTTTTCATTTAGCCCCCATCCCGAAACGTGCGATAAGGAACTTCGTACCCAAAGATACCAAAAAAGTCAAAAATACGTTAAAATTTTGAAGTTTGGAATTCCACCTGTTGTAAGTCAATTTACGTGAAATAATTCTTTATCGCACCAACCGTACTATGAAGAGTGTGAAACGGAACATCAGATGAGAAAGATGACAGCTCTATATGACACTACTCTGTAATAAAGACTGACACTCAACATGTATTGAAAACATGACAGACACTTCTTCACAAATACAGACGTCTGTGACGGAACGAAGACAATGGCACAAAGGAACTTCAAGGCCAGAAGAAGCGAAATCTGATATAAATATCCCGAAAGGTGTATTGTTATCGCTGCTATTGTGGTTTGTGGTGATATTTTAAGGTAAAAGGATGGTTAATGAAAATAAACTGTTACAGGTTTTCGTTGAAATCGTAAACTATTCAAGCAACCAAAAAACATCCACGCTATAAACCATTTCGTGGTAGCAAAACATAACAAGCGATTTAAAAAAATGTATAAACGTCGCCGTTCTTCTCTAGTTTCTGTGTCAGATTTTCTTTGATGTCTATGATTTCGTTGCTGGCAGCTATTCCCATTGACAGAGGGTTCCACATAACATTCAAATTATCAGCAACGCTAAAGAATTTAGGTCCCAAATTCATAAATATTATAATACTGAATGAAGTTTACTAGTCTATTCCCCTGTCACTGTCATTTTCGTTTGTTTCTTCCTAAAAACTTTAATTTTACTCTTACTATTTGTTCTTATATAACATATAATTGTTTAAATGTCCTCTTCTTTATTCCATTTTTATTAGTCCACATATCAAGTTTATTAATTAACTAAATTTAATTTATTTATTTATTTAATCTATTTATAACATTGTTTTATTCAAATGTACTAAAATTTATAATTCGTGTACTTTAATTATAAGGCTTGTTCTTGTTGTGCGTGATATCCAATAAATAAACAATACAATACAATAAAGAGGGTAACAACGGTCGCGTGCTTTTACGTTTTGTTAATCAGTTAAACTATTATTAGCTTAATTAACACTTTTCTTCGAAACTTACAGATATTTATATGTTCGGCAAATAGTTTAATTCAATGACAGATAACACATGTTTGGTAATAATATTTTATTTGTTATTGGAAGCGAAAATTTAAAAATTTGCGGGATAGAAATTTAAAATTCATATATGAGAAAAACATATCGCACCCTAAATACAAAAGTGTAACAACTCAAAATTTACGAATTTTGAGTAGAGGGGAAAATCTAGACTGTGGAGTTAAAAAATGTATGGAAAGCCTCAAAAGTAGACATATTGATACTGGACTTTTTTTGACGAAATGGAAGTGAAACTGACGCTAGATTTTTACAGCAGATAGATTTGGATTATTTTTAGCAACAAATTACAATCTCGAAATTTTTAGATATGACCCTTTTGTATCTAGAGTACGCGATGTGTATAACTAGAGCTTAAAACTTAGATTTGAATAGAAAATTATTCTCCCAGATATTTTTCCGGAAAACAATAAAACTGTGGCATCTGAAGTTTGATTCTATGTTATGATTTTTTATGCAGGATCCGCATTTACTTTGGAGCCTTTAACGAAGTCGGATGGATGTCTGGTAATACTATCTCGAATAATCAGAAATGAAAATGCTTCTGAAAAATCACATAATTTTGAATTGTATAATGCTGGGAGTTTCCACATTGATTTCACCTCAGTAACAGCGGTGAACGGATTTTATGGCCACTGAGGTCACTTATATTGGTATTCCGGTATTTCTATAAAAACATTATATAAGTAATATAATTTCAGAACCACCTGTATGCAATTCACCCGCAGTAATTCGATTTAGATGCTAAATGGTGTGTTGCAAGGGAGAGCGAGGCATAAAGTCGGCAAATGAACTTCGATTAGTATGAAAAAAAAACAAAATGATAAAGAGACTTTGGTCACTTTTTAGCTGCATCCTTACTTCTTGAAACGAAGTTCCTTATCGAACGTTGCGGGATGGGGGCTAAATGAAAACCAAATTAAACAACTTTTTTAACACTATTATGCTACAACCTAGTATTACCAACTATATTGGGTACATTTGCTTTGGTTTGTGTCTAGATTAACATATGTTGGGAACGTTCTTGTTTAATGGGAAGTGTTCTAGGTGGCGCGTGTAACCAACATTTACTATATATTGTAGTTTTGAACCGAATAAAAAGAAAATTTAGAAAATTCGAAGTTTAAAAAAAAGAAAATTTTCTTAAATAAGTGCCTTTTCTTAAAAAAAAATAAATTTAAAAAAAAAATACCTATTCATATTCTTAAACAAATTAGTTTTCTTAAAAAAATACTTACCTTAAAGAAATACATTCGCTTAAAAAAAAGTAAATTTTCTTTCAAAAAATACTTTTTCTTAAAAAAAAGTAATTTTTTTAAAATAAGTACCTTTTCTTAAAAAAGTAAATTTTCTTACAACAAATTGCCTTTTCTTAAAAAACTACCTTCTCTTTAAAGAGTACCTTTACTGTGAAATAAAATAACTTTTCTAGAGAAGTGTACCTACTCTTAAAAATACTCTTCTTGAAAAAAGGACCAACTCTATAAAAATCCAATTTCTTAAAAACACATTCTCTTCCAACAAAATACGATCTCTTAAAAAAAATGCCATTTCTTTTCTTAATTCTTTTTCTAAAAGTATCACAAATTCTCCAATTCAATTAACAATTATGCAATTCTTTTTCTTAAAGTATCTTTCGTTAAAAATAAAAAAATACTTCGTTTCTTTTCTTGAGATAAGTAGCCTTTCTGAAAATGAGTACATTTTCGTAAAAAAAACCTTTTCCTGAAAAGAGAATCACTTCTTTAAAAATTATATATTCTTAAAAAATTTACTACTTAAAAAAATGTATACCCTTGTGACCTTTTCTTACAGAAAGTACTTATTCTTAAAAATAGTACCTTTTCTTAAAAAAAAAACATTAGCTTAAAAGAAATAGCTCTCCTTAAAAAATTACCTTTTGCGGGAAAATATAATATATTCTTACAAAAAGGACCTAAAAATATACTTTTTCGTAAAAAAAATACATTCTGTAAAAAAAAAATTCATAAAAAAATGTATCATTTTACAAAAAGAATCTTTTCTCAGATATCCATTTAAGTTATCGTATTTTTCAACGGGCGCCTTAGACGTTTTGGAACTAACTAGTACATAATACTTATATACAGCGAAAGGAACTTCGTTCCAACCAGGTGTCCCCTGACACCGCGTGAGATTTTTTTAAAATTGGTGGGAACAAAAGTTGATATTCACGCTTTGAGATAAAAAATTGTGAATCTTTGTGTTAAATTGACGCTATCTTCTGGTGGAATTAGAATCCTTTCCAACTGTTTATTATACTAAAACTAATACACACAAACAATTTTTTTTTTCAAAAAAGAAATATTTGTGATGTATTTAGTACAACTAAACCATATTACCTATAAACAAAACTTAGTGGTTGAGGTAAAGCTAAGAAACTACTCTATTTATTGAAGGAAGATTAAGTGAAATTCCTCCAAAAGTAACGGTTTTTTCAATAAGAGCGCTCCAAAAGCTTTTTTAAATAAAACAAAACCGGGTTTAGATTCCAACGATTCCAAATTCTTTATTCCTGTGAAACTACGTTCGGTGCCATTATATATGGAACTCAATTTCTTTTGCATGGCCACCACGGGCACGCTTGCAGAAGTCCAGACGCTGAACCCAATTTTCGACGGTTTTCAAGCATAAATCGGCCGATACTGCTGCAATTTCACGTTCGATATTCGTACGAAGTTCATCAATCGTCGCTGGCTTGTTGGCATAGACCATAGACTTGACGTAGCCCCACAGGAAATAATCTAACGACGTCAAATCGCAAGACCGAGGCGGCCAATCGACTGGACCATTTCGTGAGATAACACGTTCACCAAACTTGGTTTCCAATAAATTGATTGTGGCATTCGCTGTGTGGCTTGTGGTGCCGTCCTGTTGGAACCACATGTCCTCCAAGTCCATGTTATCCAATTGGGCCCAAAAATATTCGGTTATCATTGAACGGAAGCGATTCGCATTCACAGTAATGTGCCGGTCTTGATCATCACGGAAGAAGTACGGCCCAATGACGCCGCCGGCCCATAAACCGCACCAAACCGTAATTTTTTCGGGATGCAATGATGACTCATGGATTACGTGTGGATTGCTGTCTGACCAATAACGCATATTTTCCTTATTGACGAAGCCTTTCAGCCAGAAATGAGCCTCATCGCTGATTGTTGAGGCTCTTAAAGTTGACCTTTTAAAGTTGAGGCCACTGACTCCAAATTTCGGTAGTAAATTTTAATAATTTCGACTCGTTGTTGGCTCGTATATCTTTCCATGATGAAATGGCAAACCTTACTGAAGAGAAATGTCAAAAGAGCGGGAAAAAATATGGCGTCCTTTGCTGTTCCTATCGATTTACTTTTGTAGCGTGTCTGTTGAACAACCCTTTAAAAATGCAGTTCAAAATATTTGAAAAATAAATTAATTTTTTCGATTTTCAATATCCCAAAAGATTAATATTTGTAATAACATAGAGTAATTTCACCTAGAGCTGCCACTTTCTCATCTGCCGATTCATTTTACACTCTTCGTCGGTCGGTGCGATAGAGAGTTATTACACGTAAATTGATTTATACCAGGTGGAATTACAGAAATTGTTGGCTTAAATTTGTTATGTATTTTTGGTTAATTTGGACTTTGTTGTTATATTTTATTTTTAGTATATATTTGTGGTGTATTTAATATTGATCTATTCATATTTAACGCACGAAACGAAATTCCGTTGCTGTTATATTGTTGGTTGTTTTGAACCATTGCCTCTAGTCGAAGATCAACACTTTAAAATTGAGGAAGCTGAAGTTTTCAACATGTTAGGACAACTGCACCCCCCGTGTTTATTCAATAAACATGTGAAAAAAAATGTTTAAATTATATTTAAATATGATATGAACCTTAGAATACTTGGAGTACTACGAGTATAATATTTAAATTAAAAGTGATATATTCAAGAACTTACCTTACCTGAAATGAAAAGAAGAGTGAGAAAACTATT
This sequence comes from Phaonia tiefii, assembly GCA_963931995.1. Classification (NCBI taxonomy): domain Eukaryota; kingdom Metazoa; phylum Arthropoda; class Insecta; order Diptera; family Muscidae; genus Phaonia; species Phaonia tiefii. Next base: position 87,217,922 of record OZ008367.1, on the reverse strand, counting down.
AAATCAAAAATGTTTATCAAATTATTAGGTACATAAAATGTAATTTGTATATTTTAATTTATATAGCGCAATAAAAACACTACTCATTATTAAGACAACAAATATGTTTCATTGGGTGTACTCGTACAAACGGAATCGAAATCACTTATTAAACCCAATTCATAGACATTTTTCAATAAATCAATTTCGCTCAACATCCCTATTATTTGACTAGAAATTTATTTTCAATTACAATATACGCCCTAGCCAAATGTTATTGCACATTGGTAAAATGTTTCGTTTTGAGAATTGGTATTTTGAGAATAATACCGATATTTTCGTTGAATTTTTGTGCATTTCTGGTACACACTCCATTCAATACAACAATAGTAAACTTGCTTTATATGGAAAACAATTACAACAAACGCAGTAGTCTTTCTAAAAACGAAAATTTTTAGTAAAGTGTAGTACAATTTGACTAGGGCTGTATACATGTTCCAACAATACACCTTTTTACAAATCGATATACTTATAAAAAAACTTCCCAATAAACAGATACAACCTAGGGGCCATTTTTGAGCGAATGCTAGAAGGAGAATCTGCGTTTATAGGAAATAAAAATGTAATTTAAACGTGAATGATAGATTTATTTAAAATTAATATTTTCTCCTTGACCCTTTAAATTATTTCGAAGCCAAGACTTTGGTCGAGAGCTGTTGGCAAAAGAAGACAATGGAGCATAGCCCGACATGACAATGTGTGGTTTAGTAAAGTCTGCGCTTGCTTTATTATGATTAGATTTTAAATCTGATCTCTGTGCCGAAAGTGTAAAAAATCTAATCATGAACAAAAAAATAGCACTGACTTTGAAAACACCAAAATTCTCCAACAGGAGAAAATTTATGTGAGGAGATACACTCTGGAGATGCTGCACATTATCAACACATCCACACACACACGACTTAACTATAAAACAGACAAGGACAACTGCGAGGATATTTACAAATATTTGACCAAACAGTACATTAGTTAGATATCGGACGCGCTTTGCGAAGGAAGTTTTTGTAAAACTGTGAAAATGTTTTTGTAATGTAGAAGAAGAAGAATCGCGTAATTTATTTGGTAAAGATGTAGAAGTTTCTTTAATTATTATTTGTTATTTGTTACTCATGTTGTGTATTTTACAGCCTGATGAAGACTCTCAGCGGGAGTCGAAATATTGCAAAATAAAAAAAGGGAAAATAATACAAAAATTATTTCTTTTAGTTTAACGGCCAAAGCCCAAAAGACAAAATTTAAAATACACAAAAATTAAATACACTCACATTTCTTTAAATATTTCTAAAGTGTGGCTAATTCAATAGTTTAGTTAGTGGTCTTTAACAGTGACCATCTAAAAATATAATTTCCATTTCAGCAACACCTTCGCCACATGACGTCAACGATATAACAAGCAAATTGTTAGGGTATCCACAATTCAATGCAGAAACGTAAAACCCGCAATGCCATTATAACAACAATTTTATCAACTGCAACAATTTATGGATGTTAGATATTCAAAGCAATAGCGACAACAATGTACAAACAAAGTATAATAAAACATTTTATTTACACCTACATCATGGGTATGACATAATTATGTTTGCACAAAATAAAATATTTCTAACGATTTTTTTGTTAGTTTATAATTCACTTGCAAAACTCACTAACAAATCTCTAAGTGGAAATGTTGAACACAATACGAGCAATCAAAGTATATTACACTTGTCATGAAATCACACTGCACTAAATATCAAGTACTACCAGCAAACACTGTTGTGTGTGCAGCTTATGCAACTGCCCGCAAATATCGGGTTTTCCAATAGGTATTTGACAATTATGCATTTAATTTGTGAACGCGCTATTTCACTGATCATCTAACTGTTACCTTTCTTTTTTTCAGTAACCTCAACATTTTCATCATGATAAAGTACACGAACGAACAACGTATGCAAATTATAAAAATATACTACCGAAATTCGGAGTCGGTGACCGCAACTTTAAGAGCGTTACTTCCAATTTTCGGTCGTTATTCTCGCCTTAGTAGACAAGCTATTACAAGTTTAGTGCAAAAATTTGAGTCTACATATTCATTGTGTGATGCAGCCGTACCAGTGTGACAAAGGGTTGGTCGATGTGACGAAAATATCGCTGCCGTTCAGGCTTCCGTAGAAAACTATCCAAATCAGTCGATTCCGTGGCGTTCACTAGATCTGGGCATCGCCAAGACCACTTTATGGCGAATTTTGCGTAAAGATCTTGGTTTACACCCAAAGAAGATCAAGTTGACTCAAGAATTGAAGCCGATGGACCATTTGATGCGACGTACGTCCTCCGATTGGGCTCTGGAGACGATGCGCCAAGATGATGAATTTCATCGCAAAATCATCTTCAGTGACGAAGCTCATTTTTGGCTCAATGGGTTTGTCACTAAGCAAAATATGCGTTATTGGTTTGGTGAAAATCCACATGTGCTTCATGAAGCACACGTTACAATCACACACGTTACAATCGATTTATTGAAGAGAAAGTTTGGTGAGCGTGTTATCTCAAGAAATGGACCAGTCAATTGGCCGCCTCGTTCGTGTGATTTAACGCCTCTAGACTTTTTTCTTTGGGGCTACGTCACATCATAGGTCTATGCCAACAAGCCGACGAAGGTGGAAGAACTCAGAGCCAACTTTGAACGCGTTATAGCAGCCGCTACGGCCGAAATGTGTAACCGAGTCATCGAAAATCGGCCGCTGCCGACGTGCCCGCGGTGGCCATATGAACGAAGTCGAGTTCTATTCATAAATGTTTTGTTTGTAGTTCAAGTCGATCATGAAGTTTTGGAAATATCTCAATAGATTTGCGTTTTATTAAAAAAAAAAAATTGTCAAGTCCTTATTGGAAAACCTTTTATAAGTAAATATCAACATTGAATTGCAACTTACTAATAACACCCACTTCATTCTTAACTTTGTATGAATGGAAGTCATTTATTGCTGGTGCATTCTTAGTCAGCTTTTGGTGTTTTCGGCAGCTATTTGAATAGGATTGTGATTGAATCAAGAGTGGTTGTGATTTTGTGAATGGTTTATTGAATGATTTAAAACTGTTCGGGTTTCTTCTGAGCAGCGGCGTTTGCTTTTACTTTAAAACAGATCAGAAATAAATTGGAATTAAACCGTAACATTTAACGGGATAATATACGATGTTCAGAAAATAAGCATTAGTTGAATATTTACTTATTCACGAAACAGACATCTTTTTGGTAATTATAACTACAAAAGTCATGTAAAAATCTAAAATCAATAGTTATAGACCTAAATTCTTAATACGCCGAATACTGAAAAAGTCAGAATCACTTCAAATCGTAGTTGGAGGTTCGACTTCGAACTTTGGATGTGGTTTCTAAAATTGCTTGTTGTTAAACTGTAATGGCATTAAGTGGAATATCATCAACATAACAGGGCATATTATCAAAATGCAGTGAAAAAACTAATTTTATATACAAAGCGCCGTATTCAGTAATAGTTGTGAGAGATTTTAGAGACGTTGTTTGTATGATAAATCGTCTATCAAACCTCTCATAAATGTTTATGAATAATGCCGAAAGTTTTGTATAACACTGTGTGTAATCTTTTAAGTCATACAAGTATAACCATATACGGACAACACTACGTGATAAAATACCAAAAAAATAACTCGTGTCTCCCACTTTTGCACAAAGTCATGCTTTTTTTTTATGGGCCCCCAAATATTTGAGGCCTTGGTGTCATTTTTGCAAAAAAAAAAGTAATCATTTTGTCAGCTCATATCTTGAAATCCGTTCGGAGTTTTGATTTACTCCCTGGGGGAAAGTTGTAGCTCTTATCATAATATGAACATATAAAATCAAAAAAAAACTTCATCGTCAAGGTCAAAATCCCAACAAAATTTTAAACAAAACTCTATTTTGTTTACCTTATTTCCCCTGTTCAGGTCCATAGGTAGCAAACCGTTCAAAATCCAAGGAAACAATCAACCACAAAAATGTACCTAAGAATATCTGAATATCAGTGTGAAAGATGGCAGAACTTGGTTGTCAAAAATAGCTCGAATGACGAAAGAACAACACGTGTTATTTAAAAATAATGAATAACGAATGTGTTCCGGCATACTCAAACCCTAATTTAAAAAATAAATTTTAGTTTAATAGTTCATTAACAAAAACATTACTCCCAAACAAATTCATTATATTGAAATACCTTAATTAAATTTAATTATGAAAAATAGTATCACATCTTTTTAACGATTGTCAGGGATATTGGGATAATTATTTGAAAATAAGGCTTTGAAAATAAGGCTGTTTTTTACTCCACTAAGCCATCGCCACTTACGTCTTTCCAAATAAAACGATCCACACTTAATACTACGAAATGTGGCAACATTTGCTATGATGGGTGAAAAAAAGGTGATACGGCCAGTGCCAACAAATACATGGTAGCAGCAGATGTTTTTGTAGTTGTAAGCCGTTTCAGTTGTCAAACTCTACACAAATATATTATAACAACAATACAAGAATACAAAAAAGTATAAAAAGAAAATACATAGGATTTTTACAAGTGAAACGAAAAATGACGTGGAAAAATTAAAACACCTATTTAAACGACTGTACGACCATGTTCAATGTGTATAACATTTATCGCTCGTTGTTGTGAAAAATTTATTTCCAATTTTGTTTTCAATCGCAAATAATAATCTATCCTTAAAATTTCGATATATAAAAGAATACGTAGTCTTCCATTAAATCAAATAATTTCAATGAACTTGAAATGTGCACGCCATTTTGTAAATTTCTGCTTTAACATTTGCATTCGCAAGAAATGATAACAAAATTTATCTAACTTAAAATTTTCTAAATTTATTCAAGCTCAAGACCTTTTTAATATCTCGGCGATTTGACTTTTTCTACTTTCTATTGATTCTGAAAGGCCACTTAAAGACCTTTCCAACAAGCCCAAAAACAAAAAAATCGGACCACTGGCTCAGAAGTTAGCAACTTTACCCTACTACCCCCCGACCAACATTCGGAAAATTTTAAACCCGCTGCCAATACGCACCCTTGCATTTTCGGACATGGTGCTAGTGGACTTTTCTTCATGAAATGAGCCAAGGAATACGCTGGAGAAATTTGCCCGGAACTTCCTGAATCACCCTGCAGATTAAAACTCACCGCAAAGTACTGCAACAATGCGAGAATGCATGAGGAAAAGAAGAACATGGAGGAAAAGTTCTGTATATTCCTGATGTTGGAATTACAGGCCTTTCAGTGATGTTGATACTTAGGGATCTCCGATCGTACTAATTCTCACATGTGAATTGCAGAATTGAGTTTGTATATATGTATATGACCAACCGATGGCATCAATTTAGGCACAGTAGTTGGGCATCTGATGATGAACTTGTCACGGAGTTCGAAACTAGTCATGCCAGTGAGTGTGTGTTGAACTGAATTGTCTATTATTTCCAACAAAAACCAACCATTTTTCAATTAGAAAAATGTTCATGACTTGTAAGCTTGTAGTATGAATTTTTCATACATTAAAACCAAAAAACTAATAAAAATCGGTCATAAAAATTCAAAATTCAAATAAACATATTTGAATTTATATTTAAAATTAAAATGTGTTTCCATATCCAAATAGAGTTGTGCAATTCTGAATTCTAAATATGAATAAGTGTATGAATCGGTCGCGAAACAAATGTATTGTAAGTTTCCTGTAAAATTGATTTTTCGAACAGACCAAAAACAGGGATTTTAAAAAATGCTGGACACTTCAGTCGGAGCACATACAACGGACATATAAAAAGTACGATGGAAGGGGAAAGCGACAGATTGTCATACCTGGTCGTAGTAGTTGTTCGACAAGTAAAGCTGCGCAAACTTGATTGGTACCAGAAGACTACAGCTTCCGGAAGAATTATTAAGTTTAACTCTAAGCACTCTAAGCATTATCAACTCGGCGACAATTTATAAAATAGAGTTCTAAATATCAGCGACAATGAATTTGATACAGAGAATAAAAGTAGTATAAAGTAAATTCTTCGGAATAATAATTTCCCGGTCGGAACTATAAAATACCTGCTGGAGGACAGAGGGCAATTTACAGCTCGAGGACAAGCGCAACAAGTCGAAAGTCGCAAAAAATTACAAATCTCCTGAAAGACTAAATCATGACAATGGGTCATATGAGCTGTCGTTAAAATCACATAATACCCTGAGCAGGTTACTTAGCCAGAAAACGTATAAACTGATGAAAAAGGGTAAGTCTAATATTGTGTATCGAATAAAATGCCTTGTCCCCATTGCAAAAGGTATGGCAGATATGACGACGAATACACGCTGCAAAATCGGTCTGCTTTTGTTGTTTGGATGCAAATATAAAATGTGTGGAGCTTGTCGCAAATATAATATACTTGTGTCCAAACATATTGTGTTTGCTATTCAATATTACATTGTTGAGATACAATGATTAATATGTTATAACATATGTGTTTGCTATCCACATATATTTATGTTTGTGATACAAATACATCTGTATTTGTTGCACTGTCTATACTCTCTCGAAAGCAAGATAATAAAAGAGAAACGACGAGCGAGTCTGTCTTGTAAGTCTGTATCTGTATTTTAGCATTATTCTCTCAGTCAGTGAGTCACAAAAAATTCCTGAATGGGCATGCAAATTGCAGATGAAGTCAGTGCTTCTTATTTTGGCTGATGTATTGCGTTTTAGTTTCATATATCCAGTCGTCAATGCTTCATCGGACAGAGGATATCAATAGGATATCAGTGAAAAAGAATAAACGAAAGCTCGGACGCTTAAATGGTGTTTGATGTTAGTCTGGTTTTTATGTATGTATGTCTTTAGTTTATATGTTTGTGTGCTACCAAAGTGAGAAAAGATTTTGAGGAAAGAAACTGGAAAGGGCACCAACGTGAAGCCCTTTTTCTGTCCGAGCCTTTACTGAGAAAATCGGAACGGCGGACCTTTTGTCAAATAAACGCTTGGCCTGCATGAACTAGATTTATATATAAATATATTCTTTGTGTACCAACGCATAGCTGAAAACTTCCGAAAACAAAAACGTGAGAGACAAGAAGCAAAAGAGCAGCAGATTCTCATTTCACTAAAAAATACAAATAGTGCAATCAATGCACCTAAATGTAAAATAAATAAAATAAATAAATGGTTTCCCATTACATCCCATGAAGGGACCGGGGAGAACTTCTCACAATCACTGAGCTGTGCGCTTTCCAGTTTTCACTCACTGATTGGGACCTACAGTTTTACACCGATTCCGAACGGTATTTTGAGAAGCTTTTTCATGGCTATATACTCGATAGTGTCGCCGTCACTATGCGAGGTGACCGCCGCCGAAAGAAACTTGAAGGTGGTCAGAGCAGGGTTCGAACCCAGGATCTCATGTACAAGAGCCGCGCACACTAACCATTGCACCACCGACAGCCGTTTTAAATATTTTAATTTTTTGGATTTATGGATTTATATTGATAAAATTAATTATAATAAATAATACATAAATATATATTGAAATCAAAGAATAATTCGTTTTTAAATAATATTATGTTTGGGGGGAAATACGCATATGTTCCCAGGTAAAAGCATACATGTTTGCCAGTAAACATGATGCGGTTTATATTTAAACACAAGTGAGTTTGGGACTTGCAAACATATTAATGTTTGAAGTGTGTGACTGTGTCATGGCGGGTCATAATCATAACTTTGACGAAGTTGACGTTTTAGCGGAGGATATCAATTATCACGGCAATTTACTTTTCCGTCGGGGAAAAGGCTCGATTACAAGACTGACATTGGCCGATGCGCTGAAATATATCGACACGCAATAAGCAAATACAGGGCAAATAAACTTTGGTTGACGAAAGCTTGCACACTGCGTACGAGTAATTTGTTTTTTTTTGTGGTTTATAAACATGTAATTTATTGTCAATAGCTTTGCGATCAATATGTCATTAATAATAAATATTTTTGGAACGAAGTTCCTTATCTACCGTTGCGGGATGGGGGCTAAATGAAAAAAAAATTAAACAACTTTTGTTAAACACTATTATGCTACAACCCAGTATTATCAACTATATTGTTTACTTTTGCTTTGGTTTGTGTCAAGACTAACGGCTTGGATCAGAGAGAAAGAAATTAACTAGATGTCCCACATATATTGGGAAATTACTTGTTTAATGGGAAGTTTTCTAGGTGGAGCCTGTAACCAATATTTAGTATATATTGTAGTTCTGAACCCAATAAAAAGTAAATATAGAAAAAGCCAAAGTGAAATAAGTGCCTTATATTAAAAAACGTAAATTGTATCCAAAAAAGAATAACTATTCATATTCTTAAACAAAGTACCTTTTCGTAAAACAATACCTTATCGGAAAGAAGTACCTTTGCCTAACAAAAAGTAAATTTTTGTACTCTATTGTTCGAAATTTTCTTTATCAATAAATAATATCGAAGAAAATAAATATAAGAAAAGCAAATCTGACCTCAAGCTCGGAGAATATAGCTTTTTATTAAAAGTAAATTTTCTTACAAAAAGTAAATTTTCTTAAAAAAAAATACTATTTTTTACATAAATAGGTTTTCTTCAAAAAGTTAATTTTCTTACCCTTTTTCGTAAAAAACTACCTTTTCTTTAGAGAGTACCTTTTGTGTAAAACAAAATAACTTTTCTTGAAACATGTACCTAATCTTGAAAAGAGGACCAATTCTAAAAAATTCCCATTTCTTAAAAAAAACCTTTTCTTCAAAAAAATACCATCTCTTAAAAAAATAAATTGTCTTAAAAAAATTCCTTCTCTTAAAAGTACGTTTTCCTAAAAATAACATAATAATACCTTTTCTTTGTTTTCTTGAAATAAGAACATTTTCTTAAAAATAACCTTCTCCTAGAAAGAGTACCACTTCTTTAAAAAGTACCTGTTCTTATAAAAATAACTTCTTTGTATATAAAATTCGCACTCTCATGGTTTTTTCTTACAGAAGTACTTCTTCTTAAAAATAGTACCTTTTCTTAAAAAAAACATTAGCTTTTAATAAAAGACGTACCTCTCTTTAAAAAAAGACCTTTTCGTCAAAATATAATAATAAAAGTATACTTTTTTTAAATACATTCTTTAAAAAAAATTTTCTTAAAAAAAGTTTATCATTTTACCAAAAGTATCGTTTCTTAAAGATCCATTTAAATTATCGTATTTTTCAACGGGTGCCTTAGGCGTGTTGGAACTAATTAGTATATAATACATGTATAGCGAAAGGAGTAAGTAGAAGCACCCTGAGGATGATTAGCGATACTAATAAAAATTTTGGGAATATTTAATAAATCTTGAAAAATCAATCACACGCGCGGGTGTTTTCATTTTATGACCACAGGCCACAAACAAAGTCAATACAGAAAATGAATTTAATTATAGAGAAAATATTATTTTCATAAATATCAACGGACTAGTGCAATTAGTATCCCTGTTGTACGAGTATAACTACATAAATACATTCGCAGTTGTTAGAAGACATATAAACCGACTGTGGAGCAACATTTGTGGTGTTCGCTTTAATGGTAGTAAATCCACTGGAAAACTGATATTGACCTTTATAGTGGCATGGAAATATACCAATATCTACAACGAACAAAACTAAAGAGAAATATGGTTAACGGTTGATTTTTAGGTGATAACCACCTCTTTTTTTCCTGGTCTAAATTATTTAGCAACTTGTACTTACAAGTGGACATTACCAACGAAAATGTGTACACCTCATTTACTGCATAGGAAAAGCACGACAAAATCATGATAGAGATCCTGTTCAAATTGCTTGGAGGTAATTGAACAACAATGTTGCAGATGAAAATGACTTGACAGTAAGGAATGTATTTCTGGCGCAGTGGCATACAAAGTAGTGCATGATCATCCAGATGACACGTAAAACGTAGGAAAAAATAACGGTGACATTACATGAACAGTTTAGTTAAGTGCGATCTATAATATAGTGGTAAATCCAACAAAAAGTGTGCTTTAGATCCTTCATTGCTTAACTCAATGACAGTAGTGAAAGTGGGGATAAAAACTTACTGGAAAAAGTTGCTGTGAAATGAACCAGGGGCACACAGCTGATCGACTATGTAGTAGGAAACTGATAGAAATCAGAGTGGAGATACGAGAGACCGATGAGCAACCAGAAGCAAATCATGCAGCAAACTAAATTTATATCGTGTTTTTTATTGGTACTAATAACAGGCAAATTATATTTATTACTGTTCATTTTATTCAGTGGATTACATAAAATTAACCAGATAAAACCTTTCTTGGCTTCGTTAACAATTTAGGTATAATCAGAAGGAAGTTGTTGCTAGAAACTTTTATTAAAAGCAACAATATTGGGGCTGTTTTTTTATTGCATTGCCACATATGACTTTCCAAAAACAATGATCCACACTTGGTTGGCTGGTTGGTGGAAAAGGCTGCAAGACAGCACGCTGTCTAGCACACTTAGTCTAAAGAAGCCCATTGTGATACCTGCAGTTTCCTTCATAGCAACTATTGACTAGTCGTCCAGCCAATTTGCCCTTTCAATAAATTTGTCTATAACACCTACAGGAATATCCTGTAGGGCTACGGTGCTAACTAGATGTGTTCCGATAATCCTACTTCCCAGTCCTTCCCCAGCAGGGCAATCCAAGAGAAGGTGTTTCATCGTTTCCTCGTCCTCTTCCATGCAGCATCTACATAGAGCACATGTCAGATAAGACATTGACATTTTGTTCTATAAAAACTACCAGATCATCAACATTTTCAAAATCGTAGACTCTTTCCCAAGGAATACTTTCCGTAAGTTCAGGCGGAATGTCATAGTTAACAGTTTTGTAATCTCTGTAACTGATTGTGGTATCAGACACATTTTCGTTGACATCATAAATCATAAATATTAGGTCATGTTTAGAAAACATTGGTGCAGATAACTGATCGAGGAGGAGTAGTTTAGATGTATTATTAACGAAAAATATATCAAGCAATCTATTGATTGTATGAGAGTAGTGGGTAGGAATAGTGTAGTTCGTTGGACATAAATCGAGGGCAATCATAGAGTCCTTTAAACTACTTTTCACAATTAGGTTTAAGCGGAATATTGCGAGTCTTCCATTAACTAAAATAATTTGAATGAACTTACCATGTGTGAGCCGTTTTCAAAATTTCTGTTTGGAGTATCTCCTAAGATAACTGTTTGTTGCCAGTTCTTGAAATTTAACATGTGACAACATTGTTATTGCTCAAGTCCGAATTTAAGTGGGAAATTGAAATGACGTTTAATATCGCTTAGCTGACACGTGCAAATTAAGCTATAATTAATTTTACAGGGATACAAAAAAAAAACACTCATATTGTTTGGCGATACGCTATGGTAGTTTATAACATGAAAATGTTGCAGGGACATGCCAACTGTATTATCCCAGTATACACAAAAACATTGCAATCCTAAACTATTCCCGTTTTCTCACCGAGATCCAAATTAATTTACAATGTCTATGACAGTTTGACTGTCATTAGAGCAACCCTACTGTCATAACAACATGCTGGTTGCACTGTTGATAAAATACCTGACAACGTCTTTGCTAGTACCAAATCTGTTTGGTTTCCCCTTTTAGCATTATTTTCTGCATATGTTTTGATTGAAGGTATGCAAATTATAAGCGAGTTTCTTCTAATCTGCACGTTTGTTGAGCAATCTAAGTTGTTCTACAAAAGAGGATACGATGTACACTCTTTAAAGGCGAGCTAAACCCTACAATCTGTTACCCTCGGGGTTACCCTTAGTTGGGGGTTTCGGAACCAACATCCAAAGTAGGGGATCTCATTTTCACTTTCAACTCAAAACGGCTAAAGTATTTGTAGAATATCGAACATTTGGGGACAATTTTTTTAGGTTTGAGTTTATAATGGGCTGATCTTAGATAGCTTCAAACTACTTATTATTTTCTCTGAATAACAATAAACTAATTTGTTGAAATAAGCAAGCTAAAAGATGAATTTAAAATATTTTCCAATTACAAGTCTATCCCATGAATGGCTAAGGGAAGCGTCTGGCAATCAGTGATCTGTGCGCTTTCTGTTTTAAGACAGACTGTTTAAAACCTATACGACACAACAAGCACAACTCTTGAACAAAAGGACGTGGGTGCAATTCCCGTACCTACCGCCTTGTACTTCTTCCGGTGACGGTTCTGTCGCTTTGTGGGTGATTAAATTGAAATTAAGTTTATTTCATTCTTGAGTGTGGGTAAAGTAAGTGTGGAGTGAATTTCAGTTCGCCTCGGATAGCTAAACTATTTAATATCATCGCCAAATAAGTATAATTGTTATACCAAGTATCACTGGCAGGTTATATACGATCGCCATAATACTACACATCATTAGGTCGGGTCTTTGGATACGAAATTGCATTTTGTCTACATCTATAAAAAGTCTGTTAAATGCACCGTATCACATGTACTATTTCCCGTTAATAATAATCATACACAAATTATACATTTAGTAGAATAATAGTCATGTTTTAGTTACACCGGTTGCTTAGCTTACGATTTTATTTTGAATGGCTAAGAGATTCATTTGAAATTACCGCTCTATTTTCTATATTAAGCATTATAATGGCTGAGAAATTCGGTAAAATGATTTTAGCTACCATTTGTTGTGAATTAGAAGATAAGAAGAAGACTACATACCGTGCATTAGAGGAAGACGAATACATATTTTTTTTTTTATAATTTTATTGATATATATTACACTTTTGATCTAATTATACTTTAAGGAAATGAGCTATATAAATCTTTACGTCTAGATTAATAATACTGATTAAAACAAAGTTAATACATTTATGAAAAACTTTTATGGAGAAGGAAACAACGACAAAATCATTCAATAAAATGAGACGAATATATGCATATAAAAAAGGGCCCCATAACATCCCATGAAGGGATTGGGGACAGCTTCTCACAATCTGTGAGATCTGCGCTTTCTAGTTATTTTGAGAAGCTTTTCATGGCTAAGTACTCGAAACTGTCTCCATCACTAAGCGAGGGGACCGTCGTCCAAAGAAATGTAAGGTGGTCTGAGCAGGGATCAAATCCTTTTTCTCATGTACAAGAGCCGCGCAAACTAACCATTGCACCATTGATGACCATATAGTTATATATCCATATATATAAAATTGGTGCGTTACTGACTGACTGATTCATCATCGTCCTGGTCAAACGGCTAACGTTAGCATACTGAAATGACTTGAACATTTTTACTTTTAGGTGGAAAAATAGGGCAACAAGGGACGAAAATGGTACCAATATACATACCAACCGGCTGACGACCGAATCATGAAATTTGGGTTGCACATTTCTCTTATAAGGCAAACATTGGAAGAAATTTGATTTTTAAGATTTACACTTTTAGAGATACAAATAGGTAAAAAAAGGGGAAAAATAAAGTACTGTCGTCAAAACCAAACGGTTGGAGATGGAATTCTGAATTTTTGGGACTACATTTCAAAATAAATGGTACTTTTCCGGTACTTTTATGGTACCGGTTGGGGTACTTTTTTGTACCATTTTTAGTACCTTTTGCTTCCTTCTTTGCTATTTCTCTTATAGTGAGTTTGTAGTTCAATGTACCTTTTTTCGTTCTTTCTGGTACTTTTTTAGTAATGTTTTGTTCCGTTTGTCAACTTCTATGTGATCATACTTTGCTTTTCTGGATATTTTTCTCCGTTCATTTATGGTGTTAATATCAATATTTGTACTTTTTTTACATTTTAGTATCTTTTTGGGTACTTTTTTGTTGCTTTCATCACTTTTTGATACAATTTGTCAGTTGTTGTCACTTTGTTGGTACTATTTTTGGTACTGTATTTGTATTTGGTTGGGTACTTTTTTGGTACCATTTTTAGTAGCTATTGAAACCTTGTTTGCGATTTCTCTTGGATAGACAACCAAACAACTACTTGCAATAATAAGATATCAGATTTGCCAACGTTCACCTAATAACTCTAGATTGTGACCCAACTTCTCATTATAGCCTCTGCTGCAGCAAGTAGTATTTAGGGGCCAGTTTCACTGTCTGCATTACATACAAAATTGGATATCTTTAGTTAAATTTTATTTCTAAGTTTTTAAAGCATCACGTTGGTGAAATCACGAAGGTAAAAAAGTTCGAAAGAGACGAAAGATTGGGTTATTTTTGAGGTTGGAAATAATTTTTAAACAATAATATTTACAAAAAATATATTTTAAAAATGCTATTGTTATAACTCACAAAGGAGAAAAAATACAGATTGAAAAAGAAAATAGATTAACTTATAAAAAAAAACAGGATGGGTTTTATTTTTTTGGATTACGATTCATATCGTCTATTCCATAGCAAACCGAACGATTTTCGTAAAGAATTTATTGACTACCCACATTTTTTCGACATTAGTCAGTCATATACGTCGGTTAAAAATATTTTTTGTGTTTTTAAAAAACAATATATTTTTTGTAATTTATACCCAATTGAAATTGAAAATTGTTGAAAGAAAGAAAAAAACGATTTGGGGTGAAGGGGTTTTCACCAAATTAATTCTAATATATATTTTTTTTTAAATACACATCAGTGGCCACCTCGAGGTGATAGGTCTTCATTTTGGTTATGCTCCTATTGTACATGTTGTTAAAAAGAATTTTTTTTTGGATCAAAAAAGCTTATTAAAATCGGATAAAAAAATATAAAAGTTATTAAACTTTTTAGGCGCAAAAAATAAAACTGATCCAGGCCTTCTCAATTAATGATCATTATTTATATAAAAATGTCATATTCGCACTTCCATTTTTAGGCAAATGCAATTGAAAGCTTATCAAGTAAAGTGGAATAACTAAAATTAGTTTTTTGTGATTTATAATACATAATCCTGAGGATGATTAGCGATGCTAATCGAAATATTGGGAATATTTAATAAATCTTGAGAAAACAGTCGAACCCGCTGGTATTTTCATTTTATGACCTCAAGCCAAACTAATTAACCCTAGGATGGGCAATGACTCTTGTACCACGAAATTAGTAAGCAATTACTTAAAACGAGCTGATTTATTTTAATGGATCTGTCAGAATGTCTAAAAACAGTTTTTATATGAAATATTGGTAATGAAATTACCGTTTCGTCTCAATATTGTTATTTGAATCGTAAAAAGAAAATAAAAAAAACTCGATATTAATAATTTTTTGTATAATTTTATTTTAAATATATGTATATATTTTTCTTTTACTGTGCAACATAAATTTAAATTAATTAACTTTTGATAAAAACAGAAATCCTACTAATGCTCCGCTATTTTACAGTTATCACAACAGTAGGCACATAGCATTGCCACATATACCGCAGTAAAAACGTGTTTTCCGCTTTGTTTTATTTGTAGTATTGCATATGACGCACAAGGGACGATAATTACATGTTGCTGTTGAGGTGGTCGCTGTTTGTGATTGTCGTAATGGTACCTGGAAGTATAAATAAGTTAGACCGGAATATGTTTACTAGTGTCATTTATAAACTTTCCAGCACGTGGAACTTTGACATAGCATTTCTAATGTGTTGAAATCTGGTAACTTCGGGTTTAGTGGCCCGAATTTGCATATGTGGTGTTACCAATTGGGTTGCCAGTTCAATTAGAAACAGCCGACGACGGTCCGTTTGTTTTATTTTAACCATTTCCTTGTAAATTACATATGATGCTAAACCGGCTATATCCAAAATATTGTAAAACATGGCTAATGGCCAGCGATTTGTTCCACGTTTGCAGCTATATATTGACAACATCTGGTCCATAGTATCGACTCCTGCTTTGTAGCGATTATAGTCCAATATCTGACATGGTTTTTTACCTATATTAGGTCTTGTTGTTCTACCTGGTTCATCTTCTTCGGTTATGACTGTTGGAATTGTGTTCGAATAATGTTGCATTGATAATAGAATTACAGCTTTATTAACTTTTGGTACGTATGAGCATAAAGCATATTTCTCGTAGTATCCAAACAGCGTTTCAAATTGTTCACGTGGCCTTGATTTCTTGAACTCTGAGGGCACAAATAATTTATTTGAGCGCACGGTACCAACAAGAGCAAGACGTTGATTGACCAAATTTTCCGCAAGTGTTTGGGACGTAAAAAAATTATCGCAATATACGGTAAGACCTGTATTGAAATATTTTCGAGTCAACTCCATCACCACTTTTTCTCCTTGATTAACTTCCCGTGTTCCTTCAGGGGGTTTTCCTGTATGTATTTTACCTTTTAAAGGATAATTTGTAATAGAATCACATATCCACCAAACCTTTATGCCATATTTGTCAGGTTTTGAAGGAATATACGGGGTAAAGCGTGTACGTCCACGGAAGGGGAACAATTGTTCGTCCACAGTCAAATTAGCACCTGGGGTATACGATGACTCCAGGTTTGATATAAGCATATTCCAGATATCGTCTATAGCTGCTGATTTGCTCAATGCCTGTCGCGCCGTGCGGGTGTTACCATTATCAAACCGGACGAAACGAAGAAGAAATTTGAAGCGGTTAAAAGACATGGTGGCTTTATATATATCATGGTGATATGGTTTCCACAATTCCTTAATCGGCTGTGTTGCACATTTGAAAAGACCGGCGAATAACAGCAAACCGAAAAAAGCATACATTTCAATTTCATTTGTCGGTTCCCATTGCTTTTCTTGAGTTGGGTGATTCGCGTTCCAGGCTAGAAATACTTGTCCCGCTTATCGGTTAGTTTCGCGAACAATTATGTCCACTATTACAGGCGACATAGTTTTCTTGAATATTTGGAATGCGTTTGGGAGAAAGTGACGTGATGGACCTGTTTTGCTGCATACAGGAATATTGTGGAATTGTGGCCTGCTACTTGTAGGCGGTTGTTTCATCCATAATATACCAGCTTTACAACCATAGAAGTGTGGATCAGTAGCATTACTGGGAACTTGTTCGGCTTCATCATGTATTTCATCATCGGATATGTTATCGTCGCTAGCATTCTCCTCTGCAAAAATTTGAATTTCAGCGTCAGATGCGTCGTCATTATCACCATCATCTTCTGGAGTATATTCGTCCCCACTGTCCAAAAAGGCTTCTTCCTCATCATCACTTTTGGCAAGACATGTCATCATTCGTTCCTCGGCAGCTTCTCTTTGGGCAGATGTTAGACGCTGATATCTTCTTGGCTTATTTATGGCCAGTTCAACAATGTCCAATTCAGACATTCCGATATTATAACAGGTCAACAATCAACATCGTAATATTAAAAACAATAAAAAGTGATATTTGCGGGTAATAATCATTTCCTTTTTCTAATCTATTCAAGTGCATCAAAATATTAAGCACTTTGATCTGATCGAATGAGATAATATCTAAATCAATACTATTGTAGGCAGGACGAACTCTGCCGGTCTAGCTAATATATGTATATAACTCTAAGAATATATGTTGGCAATGTTGCCAAACATCTTTATGTTTTACACATTCTAGCAAATGACAACTATAGCTAGACTGTCGTTTACATTACCAGCCAGCAAACGATAATCGTTAGCTTGTAACGAAAACGAACCTAATAAAACATGAAATAAGATCAAATGTCTTTTGTTGCTTTAACTTTTATATTTCAAACACTTGACAATTGTTGCATTGGAGTCATGATTTTTCCACATGATATTCCATTTTGGTGAGAAACAAATGTACTTGCCCGTATCCACATAAAAGTAGATCTGACTACATATATAACTTTTAGTAAGATTAAAGCGTATCATGCCTAAACTTTTTGTTAGCATACATGCAAGCGGAGTTTTGGTGTTCAACTGGATATCGTGCTGGTAAACACAAATTTAAAAATTACAATCTAAATACGATTTACTAAAGTAGTTTTAGGTCAATTGTATTTGAGATAAATCGAGTTGGTGCACTTAATCTGCTCTAGTTTAAATGTTTGCAATTGATTTTGCTAAACGTCAGTGTGGTGACAATTTCAAAACGACATTTGCAGCTAAACACATTGTTTTGTTTTAGAAATAGTTAAACGTTCAATAGCAAAATATGATTAAGCGATTAAATGTTAAATTGTTGACTTTAAATGATTAATTAATTGGCTGGATATAAGAATGGTATAGAAAAAATATATTCAATACAATTTAAAAGACGATGTAAATCCCAGATAGTAATTACTTATATTCTTAAATATGTCAGATATTAAAAATCGTATTATGCTCGTAAATACTGGGGAAATTATCAAATTATGCAACAAAACGACATACAAAATGTGTGACCTGTTTCCCACAATAATTTTGTTGAGCTATGGTCCTCTAACCCTCTAGTGCGCCGTGATACAAATTTGAATCATACCGAAAATCTCTTCGTATTTTAAAAATTTGAAAACAGTTTTGTGTAAATGTTCGTTATATGTTGTCTCCATTTAAGTAGGCGTCGATTCTCTGCTTTTGAAGTACCGTTATAGCAGTATTGAATTATTGTGCAATTTTTAAGTGTCTGCTCATTAGTTTGTTGTACGTTGTGTTTTTCTGACCTTAAAATTTCTTAATTTCAACAAGTTTATTAAACAGTTGTGATTTTTACAGAAGTTACACTCTTTTTTATTAAAATCTAATAGTGTTTATTGTTTTTGATGTGTTAACATCTATAGCGGGGTATAGGGACTAAATCTATCAAAGTCAAGATTTTATGCTGCTGCTAAAACCAGATTTTATGCAGCTGCTAAAACCAGATTTTCTGCGACTGCGAAAGAGAATAATGACGTGTTAAACAAAAATGAGCGAGCAAGAGAGCAATGAAAGAGTGGTGTGGCAGGGGTGAGGCAAACGAAATTGTGTCTAGAGCGTATGTATTAACATAATAATGTATGTATGTACATGTGTCTGTTGCTCTTGTTGAACGGAGACATAAAGCATAGCCACGCAAAATTTCATTTGCAAGCCCATGATGGGCTTGCGCAGTCGACGGTATGGTGACACACTAATACATCAAGCAGCTACTTCGTACAAAGTATGTGTGATGTTGTGTGTTTGGCTGTTTCGTTGCTGTTGATATGGCAAACATGTGGTTATGTGACACACGTATACGGCAGCAACTTCGGACAAAGTACATACAGTGGCGAGCACAAGTGAGTGCATGTTCACTACACTGACATTCGTCATCCATAAAAACAAAACCATACAAACAAATCAAACAATATTTTTCATTTTATTTTTATTATTTTATTCGTAACAAATAGAAGTAACGGAACAATAAGCAATGAGATGAGTTCAAAGAGTTTGAAAGAAAAAACGAAAATAACCCGTATAAACTCAATTTTGCACGTTTCAAGAAAATTAATAACTAATCCAATTTCAATATTTGGTCCATCGACCATTATTAGAAATAACTTGATTTACTCGGTTTGGCATGCTTTCCACCAAATTTTCGATAACATCTTTTGGAATTCGATTCCATTCCACATTTACACGATCCCAAAGGTTACCCATGTTTGTTGGGGCTGCTTCGTACTGCCCGAGCCGTCTTTTCACGATTGACCAACGATTTTCAATCGGATTGAGGTCGGGACTTTGTGCTGGCCATTCCATCAATTGAAAATTTTGTTTTCCAATCCATTCCTTTACAATTTTTGCTGTGTGCTTCGGATCACCATCTTGTTGAAAAATAATTTATTTTTCGGGATAAGCACATTTGTCCATAAAATTGGGAAGATGGGTTTGCAGAATCTGTAGATAGTCCTCTTTACGCATGATACCATCTACTAAATGCAAAGGGCCAACATGCCACCATGTAAAGCATCCCCAAACCATTATGTTTCCGCCGCCATGTTTAACAGTTTGCTTCACATGGTGTCTTTGAATGCGTTCCCCGGCTCTACGCCAGCAGTATTGCTTTCCATCTGACTGAAAACGGTTAAATTTGGACTCATCAGACCAGATAACACGTTTCCAATCATCAATGGTCCAATTTATGTGCTCCCTTGCAAATTTCAAGCGCGCTTTAACATTCTTATCGGACAATGCGGGTTTGCTCTTTTTAACAGTTGAAGTATATCCGATATCATGGAGCGCTCTTCTAGCAGAGAAGCTCCCTTTGGTGTTAGCAGTTTGTTTTTTTCTCATTTCGGACATCATTAGCCGAGCATCTGAGTCCGTTAATAATTTTTTGCGACCTTTGACTTGCGATTTGGGTGTCACATTTCGTCTCTTTTGAGCTGCGATCACCGCCGATTGACTAATTCCAAGCCTCTCGGAAATGTTACGTGAAGAACAGCCCTTCTCCGTCAGGCACACAACACTATTTTCAATTTCTGCAGATATTTTTCTCATTTTTATGCAAAAAATCTACAATTTATTTTAAATATGATAGTAATTGACAAAATATGCTTTGATTCGAAAGAAACACGCTTTAAACTGCTCTACGAACAAGAAGAATAAGATAAGAACAAACAAAACGGTAAATCTCCATGATTTCTTGATGAGAGAAGTGGGAGAGCGAAACGTGCAAAATTGAGTTTATACGGGTTATTTTCGTTTTTTCTTTAAAACTCTTTGAATTCATCTCATTTATTATTGTTGCTTTACTTCAATTTTTTACGAATAAAATAATAAAAATAAAATGAAAAATATTGTTTGATTTGCTTGTATGGTTTTGTTTTCATGGATGAAGAAAGTCAGTGTAGTGAACATGCACTCACTTGTGCTCGCCACTGTATGGGTGGTGTTGTGTGTTTGGTTGTTTCGTTGTTGTTGCTATGGCCAAACAAAGCGAGTCATTTGATGTTCAGCATTGCCCGGTGTATATAAAGGCAAGTAGAAACGGTGTTAAGTTCGGCCGGGCCGAAGCTTATATACCCTCCCCCATGACAATTTACGCTCACACTCTCCACTCTGCATTCCCTTAACAGTTTTTCTTTTAGGTTCCCCCCCTACACCCACTACCCACACAAAGACTCCGCGACACAGCAAGCACAAATAAATCACCAACATATCAGTAGCAGTAGTTGTTGTTGTTGGTGTTGTTGTTTTTATTTCTATTTATAATTGTTTTCTCACACTTTTCGATCTTTGCATTCTCTTAACAGTGTTTCTTTTAGGTACATACATCCCGACCCCTCACACAAGTACTCATCGACTCCATAAGCAATGGAGTATATTTTAATATAGGGCTCCGACATCGACCTCAAAACATCGATGTTTTTCAACATCGATGTTTCAAATGAGAAACATCGATGTCGATAAAACATCGGTTAAAAACATCCATCGATGTTTCCAAACATCGATGTTTCTGCGCACGTATTCTTTTCCCTCTGACATTGACTAAAAACAAAAAAAAGGTCGTCAATTGAGAAACATCGATGTTGATCCAACATCGGTTACAAATGTTTCTGCGTGTTTTGTTTTCCCTGAAGTGCAGTTTTATATGTATATGTCATGTCGACGATATTAAGCAAAAACATACAAAAGCTGATTAGTACTGCCTTTTTATTTTTATTGCTAAAAAACTTTAATAAAAAACATCGATGTTTTCAAAATAAAAAATTTATAGAAAAAACATCGATGTTTTCGAATTGCTAACAAAATTATATAAAAAAAACATTAATATTTTCAAACATCGATGTTTGGATTTCGCTTTTATATATGACGTGCCGGCGTATATATCACCCTATTGGTCGATATAAAGCAAAAACATACAAAAGTTGATTAGTACTGTTTTTTATTTTTATTGCTAAAAAAAACAGTACTAATCAACTTTTGTATGTTTTTGCTTTATATCGACCAATAGGGTGATATATACGCCGGCACGTCATATATAAAAGCGAAATCCAAACATCGATGTTTGAAAATATTAATGTTTTTTTTATATAATTTTGTTAGCAATTCGAAAACATCGATGTTTTTTCTATAAATTTTGTTAATTTGAAAAACATCGATATAAAAGGCAGCACTAATAAAGTTTTGTATATACTATTTGCCTTTATATCGACGAATAGGGTGATTTGTATATTGACAACACATACCTACAAGAGAATTTCAGCAAAAACAAAACAACGATGTTTTTATTTAGTTTGTTAACAATTCGAAAACATCGATGTTTCTCATATCATTTCTGCAAAATTAAGACACCCCCAAAAACATCGATGTTTTTGAATATTTTAAGCATAAAATAACTCCAGTATACATAAAATAACTCCAGTATAAATAAAGTTTTGTATATCGTTTTGTAAACATCGATGTCGGTAAAAACTTCTACGCCGATCGTTTGTTACTTCAGCCGCGCCATTGAATCGATGTAACATCGGTCAAAAACATCGATGTTTTCGCTCACGCCGCCGATGAGTTTGTGACTAAAAAAAAAAAAAAAGGTCCTCAAATGAAACACATGCGAAGCCGACAATTTAATTTTGCCTCGGCTCACAACAATATCGATGCAAACATCGATACAAAACATCGATGTTGGAAAAACATCGGCACTAAGGCATCGATGTTAAAAGTACTCGATGTTTTA
This sequence comes from Phaonia tiefii, assembly GCA_963931995.1. NCBI lineage: Eukaryota > Metazoa > Arthropoda > Insecta > Diptera > Muscidae > Phaonia > Phaonia tiefii. Next base: position 87,195,284 of record OZ008367.1, on the reverse strand, counting down.
GAAAAACATCGATGTCGATGTCGCAGCCCTATTTTTATATGTGTGGTTGTGATTTTTATTTAAATGTAACGTCATCATATGATTGAACGCTGTTTTTTATTTTCCAATGTAACATTTATTAATGTGTTCATAGAAATCGTACAGGTACCGTGTAACAAAAAGTTGTTAACACATCGCCCGTGAGTTCAAACACTCATTGGATTTTTTTTGTGGTAAGTATTTTGCTGTGTATAAAACACGGTTTGATGCAAATTTGCATCACTGCGCATTTAAGTGATAGTAAAAAAATTTTTTGGTATGTAACGAATTTTCAGGATATGTCAAGAAAACAACTTTATGAGGAGCATCTTCTCCACATTTTGTTTGATCCTGCTGCAAGTGAAGATGAATTAGACGACTCCGATGATGAAGATGAAATTATGGAAGGTAAGCTCCTAAATAATGAAGATGATTAATATTGTGGATCTCATGAACGACTTGAATAGTGAAGATGAAAATGTAACTGAAAATATAGCTCCAGAAATTCCGGAAAATGTACTTGGTGCCACAAAGTTCTTAACACGAGAGGCTTGCAGACATATTGTCTGGAAAAGAACTAAATTTTCTCTCAGTGAGACGAAATAAAATTTGGAGGAAATACCGATTTGCCGGAGTTTATAAAGAACTTTCAGACTCCATTCCAATTTATCAACTACTTCTTTGATGAAGACATTTTACAATATATGGTTGAGGACTCTAATTTGAATGCTGTACTGTTTGTACTATTTTGGTACACACCCACAACAATAATCTAATTATTATATTGTACTAATTGTAACATTACCACTTCTTGGTACTATTTGTGATACGATAGTATTTTACCATCTCTGATAAAAAGTGCTCAGAAACGTAAGTACGCAACTGTATGCAAAACAAAATGAATCACAAAAACAACATAAACAGAAAATGTACAAGCAGAATGCAACAACAAGATACACAAACAATGGAAACATAATTAGAGCAAAGGAGATGGGAATAAATGTAATATTGCAATAAGTAATTCTAAGTAGGATAACAATAGATTTAAGATAGATTTAAGAAGTACCGTTAAGTAGGTATTTAAGGAACAAAATTTGAAAATAAATTATCATTAAACAGATCAAACTCAGCCGAGTCTTTTGGCTTTTTCTTAAATAAATAAGCTACCTGGCGCTCTTGAAGCTGCCGGTACAAAAAAATACATTCCAGCCAGTGGCTTTCTTAAATAGCCGGCTACTCTTTAGGCAGGTCCTAAAATAATACATACATCTGCGAACAGATCATCACAATGCGAAGCAAAAAAATATTGACGAGAGCTTGAAAAAACCGGTATTTACCAATTTATAGGCATCCTTACTTTGTCATAAATAGTGAATTACTCCAATATTCGCCTTCTATGGGCCGCCAGCCAAATCGGTTTGGACTGTGTAAAGGAATGCATGCTCCAAACAAGATTTGAAAATACGCGATCAATATTTCATTTGAACAATAATGAAAATTTCATTGCCGATCAAACAGATCCTTGTTACGAAAAATTATATCGTACAAGACTCGGCCACTGGGAGACTGTTAAAATAAAAAATTTCATCCATTCCGTTAGAAGAACGCTTATCAGTTGATGAACAAATGTGAGAAAGTAAAACCTCGCATCATTTGAAACAATATATGCCTGCGTAGCCACACAAGTGGGGCAACAAAGTATTTGTACTTTACGGAGCATATAATTTTGAAATATATACAGACCAAGACAATTTTCCGCATAAACGCTTGCCCAAGTGAGCCTGATCTAGGAGCTTCTGCCAACATTGTAGTACGACTATTACGAAATGTCCCAAATTGATGTAATTATAAAGTTTACTTCGACAATTATTACACTGCCATCCCTTTGCTTGTTTATTCAGGAAAAAAGTTGGAATACAAACTTCGTTGGTGTGGAACCAGAAAGTGACATTAGCAGATTCGACCGTCGGGAACGCAAGTCGATCATGGTTAAGTGCCCAGCGATTGTCAAAGGGTACAACCGTCATATGGGCGGTGTTGATCTCTTAGACAGCATGATGAGGCGGAACCGAATCAAAATGAAAACCAGAAATTGATATATGCGATTTGTTTACCATCTACTGGACCTAGCAGTTACAAATGCTTGGTTGTTGTACAGGCGAGCAACAGGGAATACGATAAAATACAAATAAACACGAAACAGAAACGTCAACGAACCAACGATTCTCCTTCGGTCGAAAGATTGCATGTCCAAAAGCAAAAACGAGGTCCAGCACCAGCTATACCAGCCGTAGCTATCAGGCACGATCATGTGGACCACTTACCGGAATTCCAAGAAAATGGGGTAAGATGCAACCTGCCGGGTTGTAAAAGCCAAAGTCAACTGATTCGTAGCAAGTGTAACATACCTTTATGTCTAAGAAAAACCAAAAACTACTTTGTAAAAATTCATAAAAAGTGAACAAAATTAAAATGTTGCCTTTTTCTTTTTAAAAAAATGTAAAATTTCATAAACAATAAATAAATAATACGCTGGTTTTTAAAAAGAAAAAAACATTGTCCATCTAAGTCACTCTTGAAGTATACAAATTGTAGATTTTGAATTTATAGCTAAATGCGCAATGATGCAAATTTGCATCAACGGATTTTTCGCCTCCTGCGCCCTTCTAAACGAAAATTATACAAACTGCTAGAACAAAAGTTTGTTTTTTAACTATTTTATTAATTTTATTTAATTTGGTTTTCTTGCCCACTAGAGGGCTAATTACAAACACAATCGAAATTTAAATTCTTATGGATAACTTTTTTAAAGGATTATTTATATAATTTTTTGAAATATATAAGTCCATATTTCAACATTACCTAAGAGCGAATTGTCCGATTTGACTGATAAAAAATCTCTCAAGTAAACGACATGAACAAATACTATCAGGAATGTTGGAATGAAAACATGATTGACATTTATGTGATTTTTTAATCATTTATTTGTATTTTTATATCATTCACGTGCCTAAAAAAGATAAACTTAATTAAAGTATTGCGATTAAATTAACTTTTTATAAATGAAAATATTAATTACCCATGATACTTAAGCTGACCAATTAGTTGTGATCAAAACGCGAGACACAATGGGTAAAAAAATAGCGGTATATTTTGGTTTTAATTTAAAAAAATAATTTGTTTCTAATTTTTCGACCCCTATTTTAATTATTCTTGACTAATTTTCAAAGCTTAAGGTCACTTCCGATTTTATAAAACTTTTTGTTTTTCTCTTTTCTCTCTCGATATTTCGATTTCCTTTGGAAATCTTCTTCAGGATAGTTTTCAATATTAACAATAACAGACAAACATCAATACAAATTAAAATGAATATTTTCGACAAATTGTGAAAAGTAATACTAGTTATACATATTATAATACAGGAATGTTCACATAAAGTAGAAATATTAAATCGCTCAATATTTTAAGACCAATTAATTTTTTTATTATTAACCTATTTGTTTTTATTAATTAGGATTCTAACATTTTTAGTGAAGTTGTACGTATCTACTTTCTTATTAAATTGCGAAAACTGATAAAAACTTTTAAAAACCTTATCCAATACTTGAAAAGTTGTACTATCGCTTAAAATATTTTGAATTCTAGATATGTAGTCACTTTTATCAATTGCTGCTGTCGTGTTTCCTTTATCTGCTTTTAAAATCATTAGTTCCCTATTATGTTTAAGTAACTTTAGACTATTATTCAGTTTATTTATTGTACATTTATCTCTACTATTTACTGTCATTTTGTTTATATGATTATCAATTACTGTTATAAAATTTGACCTTGCTATTTCTTGTTCCACTATGTTCTCAATAGTTTCTATAAAATCTTCTCCCTCTGATATAACCTTTAGCATTGGAAACTCTTCTCTATTAACCGGGAGTGCGTGTTTTTGTCCTAAAGACAAAATCCACTGTACATCTTCTGGGATATCAATATTATTCTATAGTCTAAAGTTTCTTAAACATAATAGGGAAATAATGATTTTAAAAGCAGATAAAGGAAACTCGACAGTAGCAATTGATAAAAGTGACTACATATCTAGAATTCAAAATATTTTAAGCGATAGTACAACTTTTCAAGTATTGGATAAGGATCCAACAAGCAGATTTCAGAAACTTAACAATAATTTTATTGAGGAACTTTTTAAATTAAATATAATAACATCAGTAGATACGGTGAGACTAAAAACTTCAGTAGCGGTTGTACCAAGATTATATGGTTTACCTAAAATACATAAGGAAAATTTTCCATTACGACCAATTTGTTCATCAATAAATTCACCTTCACACAATTTATGCAAATACATAGTAAATTTCCTTAAAAAATTAACAGAAAATTGTAAATATAATGATAGCAATTCGGTACAATTTAAAGATAAATTAAAGGGTCTTTCGATTGAAAATAATGACAAATTAATATCACTTGATGTTGTGTCGTTATTTCCTAATATTCCAGTTGATTTGGCCCTTACAATTATAGAAGAAAATTGGAACAAGATTTCAGAGTTAACAAATATGAATAAAAATTTATTCATGCAAATTATAAAATTCTGCATTGTTGATAATAGATATTTTCAATATGATGGAAGAATATATACACAGCTAAAAGGACTTCCTATGGGTTCTCCAGCATCTCCAATAATAGCAGATATCGTAATGGAAAAATTATTAGATACATGTTTAGAAAAATAGACAGTAAAACCTAAAATAATAACAAAATATGTTGATGACTTATTTTGTATAGTGAAAGAGAATGAGATTGACATTTTATTGACAACTTTAAACTCATTTGATCAAAGCATCAAATTTACTATTAAAAAAGAAGAGAATTCTTCAATTTCATATTTGGACACATTGGTGATAAGGAAGGGAAATGAATTATTAATAGATTGGTATCAAAAACCAACTTGCTCAGGTAGAATTATAAATTAGTTTTTAAAACAGCCAAGGAGAATTATTATTAACACAGCCAAAAATCTAATAGATAGAGTATTAAAAATAAGTGATAATAGATTCCATAAGAAAATTAAAGAAATAATTAGAAATACAGGGTGTCCCCTAAACTTATGTCTAAACTTAAACACGTGATAGCTGAGAACAAAAGCTACAATGTCTGTTCTTACGCCAATTGCCTAGGTGGCTTCGTTTTCGAGATATTCGTGTTTAAAATAATTGCATTTTTGAATGCATTTTCAATAAATGCATAATCTACTTTTTAAATGAAAAAGAAATATCATTGAAAATTGCTTCAAAATTGATTTTAAATCAAATGCGACAGGAAATGACTATTAATACAACTACAACTGAAAGAAGAGACCGCTCATCTAAGTGCGTAACGCAACAAGGCTCTCATTTTGAAAATTTTCGTTAATTGAAAACATTTAAAAAAAAAAACGTTTTCATTTCAAACGAAAAAATAAATTATTTAAAATCAATTTTGAAGCAATTTTCAATGATATTTCTTTTTCATTTAAAAAGTAGATTATGCATTTATTGAAAATGCATTCAAAAATGCAATTATTTTAAACACGAATATCTCGAAAACGAAGCCACCTAGGCAATTGGCGTAAGAACAAACATTGTAGCGTTTGTTCTCAGCTATCACGTGTTTAAGTTTAGACAAAAGTTTAGGGGACACCCTGTATATTAGTAGATAATAGTTTTCCTAATAAACTCATTTGCAAATTGATAAGACAATACGATATTAGAAAATCACGCAATGGAGATGAAATTTTAGAACCAAAAGTTTCTAAATCATTAACTTATGTACCTGGGATTTCAGAAAGGATAGAAAACTCAAACATATATAATGAAAGGGAATATAAAATGGCACATAAGATAAATAATAATGTTGGAAGATTATTTACAAAAACTAAAGATAGAATAAAAAAAAATCAGATAGGTCAAATTTAGTATGTAAAATACCACGTGGTTGGTGGTAATGATATTGAACAATGTGAGAAAGTATATGTAGGAACAACAGGGACTAAATTAAAAACGAGAATAGCAGGACACAGACATGACCAAAAGTATAGGAATTATAATTCGACGGCGAAAACAGCGTTATCAACTCACTGTAGAGATTTCAATCACTATCCAGATTTCGAAAATACATCTATTTTAAACACAGAGAATTATAATAAACGTAGATATATGTTAGAAATGTTACAGATTAATAATGTTCCATTTAAAAAGAGAATAAATTTTAAAGTAGACACAGATAACTTAGCTCAAAATTATAGATGTTTATTAAATAAAAATGAAAATATTAATAATATTGGAAATTAAAACAAAGGTCGCGAATTTTTGCGGTCTCGCGGTTTTATTTTCAATTATTTAGAAACTTTTTAGAGTTTATTATCAAGTTTGCAATATCTTGAAATTTTGCAATGTTTGCATTGTTAGCAATTTGGTGAGCTTTCTTACTCTTTACAGCTTTGGCGATTTTTTAGTAATGTTGGAGATCGGTTTCATACTGGGGTTGGCAAGGTTTTGCGGATTCTCGTGAATTTGTCGGTTTTTTAACAGAGTTTTTTTGCCATTTCTTTTGGTTTTAGCGATTGTTAGGTAATTTTGTAGCTTGTTAGCTTGTAGCTTGTTAAAAGTTTTTATCAGTTTTCCAAATTTAATAAGAAAGTAGATACGTACAACTTCACTAAAAATGTTAGAATCTTAATTAATAAAAACAAATAGGTTAATAATAAAAAAATTAAATGGTCTTAAAATATTTTAAAATTTTGTGCGATTTAATATTTCTACTTTATGTGAACATTACTGTATTATAATATATGTATGAATAGTATTACTTTTCACAATTTGTCGAAGACTTTCATTTTAATTTGTATTGATGTTTGTCTGTTTATTGTTAATATTGAAAACTATCCTGAAGAAGATTTCCAAAGGAAATCGAAATATCGAGAGAGAAAAGAGAAACACAAAAAGTTTTATAAAATCAGAAGTGACCTTACGCTTTCAAAATTAGTCAAGAATATTAAAAAAAATAAACGAAACAAGGCTCTAAAATTTTAATTCGTAATGATAACTTCGTAATGAAATAAGACCCCAATTTAAGAAATTAAGTAATGCCCCACCAATTTAAACAACATACCAAAATATATATACCCCATAAATTATACGCACACCACCAATACCAAATTCTGTGGGTTTTTATGGGCCTAATTTAATTTCTTTTATTGGGGCTTATTATGAAATTGGGTCCTAAATGTATGTATGTGTGAAAGAAAATAAGGCCTGCTAAACTTTTGGGGCTTATTGTCATATAGTTTGTGGAGGTGTAATTTCCATTTGGATGCATTTTAGTTTTTGGGTGACTATTTGTGTGCCTTAATGGCGGCATGAAATATCGCCCAAAAGAAAAATGACCCAATAATTTTATGAAAAATCGCCCAATTTTTAAAATTGGGTCAAAATATGAAAAATTGCCCAAAATTACATATGAAATTTACCCCAAAAATATATCCAAAATGACCCAAAAGAAAAATGAAAAATCGCCCAAAAATATTGGGCAATTTTTCTTAAAAAAAATGGCCCAAATTATTTGGGCAAATTTTCATATGAAAAATAGCCCAAATAATTTGGGCCATTTTTTTATTGAAAAATTGGTCATCTAATACCATTTTGTGCAAAATTTTCATATAAAAAATAGCCCAAAATCATAGTGAGAATGAAATAAGAAATACATGTAGGAGTACAAAAGTTTAATATTTGAAAAAGATTAAATCTCAGCCATTTATAGCCATTTTGTATTGTGTATAAATAAGCGCTGTAGTCGAAAAATCGCGTGATTTTTGAGAAATAATTGCTTCATAATGGATTCGTGCAAGCGCCGCAGGCGAAAAATTATTTCTCCAAAATCGCGCGATCCGAAATAATTTTTCATGTTTGCGCTAAAACAAAACATGAAAAATTATTTCTCCAAAATCGCGCGATTTTTTCGAAATAATTTTTCATGTTTTGTCTTAGCGAGCGCCGCTACAGTGAAGTCAGTTTTAAGAAATCATGCTATTCTTTTTGAAAAGAAATTTGTATTGTGTTTAAGTAAGCGCTGCAGTCAAAAAATCAAGCAATTTTGGAGAAATAATTGCTTCATAATTTATTGGTGCAAGCGCCGCAGGCGAAAAATTATTTCTCCAAAATCGCGCGATTTTTTCGAAATAATTTTTCATGTTTTGTTTTAGCGAGCGCCGCTACAGTGAAGTCTCTATTAAGAAATCATGCTATTCTTTTTGAAAAGAAATTTGTATTGTGTTTAAGTAAGCGCTGCAGTCAAAAACTAGGGCAATTTTGGAGAAATAATTCCTTCATAATGTATTGGTGCAAGCGCCGCAGGCGAAAAATTATTTCTCCAAAATCGCGCGATTTTTCCGAAATAATTTTTCATGTTTTGTTTTAGCGAGCGCCACTACAGTGAAGTCTATTTTAAGATATCATGTTATTGTTTTTGAAAAGAATTTTGTATTGTGTTTAAGTAAGCGCTGCAGTCAAAAAGTCAAGCAATTTTGGAGAAATAATTGCTTCATAATTTATTGGTGCAAGCGCCGCAGGCGAAAAATTATTTCTCCAAAATCGCGCGATTTTTTCGAAATAATTTTTCATGTTTTGTTTTAGCGAGCGCCGCAACAGTGAAGTCCCTTTTAAGAAATCATGCCATTCTATTCGAAAAGAATTTTATTTTGTGTTTAAGTAAGCGGTGCGGTCCGAAAATAGGGCAATTTTGGAGCAATAATTGCTTCATAATGTATTGGTGCAAGCGCCGCAAGCGAAAAATTTTTTGTGTGGCAAAAAAATTCATATTCCATATTTTCCATTGTAAATTCTACGTGCACTTAATATGATGCTTTCAGTGTCGTCTTACTGTACAGAATGATCTTGCTTTGTAATGAAATGATCACAGTAACAGAATCAGCTAAACGTAAACAACACAAACTGTAGGTGGTTGCTAAGAGCGTTTAGGTAAGTAACGTTTTCGAGTAGTCTCGCTTCAATAGCAATATCAGTTTTACATAAAATAAGAAAACGAAAAATCGCCCACAAATTTCGGAATTGTGCCGGATTATTTTTGGGCCATTTTTCGTATTTATAATTATGAAATATGGGCCACAATAGGTCTTTTTTCATATTTAATTTTATGAAAAAACATCCAAATGGGCAATTTTTCACAAACGTAGTTTGGGCGATTTTTCGTACGACAAATCGCCCAAAGGATGAAAATGAAATATTGCCCACAATTTATGAAATAAGACCCACTCTTTCTGGGCGATATTTCATATGAAATTTCGCCCACTTTTGTATGGGATTTTTTTGGGCAATTTTTCTTAAATTTTTTTGGTCGATTTTTCTTTGGGCGATTTTTCGTTGCCCCGCCTGAATTTCATACAGGCTCATTTGTACCCAACGAAAACACACCCTCCTACGTCATAAAGGAAAATTTCAAGTGATCAGTCAGTCAGTGAGTCAGTAGCGCAAGCCTTTTATGGGGCGTGTCAGTAAGATTTCACTTTTTAAACTTAGTGTAATTTTTTTTGTGCAATTGGAAACTCTGCAATTTGGCAGCTGTCACATGTGTTTATTTCGATTATTAAAAATTAAGCCCTTTACGAAAGAATAACGCGTTGTAATTGTGAAAACTTGTTACAAAAATTTGGAACGTTATGTTCAGAAGAATTTTCAGTCGAGAGTGCACCTAATGTGTCAATCCTTCGAAGAGTGGTCTAAAAAGTTGAAGAAACTGGGTCGGTTATGGACAGCAAGACTACTGTCCATCAATGTACCGGTCGGTCTCTTGAAAACATTGCTGCTGTAAACGACGAAACCCCGAAAACTTCAATTTGGCATCGTTCTCAACAACTTCAAATTTCACGAAGTACTACGCAGCGAATTTTGACAAAAGACCTCCACCTTCATGCGTACAAAATGCAGCTTAGTCAGGATCCCATACCAGCAGACAATGGCAAGTGCTGGCAATTCGTTCAAGGTGAAGTCAATGCCAATTTTTCAAAAAAAAAGTCATCTACGATGAAGCGCAATTCCATCTGAATGGCTTCGTGACTGAATACACAAAATTGACGAATTTTGTGCTCAGAAAATACTCATTCGAACAATCTTCATGAGAAACAAATGCACCCACAACGAGCAATTGTCTGGTGTGAATTTTGGTCAGGTGGCGTGATTAGGCCTTACTTTTTTGAAGATTAGGTCGAAATTGCAGTGACAGTGAATGGCTTTCGTTTCAGGAAAATGATAACGGAGTTAATGTGGCTTCAATTGGACGTTATAGATCTTGATGACATGTGGACGGAGACACCCTTTATATATAGATTTCACAATTTTCAACGAAATTACTGAATGACGACTCCAAAATCGGAAAGAACGGCCCATTATTTCATGTTGTTGGTCTCCATAACAATGTTGGAGCCAAATTGCATATTTAATTTGGGTTGGAATTTCTTGAGGCCTAGCTTCTTTACTCTCATATTTTGATGAAATTTGGAATAATTCAATATTTTGTTCCATTCCAGTACAAAAGTTTGGCGCCCATTCGCTTGATCGACGCGATATCACATGTAAACCACAACCAAACTAAGTAAAATGCGGCACTGGGCATTGTGTGGTCAACAACAACTGTCTCACGCCCATTAGTGAACTTTTCATTCAAATAATGGGCGGAGAATTGATTGGCAGACATGATAAATCGTGATTAATCTTGATGATATCCCAATTAAGTTAGGTACTACATATACTATGCACAATTTCAATCTTCTATTTGAATATGCGCGAATTTGCTGCTCCCATTTGTCAAACTATTTTATAAGGAACTCGGATCCAATGGATGATTTAGGGTCAGGGTATGTATAAGTCGGTTTAACCGACTGCAACTGCTGTACTGCTTTTTGTAGCTAGTGAAACAAATTGGATCACATTTATGTTGCTGCATATTTTAATCATTGCAATGTGTACTCCCTAAATATTGAAATAACTAATCTGGACCTATAATTATCAACGATTTCGAGCTTCAGCATTGAGAATCATTTTCACTATCTATGAATTAGCATAATGAAGGTGACTGTATCCAAAAAAAAATAAATGTGGAAAAATATATTATTACTGATATCACTGAAAACTTGTAAACAATTATCTTTTGGTTGAAATTATAATTTTTTTAATATTTATCTTTACGAAGTCAACGTTATTACCGGAAGATAAATCCAATATAGTCCATAAAACGTAATGCGACGCATTATTATTGTTCGACGTAAAACTGGATATTTTTCTCACACACATCAGGCAAACCGACAGACTTTTCTAGAAAAAATACGCATCGCATTGCACTTTGACTGGCCATATACAAAACCTTCATAATGTTGCACTATATTTACCATCCAACAGACAACACTTTATGTATGATGACTTTAAATGTATAGACACATAATATACAAATGCAAACATCAAAATTGTTATATAACTTCATTCGTAGTACATTTTTTATACCGATTTGCTTCCCATCATCTAAGCTTAATCGTAATCCACTTGTGGAATTTATATTCCTATTGTAAACTATTTTGTTTTATATCTTTTTAAGTGAAACTTATAATATTAGTAATTTTTTTTACAACATTAGTCAAGACCAATGTGCAAACTCATCCCATTTATCATGACAAATTTTGTGGAATGTTTCGCAGCACCCTTTTCTGGATTTCAAAGCAATTCATTCATTCATTGCGAGTCGCAGATATAAAGGCCATTGAACACATAAGATAGACTAACCCATGTAAACATGTCTAGATATTTGTGTATTTGTAATTATTGAAACTGTAATTCAAGCCGTCGATCGATCGATCATTTACGGCATGAACTAAAGGAACGTGTTTTCTGCAATAAATTAATGGCAGGATCGTGCCATTATATCCATTAATAGCTTGTAGTTCAAGTTACCACTTGATTATTCTAAAATGTGTTACTCGTATTAAATAAAAAATACATTCTTCTCAATATACAATAGATTATAACAGATTGTTACTGAGAAAAGCGCATTTGGTTGCAATTGTAGTTCATGCCGGCTGCTTCGAATATGCAGTTTTAAATACAAATTAATCTACATATTAATTGAATATGACATGTAAAGTCTCGAAAAAATTGCAATTAATTTTATATTGATAGCAGTTGAGTATCATTCATAGAGTATATTATAATATAGAAGCCATTTCTCTCATCTGGCCTTTCATTTCACACTATTCGTCATAGGTTTGTGCAAATGGGACTTGTTCGACAAAATTGGAGTTACAACAATTGTTGACTTAAAATTTTCACGTCCTTTTGATACAGAACCGTTAAATTAAAATATATTTTTTATTCGTTACAGGAACATGATAACGAAGCCACCCCGCGTATGAAACAATAGATTTATTGCATCAATGATTTCCAGAACAAATGATCTCAAGAAAATCTGACGTCAACTTGCCACAAAGATCGTCCGATGTAACGCTGTGCGATTTCTTGCTTTGGGGTTTTGTGAAATCTCGGGTTTATGCGAAAATTCGAGATCCAATGCGTCATCGGTGAGATAAAGCCGCATCTCTGCAAAAAAGTCATGAAAAATCTCATGCATTCTCTAACCCTCACCCATTGAGAAAGGAATGAAGGGCAACGCATAGAAGGAGTCATATTTGACTCAAGAAATCTTTGTACTAAATTTGTTTAGGGTTTTTTTGTGAATATTATTGGATATGAATACTGAATATTATTTGCCCCAACTTAGTTTTGGATGGAAAGTCACTATTGTCGCAACGACCCTTCTGGTACCTCTCATATAAATCGACACATTTAGTTTCGGCTCAAACTTTTTTTCTGGTACATGTGATTACCTTAAACTTAGATATTGGATAACAATCTGTGAATTTTTACTTAACTGGGGAATATTGGCAAGGTTGATATGGTCATTTTGATACCTTACATACAAACGCTGGGCGGCTGTCCGATTTTTCGATACGATACTCTCGTAAATCTTAATAAAATTAAGAATTGGGCTTCAGTTAGTCAAACGCCAGTCACCCACTAAAACAAGGCGAGTTTTGCCAAACAAACTTTAGTGCCTCCCATACAAAAGTTATGTGGCGGCATGGTTGGTCGGCAAAATAACTCCCGTAAAATTCAACGTGGTGTAATAGGTTATTTTGCAACTCCCATTCTGGTATCCCCTATACCAAAAATGGGCGACTGTCCAGTTGATTGATGTGTTATCTCTTGCAAAACCACCACCTATATTAATGACACCAAATCCGATTTTAATGAAACTTGGTACTGGGCAATGTTTTGTCAAAAGCCAGTTTGTAACTACAAATAGGCAATTTTACCATGAACATTTGTGTAACGGATTTCCTGTTGACCGACACGATATCTCTCGTAAACTACAACCGATCTAAATGAATGTTGGTACTGGGAAATATTTTGTTAAAACATACTTTTCAATTAAAAATGGACAACTTTCCACGCGAGGTTTTGTGCCACGCATACGAAAGTTGGGCGGCCTTCTAGTTGATCGACACGATATCTGTCGTAAACGACACTCGATCTTAATGAAGTTTGGTACTACGCAATATTTGGTGAAAATAATAAATAAATAAATGGTTTCCCTTTACATCCCATGAAGGGATAGGGAAGAGCTTCTCACAATCACTGAGCTGTGCGCTTTCCTGTTTTCACTCACTGTATGGGACCTAAAGTTTTACACCGATTCCGAACGGTATTTTGAGAAGCGTTTTCATGGCTAAATACTCGATAGTGTTGCCGTCACTATGCGAGGTGACCGCCGCCGAAAGATTTTTTTTAAGGTGGTCAGAGCAGGGTTCGAACCCGGGATCTCATGTACAAGAGGCGCGCACATTAACCATTGCACCACCGACGATTTGGTGAAAAGCTATTGTGTGATTAAAAATTAACAACGCTGACACGCCAATTTGGATACTGGCTGGTAGTCACGGTAAATCGCCAAAGACCACAACATAAAACAACACTTTACTATTTATTATAGTAGAATTTTCCACGCCCATTTAGCTAACTGGAAGTTACTCGGCTGCAAAAAACTATAATCCTCTGTAATGGAACTCGAATCCAATGGCTGTCTAAGGGTAATGGTATGTTTACATAAGTGGTGCAGGCCGTCGGTGGTGCAGGCCGTCGGTGGTGCAATGGGTAGTGTGCGCGCCTCTTGTACATGAGATCCTGGGTTCGATCCCTGCTCTGACCACCTTAAAAAAAAAAAAAAAAAAAAAAAAAAAAAATTCTTTCGGCGGCGGCCACCTCGCATAGTGACGGCGACACTATCGAGTATTTAGCCATGAAAAAGCTTCTCAAAATACCGTTCGGAATCGGTGTAAAAACTGTAGGTCCCAATCAGTGAGTGAAAAATTAGAAAGCGCACAGCTCACTGCTTGTAAGAAGCTCTCCCCAATCCCTTCATGGGATGTAATGGGAAACGGGTTTTTTTTAAGTGGTGCAGGAAGGTTGTGCTATTAAAACTTAACTGTGGGCTCAGTCTCACTTTATAATTTTCTTCGCTTTGGTCACGGTTATTGATAGAGCGAATGTTGGACTTTCGAAATTTATCGAAATACTTGGTGCAGATGTGTTTAAAGCAATTTTGATGATAACAAGCACTTGAGTATTTACAAATTGAAAGCAAAAAAAAAATAAATGCACTATTGAGCCAAATGATTTCTGATGCAGGGATTCGTTGAGATGAGCTTTTAATAAATTTAGCACGTGTTATTCACAGAGTGTATCGAGGGTATTTGGTATAAAAATTGGATGTATTTTTGACACACAAATTAGTAGCATCACTTATGAGATGGAGTAACCCTCATCCATTCCATGGATGGCGTGACGGTGCACTCTTTTATTATTCTTGAGATGTATTATATCACAGATTGCCGTTGATTTTAGTATCTGTGGTGACAATGCAATAAATTTTTATTTTGTATAAAATTTCTCCAATTTCAGAACTCACCTGGAATTTAATTGTTCTCCTACACATCCGCAAATTAAGCACAAAGGCAGTAATTGGACTTCAAGTGCCATAGTTACTTATGATTTATTTGAAATTTAAAGATTTAAAGAACACTGTATCGAATGTATCACTTGGACGTCTGGACGAAAAAGGAAGTTATCTTCACAATGCTTGTCAAATACAATTATTTTTGACTTCTTTCATAACGAGGGTGGAGAAAATTGTCCGAACTGCGGGAATCATAAAGTTACCACCCATGCCGCTTGTTTATCGATTCATAAAGCCCCAATTATGAAGAAAGCATATTAGGTTTGACATTATGATAAAATTTAATATGTAATGAATTAATCTTGAGTACATTTTCTCAACATTTCACGAGTTTTCCTCCTACTTCTTAACTTCCTAACACAATGCTGCGACATTTTCAAACACTCAAAATTTCTGTAAATTTCTTGAAAGAACTAATTCTAATAAACGTATTAGTCGACCACATTTTATCACTGGTTGTATTTATCACATTGAATAAAATGTAACGGGTTTCTCAATAAGAGCGCTACAAAAGTTTTTTTAAATAAAACAAAACCGGTTTTAGATACCAATGAAATTCTTTATTCCTGTGAAAGTACGTTCGATGCCATTATGTATGGAACTCGATTTCTTTTGCATGGCCACCACGGGCACACTTGCAGAAGTCCAGACGCTGAACCCAATTTTCGACGGTTATCAAGCATAAATCGGCCGATACTGCTGCAATTTCACGTTCGATATTCATCAGTCGTCGCTGGCTTGTTGGCATAGACCATAGACTTGATGTAGCCCCACAGGAAATAATCTAACGGCGTCAAATCGCACGACCGAGGCGGCCAATCGGCTGGGCCATTTCGTGAGATAACACGTTCACCAAACTTGGTTTCCAATAAATTGATTGTGGCATTCGCTGTGTGGCTTGTGGCGCCGTCCTGTTGGAACCACATGTCCTCCAAGTCCATATTATCCAATTGGGGCCAAAAATATTCGGTTATCATTGAACGGTAGCGATTCGCATTCACAGTAATGTGCCGGTCTTCATCATCACGGAAGAAGTACGGCCCAATGACGCCGCCGGGTCATAAACCGCACCAAACCGTATTTTTTTCGGGATGCAAAGATGACTCATGGATTACGTGTGGATTGCTGTCTGACCAATATCGCATATTTTGCTTATTGACGAAGCCATTCAGCCAGAAATGACCCTCATCGCTGATTGTTGAGGCCTCTTAAAGTTGTTTGGCCTCTTAAAGTTGAGGCCACTGACTCCAAATTTCGGTAGTAAATTTTAATAATTTCGACTCGTTCTTGGCTCGTATATCTTTCCATGATGAAATGGCAAACCTTACTGAAGAAAAATGTCAAAAGAGCGGGAAAAAATATAGGGTCGTTTGCTGTCTCTATCGATTTAGTTTTGTAGCGTCTCTGTTGAAAAACCCTTTACTATGTACAATTCAGAGCGTACATATGTAGATGCCTACAATGTACCGTTGTGGAACTTATGTGACATAAATATATATTTCTCACCGTACGTATGTATAGTACTAGGTAATCAAAACAAAGAAAAAAAACTATTATTACCAGCTGTAGACCATTGACGATAATGCGATTTTAGAATTTAAATTTTAGAAGAACTTGTTTAATGGCCATTAGAATAATTTAAATTTGAATGGGTTGGTGATTATTGCAAGTCCTTACAATAATTATAAAAAGTTATCTGGAATATGAAAGTGATAGAAAGTAAAGCCCCTTTCAAAGTTTAACTGAAATACATTAGATGTCATCACATTCGAATTAAGGATTGTCACAACCGCATTAGCGATTATCGCACCCTAGTAGAAGCTGTTTTAACCGAATATCGATTGTGGGGAATAAATTCAGTCGCCACAATATCAATTCGGTTGTGGCAACTTCAATTCGATGGCATTAGCCGAATTTAGGGTTGCTTCAACGTCTTCTTAAGGAATTAGTTCGGCGAGTGTACAATATGATGATATGCCCTAAATGTTTTGAAGATTGAGAATTGGTAAAGCTAAGCAAAAAATGCGTCAATGATATGACTGCAAAATAATGGTAGACGTGACCAATTTATTAAGCGGTTCATCAAAAGATCGAGTATGAAAAAGTTTTAGCTTGGACGCATCAATAAATTTGTCCAAGAATTAAAATAAAATTCTATACTAAAACAAAAATTATACTAGGTAGGTAGAAGTGGATGTCACAATTGACGCACTTAGACAAATAACGATCGTTGTGATACCAAGGGGCGTCATATTCCGTCCTCACTCTTGAACATGTAAAATTGTATAATGACCCAGTATGGTTGAGGCGTTCAAACTTTAAGATGACTCATCCCAAAATTCCAGGTTGTGGCTGAAGAAAATACGTGCATTGATCCCTGGAGAACCAATTAGTACTCCGACGAAAGGTCCTAAGATCATTCGCTTAACTTCCCTAATATCTGTTAGATTCATCATGAAGTAATATCCTAGATATTTTCTCCTACTCATATAAAAGACCGGGCAGGAGAATATGAGATGCTCGACGCTCTCGTCTTCCTCTTCAGTGTCCAGCGATCACAGCTACTAGCATAGAAATATCTTTTCTAATAATGGATATCAAGTTGAACGTACGATTCAGGTCATAACTAGCCATGATCCAGCATTTTATGCCTCCAGACCATCTATCATTCACATGTCTGAGAGCTTCGGCTGTAAGCGTGAGCTGTCACTCAGAGATGCGCGGCCGTTGTGAGCAGTTCTTGAATTCATGAGTATAGATTGTAGGGATTTTATAGCACCTTAATTGCCAGAGTAGATATTGGTAGACCAGGCGGAGATGACGTTTCGTCGCAGCTTAAGGGCAACTTCTTCCGCCTGAACTAATTTACAATGGTCAAACTAAATCAAAGGTCGAATGATTCGTGGTTTTGAAGCGCGACTAAATGGAAACTTGAGTTCAAATTTACGAAATAGTTATAAAGGGGTTTCCAATAGGTACTTCCCAACTTTGAATTTAATTTGTGAATTTTCAGTAAACTCAAAATTTTCATCATGGTAAAGTACACGAACGGACATCGTATGCAAATTATAACAACGTACTACCGTAATTCGGAGTCGCTGACCGCAACTTTAAGAGCAGTAACTCCAATTTTCGGTCGTTATTCTCGCCCTATTAGACAAGCAATAACAAGTTTAGTGCAAAATGTTTTGTCTACATATTCATTGTGTGATGCTGCCGTGCCAGTGAGACAACGGGTAGGTCGAAGTGACGAAAATATCGCAGCCGTTCAGGCGTCCGTATCAAACGATCCAAATCAGTCAATTCCGCGGCGTTCTCAAGAACAGGGCATCGCCAAAATCACTTTGGTTTACACCCATACAAGATCAAGCTGCCTCAAGAATTGATGCCGTTGGACCATTTGACGCGACGTTCGTTCTCTGATTGGTCTCTGGAGAAGATGCACCAAGATGATGAATTTCATCGCAAACTCATCTTCACTGACGAAGCTCATTTTTGGCTCAATGGGTTCGTCAATAAGCAAAATATGCGATATTGGTTTGGTGAAAATCCATATGTGCTTCATGGATCACCACTTCATCAACAAAAAATAATTGTCTGGTGCGGGTTGCATGCCAGCGGCGTCATTGGGCCATATTTTTTCGTCGACAATAACGATCGTCACGTCACTGTTAATGGCGATCATTATAGCGCCATGATTACCGATTATTTTTGGCTCGAATTGGAACACATGGACTTGGACTACGTGTGGTTTCAACAGGGTAAGTTTGGTGAGCGTGTTATCTCAAGAAATGAATCAGTCAATTGGCCGCCTTGTTCGTGCCATTTAACGTCTCTAGACTTTTTTCTTTGGGGCTTCGTCAAAGCCAACAACATTGAACGCAAAATAGCGGCCGTTACGGCCGAAATGTGTGACCAAGTCATCTAAAATTGGGTCCAACGAATCGACTGCTGCCGAGGTATCCGCGGTGGCCATTTGAACAAAGCCGAGTTCCATTCATAAATGGTTTGATTGTATTTCAAGTCAATCGTAAAATTTTTGAAATATCTCAAATAGTTTACGTTTTAGCTAAAACAAAAAGTTGTCAAGTCTTTATTGAAAAACCCTTTACAATAAAAATTCTGCCGATGCCGAGAAGCCGGCATTAAAACCTTCCCAGAGGAGAAAAAACCTAAGCTTGGCTGAAGGCCGGCCACGCAAAAGACTTGTAACATGAAAAACTGCCAAAACCACGAAGCCGGTATTGAACCCTTCCCTGAGGAGAATATCCCGAAGGCCCGCCACGATTAAAGCAGTTTCTTAATTTAAAAAAAAAACGAAAGATTATTGAATTTAATTTTGTTACTTTGTTACTTTTCTATCAAATTCTTAACCAAGATTTTTTTCTCAATGTTGAAACAATCGATAACTCGATAACCATACAAGATATTGATTGTTTCATTGGATCTTGTATACTTGTTTGCTCGATGATGTTGGAATCTCAATACCACTCAATATATACGAACTTTGGAGGCTAGTAACTCCAATAATAGTCCTGGCAGCCGATTATTTTATTTTACATTTTTTGTTGAAAATAATGTGTTATACCCTCCTTTTTTTTGAGAGGTGGGACTAATACAGATAAGTTCCATAAGTTTTTCATGTCCAATCTATTGCCAAAATTAACTACTAAATTTGACAAAACTTCAGATTTCGATGTAACGGGAGGGTCATGACAAATTTGAAATTTGAATTTGGAATATTTCGAGGCAAAGGACCAATTTCACATTTGTGAAGTGTCAGAATATTAAGCAAAGGTGGGAAATTTACGAGATGAGTCGCTTAGACTTGAAGAAAATTTGGAAATATTAAAAACTTTCTTCCAAACTTCAACTCAAATTGTAAGAAATATACAAAATAGTTAAGTTCGATATAAATAGAATGCATCAAACCAGTTTGTGGATCCATTTGTGAAACGAGTTGTGCTGAAACTGTGCTCGAATAGCTATCAACATCAATTCGCCACGTTTCACAGCAATTGAACCATTTCTCGTGGTTCTTCGCGCAGAATTTTGCGTAAAGATAGAGCCCCAAAAAAGTGAAAATGTACAAAAAAAAATTAGGTAGAAGCAAGTTTTCGAAGTTTTACCCATAAAATAATAATTTTGAAAAAATGTGTATCAGTATGTTTTTTTTAAGGCGACATTAAATAAAATTTCAAATTTTACAGAGCCCACTCTATATATAGAATGAAATTAAGTAATTAAGTCCAAATGGGGCCTCAAACCGACTATGACACACTGGCTCTACAGAAGCGTAATCAGGCCTGTACTAACATATGCCTCTGTAGTATGGTGGACGGCAGTTGAGAGGAAATGTAACATCGCAATACTGCAGAGGGTTCAGAGAATGTGCTGCATTGGTATCAGCGGTGCAATAAGGACAACCTCGACAAGAGCCATGGAGACTATTTCATGTATCCAGCCAATCGAGATTAGAATCAAATACGAGGCTGCCCTTGCGGCAAAACGCCTACAATCTACAGGTGAATGGATCAACAGGAATCTCACGTCAAACCACCAACGGATAACTGGGGCCTTAGTCGGGTACACTCAAGATACGAGTGAATCTGACCGAATACCCGAGATAAGGGTTAAGGCGAACTGAGACGCCTGGCAGAATGGGACCCTGACACCAATGCCAAATGGGACTTACTGCTACACGGATGGCTCAAAGCTAGGACAAAAAACGGGTCTAGGATTCTTCATTGAAAACCCAGCAACCGAATCCCACCTACGCATCCCGGATCATAATACGAACTTTCAGGCGGAAGTTCGGGCGATTATGGAGTGTATCAAATGGCTCGGCGATAATACAATCCCAGCCGAGGCAAATATATTCACGGATAGCCAAATGGCAATAAAGCCAATATCATCAGAAACTGTCAAATCTAGAACGGTCCTTGACTGTAAGAAGGTGATAAACGACTACTCTATGCACGGCAGACTCAACATCATCTGGGTGCCGGGGCACAGCGGAGTATTCGGCAACGAGAGAGCGAACCTCCTGGCAAAGAAAGCCAGGGAACTCCAAACGGTGAGCCTAGATGGAGCGAAACCCTTTGGGGTGACGAAGGCTGAGTTAAATAAATGGGCGGAGTCGGCACATATAGCCCAGTGGAACCGGGAATCAGTAGGCAGGATGACAAAGATCCTATGGGGAGACCCAGATGGATTGAGGACAAAAGGTTTGCTGAAACTGGGAAAAGCCGAAATGGGCAAAATGATGGGAGTGTTAACGGGGCATTCGGGATTACGAGCCAACCTGTACCGTATTGGACTAATGGCGAACAGTGAGTGCAGGGCATGCATGGAGGACGATGAGACGTTGGAGCTCTTCTTATGCCACTGCCCTGCCTTCACACAAGCTAGATCCAGATATCTTTCGGATAGTACGATACCGGACATGACCAAACTTGTGGGTATGGACTGGAACAAACTAAGGAATTTCGTGAATAGCACCGAATTCCTATAAGGGACATAGTGAAGTAGTAGGATAAACTTAGAGCGCACAACAGGTCGAACTTAGCGGCTTAAGTGTATGTCTTACTGACATGGGAAGGTTTAGAGTGAACCTTCTGAACACTCAACACCGCGCCCCTCTTTTCGAACTAACTAACTAACTAACTAATTAAGTAACAAACACGATTAATTCGCCAACTCACTCTTATTTTCTATAATCAAATCTAATAAATAATAAAAATGAATAAGTGATAATTTATCCGACCTTTCGTATTATATTTAAAACTAAAATGTCAGAGCGTTTGATCTTTTTTAAAATAATTTTATTCTTCAGTATTTCGCTGCCCCTTCGGTAGCATCGTGAGGAAGATAAACACAGTTATTAATTAAAAATTAAATGATAATAATTAATTAATAATTGTGTTTTTCTTCCTGACGATACCACCCAAAGGGCAGCGAAATATTGGAGATTAAAGTGTTATGCAATTAAAAGTTTGTGTCTTCGCATGTCAATTATTGCCATTCAAATATGGATTTACTCAGACATATCTAATTAAGTTTACATGAAATGACATCTATTGAAATGCGATAAAAATCGTTATAAAACTTGATTTTATTTTCAATAGGGGTAAAGCAGAGATCTTCATGTAAATGAATAGTTATCCGGTGGGTTGGCATGTCATCGCGTATCCTGTTCCTCCGCGAATAAAACAGTGACTAACAGTAGCCATCGCAAAATCATTAGCAGCTGCCTCGACATCAGCATCTCGCCGCCACGCTGGCCAGTGAAGTTTACATTTTATTTCATTGTCTTTTCTCTACCATGACTTCGGCTTTCTTTACATACCGCTCACATATCGTTTTCATTATCTTGAAAAAAGATGTTGATTTTGTCCTTCTCAGCTGGTCAACATTTGCAGCGTAGTGGGTCCGTCTGTCCGTCCCACAGTTTGTGTGCCCTCATTCAATTACGATTTCAAATATTTCTCCATTTTATCTGAGTTTTTGCTTCTTGATTTCTATACAAATGGCAGGTGTTAATTAAACTAATAACTGTTTAATTACAATGTATTAAAACATTACAGATTTGCTAGCGAAAACTTAGAACTAGAGACGTAATATACAACTTCTTTTATTTCTAAATTTTTAAAAACAAACAAAAAGACGAGGATATGGATATATGATGTAGCTCAGGCACTTTCGCTTAAGTGAAGCTGTAGTATGTGAAGCTGCAAAAACGTTTTATGTTAAAAGGTTTTATCCGTTTTGAGTTGCATTCCTCTCTTAATTATCAATGGCAGCCTTTGCTTGATCAAATCAGAAAATACAAATTAATTACAAATGCGAGCAACCAATATTGAGGTAAACCAGGGGGTGGCCATGCCACAGCTGATCGGCATGGTACTTGGCATCTGATAGCGAACATAGTGGATAGGATAATGAGCGATAAGCAACTAGAAGCAAACCAGCTTAAGTTTAAATAGTTTCTGACTGATACTAAAAAATAAATGGTTTCCCGTTACATTCCATGATGGTATTAGGGGGAGCTTCTCACAAACCAGTGACCTGTGCGCGTTCTAGTTTTACAATAACTAATTTGGGACTACAGTTTTACACCGGTTGCGAACGGCATTTGGAGAAGCGTTTTCATGGCTGAATACTCGATATTGTAGTCGTCACTAAGCTAGGTGACCGCCGTCGAAAGAAATTCAAGGTAATCAGAGCAGGGATCGAACCCACGTTCTCATGCACAATAGCCGCGAACACTACTGCACCACCGACGTCTGATTGATACTAATCACCGCTAAATTATGATTAATTCTGGTTGCATCGAACGAAAATGCGCATTCCCTTTTATTTCTATCAGTTTTATGCTCAACCAAATGGTGACATACAACAGCCACTCAATCTCGATGAGTTCGAGTTGCTTTTGTAATTTACTCTTTGGTTGGCATAACACGAACAGAAATAAAAGAGAATGCGTATGCAAACAGCATAGAACATAATTTAGCTGTCATTAGTATCAATCAAACACTTTTAAACTTAGTTTGCTGCATGCACTAAAATCTGTAAGTCTTCTTTGGTCTCTCATACTACATCATTTCCCTACTACGTTTTCTATCTGTTGTGCCATAGAAACCCCCTACTACCACAGAGGATGTACAGGTAGAGAAGAAAAATGTGCGCAACTTGGCAACCTTCGTTGAAGAGAACCAAAAATTCGACGCGATTCACTCAAACGCATTTCTCTCTCGCATCATAAACTGATTATTTCATAGTTTTTACATACTTTAAGTAATTTTATTAAAACATGGTAACAATTTCTATAGTTAGATACTATACATGGTAGAATCATCTATTACGTACTTGCATTCCGTGGTTAAGACGTCAAAATTATTTGAATAATGAAAACCACTATGTACAAAAAATGTGAAAAGATTTATAAGATTGTTTTACTTGATACAAAGTCTATAATATAAGTTGAATTTTTATTGACATTCTTTAAATTTTATTAACAAACAAAAAGAACAAAACCAAATTTGACAGCTTACCCTCGAACAATTAAAAAAAAACACAAATTAGCTGTGCTGACGTGTTTATCCGATATGATACTATAGCATCATCAAAAAACTGCTCGTGCATTGAAATATTCAACGAAGAGAATAAGAGAGAGAGCAGAGAAACAAGACGCTTCACGCGTTTTCTTTGTTGGCATTCCACTACGGGAGTAAATTTTCTTCTCTACCCTTCTTCATCATCTTGTTACTACCGCAAGAGAGGGATGGAGACTCTTATCATTAATCTATGATTTGATTCAATATAATTCGTGCGGGAATAATGGATAAAGTAGTACAAATTTAAGTATGGGATATAGAAAATGGATAACTCGTAACGAATTAACAAATGAAATCACTCTAAAATAAAGTAAATAACTCTTTATGAAAAACGATACCTATTCATTCATAAATTCTACTTTCAATTAGTGTAGCGCTTCATTGATGCGTGGTATAATCACCTAACTGTTCTTCACTTCACATATTCCTAAGTTTGTTGTCGGCATTTTTCCCCCATTAGAGATGTACAAATATGTTGTAAATGAAATAGAAAATAGGCAAAACATTTTGTTGCATGTTGTACACACGTTTGACATGAGAACGAGTATCACAGATTTACCAAAAAAAACACAAATCTGCAACATCAAACTAGCATCAACATCATATGTTTTCCACATTAGAAATTCTTGTTTTATTGGCAAATTTCTCTTCGCGGGTTTCATCAACTCCTTAAGGTTTTTTATTGTTCTACACCTTTTCGCCGGTTACTCAAAACTAAGAAGAAGGGTTCTAAAGAGTTATATGCGTTGAAGCCAGAAGTGTAAAATAGCTACACACACAGTGTAAATCTCATTTATAAAATGTTTTCCATTACCATGTTTAGGTGTTTGGTGATTTGGGTTTTCAGCACCGCAAATAAAAAAGACAACGGTTCTTATGGACAGTAAAGTCTACCTAAAGCATCTGCGATAGAACCATTAGTGTCTTTGGATGTAGACTCTACTTGAGCCGTTTGTGAAGAATCATAGCAATAATTATTTAGTAATACAAATTGACCATTTGCCTCAACTGTGTCTAATGGCCTCTGTCTGTAGAAAAAGTTAAGATATGAAAGAAATTTATATAGCATTACCATAACTAATTGTATTTACTTTTTGCAGAGTTTTTTGTTTTTCAGAGAAGTTTGACGACTTAGACCCTGATTCATTGAAGTATTCATGGGGAGACGGAATAGTAAAAGCTTGATTAGGCCCAATTTCTACAACACATTTGTTATTCTTCTAGTGCCTTTGGTTCTGTTCCCACCAGAGGCAAATTTTGTTGTCATATTTTACAAATTTTTTGTAACTAACCGTAAAAAATCTGAATAGATTTGGAGATTGACGAATTTTTAAATGAAAGGTTTCTGCTTGAAAGGATGCGTTATAATATAATGGCTTCTTATTGTGCCTGTTCCACAGATATTAGATATTTGATTCCTTACCAACTTTTCCCTGTTTGGTTCTGGAACCCAGGAACATTGTTGTGAGATGCAATATACAAAACTAATGTTCTTCTAGTTAGAAATTGTTACCAGTGTGTAAAGCATACACATTTTTATTCGAATGTATCGAAATTAAGGAAAATGTCTATATGTAGCTCTGAAATGAATCGTCCAATTGAAAAATACATTTATTTTTTCGAGTTTGTTATGGGCACAGCGATAACATTAAAAAAATCGTTAAAATAAAAAAGTCGCTAAGCCAAAGTTAGATTTTCTCATAACACTCTACCTTTAAGGTAAGATCAATATAAAAGGTAATATAGAAAATATTTACATTACAAAAACATGTCACAATCTTTGAAACAGAGGGCCAAATTACGGGGAATGCCCTTGTTTTACAACTTATGGATATGGGCAATAGAGTGTCCCAAAAAAATTTTCTTTTTCGATTTTCATGGTTGCTTAAGCTTGATTGCAAATCTTATAGGGTAAAGTATTTTTGAGATTTGTTTCAGATTTTTCGGAAGAGGTTTAGAGGTTGCACAAGTCGAATTTCCCCCAAAAATCGGGTATTCCGGGGGTTTTTCTAATTTTACTTAAAACTCGGTCATGCATAGATATTGAGGATATTGAGGGAGCGTTCAAGAATGTCCAGACCGAAACACTCATCCAATCCTTAGACCAGTTTATGGTGGACTGGACATTAAAAGACTAGATCAATCATATGATAAGGAATAGATCGATAAACTGCAGTTCCCATGATATATAAGTAAATATTAGACAATGTTAGAGAATATTAGGAAACTACCCGATGCGGGACTTAAACCAGTCTGATATGCAGACGACGTTATAATACTTCTTCGGGGAAAGGGTCCTAATGCACTGTGCAGAGAGGCCGAGAGGGCACTGAAGTTAGCGTACAACTGGGCACAGCCAATGGGCTTAAATGTGCACACGGACAAAACGGAAATCTGTTTATTCACGAGGAAGACGAAAATCTCAGAGTTTCGAGACCCACGATTCCTGGAAAAGACGATTAAAATATCCGATAAGGTGAAATACTTAGGAAGGTTAGGTTGGACGCCATGCAGACGGGCTATAGGATCCAAATTTGATTTCATAGCATATCGGGCAAACGAACCCCATCTACGCCACCTGGCTCATAATACGAACTTTCAAGCGGAAGTTCGGGCAACTACGGAGTGTAACAAATGACTCGGCGACAATGCACACGCAGCCGAAGCGAATATCTTCCGGGATAGCCAAATGACATTCAGGACAATACCATCGGAAACTGTCAACTCTAGAACGGTCCTTGACTGTAAAAAGATAATAGACGATTCTATGCACGCCAGACTCATCATCTGGTCCCGGGGCACAGTCGGCAACAAACGAACGAATCTCCTAGCAACGAAAGCCGCAAAAACCTTTTGCGGTGACGAAGGCTGAGTTGGTTAAATGAGCGGAGTCGGTACACATAGTCCAGTGGAACCAAGAAACAATAGGCAGGATGACAAAGATCCTAAGTGGAGACCCAGTTGGATCAAGGACAAAAGGTTTGCTGAAACTGGGAAAACCTGAAATAAGCAAGATGATGGGAGTCTTAGCGGGACATTCGGGAATACTGGCGAATGATGATCCATTGTATAATGCCAAAAACTTTTTTTAACAATGTAACAAATCCAGTGCACGGTCTAATACTACTCCCAAATGCAAGTGTTCTACGAGATTGATATTATTTACACATTTATACATTCTTTGGGAAATGCATATCCAATTCCGCTTTGTGGTTATTTTAAAGTAGTATCCTATGATAAGATTAAAGACTACTTGTCACATTCAGTGAGTTCTAAGTGTTCTCCTTTTAGTCTTTGAAGTTGGAACAAACACTGTTACATCGACTCCGAATGGTATTCTTTGAGGATCTATAAAACAGGGTATTGTAAAATTATATTAACCCTTAATAAATATATAAATATTTTCCTATTGCATTCTCTGAAGAGACAGTGCTGTGCTGAGAGGGCGGGGGTGAGATGCACGCTGTCTAGGTATACACTCACTGAATGAGACCTACAGTTGTACACCGGATCTTAACGGTATTTGAGAAGCCCAAGTTCGCATGTACAAGCTCACCCACGGTCACCTCACGAAATTTAAATGCTAAGGAATGGAAACAAGTTTTATGTGATAGCAGGACTACCGGTTTTTAGGCCATGCCGGTTTACAATACACCTCTATATTATTATTTATATATCGCTGGCTAAAAATAGAAAGGTAGTATTTTTTCAAAATCGCATTTGTTGCATATTCTGTTAGGGGACTCTCAAACACACGTTTCGTACAAACACTATTTTTTTACTGTTAACAAATAAAGAATTAGTTTTACTAAAAACTCCGTTTATTTTCTTCTTTCTCCTGTAAAGAACTAAAAATTGAGATACGTCTTTTTTATATGAAATGAAAGCCACCACCGATATACACCTATATTATAGCAAAAAAAAATTTGCAGAAAATTTTTCAACTGATTTAACTTAATTTTGAAACACAAAAATCAAAAATATTCAAAATTTTGAGTTGGGCTATATTTGCCATAAACATTGGTAATTCATACAAAAACCTTACAAAGACCGTCGGTTAAACTATAGCCTCAATTTTCTTATCCTTTGCAGAATGAATTTTTGGGAAATATAAGCAAGTTATAGTTCTCTTTTATAGAATTTTTTATTGTTTCAAAAGAATTTATGAAGTAGAAAAGCGTCAATGTGCGTGTAGACAACAATTAATAATGCACAATGACATGAGTTAAACAGCTAAAACATTGTTTTTCTTGTTACAATCGAATTATTGGATTTTGTGGAAAACGCTGTTTAATCACGTCATTTACACGAATTCCGGTTTTCTAATTTCTTCCTAAATATTACAAATCTGACACGCTGGAATAGTTGGATCAACAGTTAGCAATGCTAAAGAGCCCCCATTACTCTCTTCGATGCATCTCCATGCCGACAACCTTTACCACAACCTTTAGTAAATAAGGCGCCAAAAGTTTATAGTGAAATGACACTATGCAACGTAAATGCAACGTAAATCACGTCGAAATTTCCCTACAAATTGTTCGCACGTCTAAAACAAACCCAATTTTTGAAGTAGCTACTTTCAATTTCATTTTTAATTCAAATAATTGACTTTCATTGAAACTTTTTCTCTTATTTCCCCTATAGCAAGTAGTTTTTCAACTCCAATTGCATTTTCGCGGCGGATCGTTTGGTCGTTGTGGCATGCTATCGTAGCTTGTATATTGTGGTGTGCTACTGTTGACGGCTTTTCTGCTACAAGCGTGATAACCATAATAAACAAGAGGCCGCATGGTCTGCATTGCTCTAATTTCACATGTTACATTGGCGACAAACAGCGACGCGGCAATATTTGTCACTTGTCACATACGCTCGTATGTGAAAAGCGAAAAATTGTGTTGACTTTTTCTTTCTCTTTCTAAACTTGTATCAGGCACGCGATTTGTGAAAAGAGGGTAAAATGCAGAAGCAAAATTGAAATTTGCATTACATACGAGTTGAGATGAAATCGTCTGCATCGAAGAAATGTACAATAAACTTGTGTAGTGATCAGTCGCATATCACACGTATACCATTCAAACTTGGGGAAAAATCTTAGAGTAATTAACAAAACATAATACATATTTTATGGTGAAAATAAACATATAAGTAGGGTGTATGGAAAATTTGGTAATACTAAATATAATACTGTTAAATAACGATAAAAGAGTACGTTTACGATTTTCAATGTCGAAGGAGCGTTTAATAAACTCAAGACTCTTGGGGGCTAAATGGAACAAAATTAAACAGCATTTGTTTAGCACTATTATGCTACAATCCAGTATTATCCACTATATTGGGTTATTTTGCTTTGGTGTGTGTCCACACTTACATATGTTGTAAAATTTCCTGTTTAATGGGAAGTTTTCTAGGTGGAGCCTGTAACCAATATGTAGTATATATTGTAGTTTTGAACCCAATTAAAAAATAAATTTTGAAAAGCGAAAGTGAAAGAAGTTTAAAAAAGAAAAGTTTTTGAAATAAGTGCATTTTCTCAAAAAAAGTAAATTTTCTCAAACAAAACCTATTCATATTCTTAAACAAAGCTCCTTTTCTAAATCAAAAATACCTTATCTTACCAAAGGTACTTCTTGCTTTAAAAAAGTAAATTTTCATACAAAAAGTATATTTTCTTAAAAAAAATATTTTTTTTTAAATAAGTAAGTACCCTTTCTTAAAAAGTAAATTTTGTTACAACACATTGCCTTTTTATTAAAAAACTACCTTTTCTTTAAAGAGTACCTTTTTTTGAAACAAAATAGCTTTTCTTGAGATAAGTACCTACTCTTAAAAGTGTACCTATTCTTGAAAAAGGACCAATTCTAAAAAAAATCCCATTTCTTAAAAAAAAATATTAAAAAAATCTTCTCTCAAAAAAACTAAATTTTCTTACAAAAAATGCCTATTCTTAAAATTACCTTTTCTTAAAAATAAAATAATACCTTTTCTTTTCATTTCTTGAGATAAATAACAAGTTCAAGCACAAATAATTAAATTTTTAAAAAAAAAAAAATTTCCTAAAAAGAGTACCACTTCTTTAAAAAGTACCTGTTCTTAAACAAAGTACTTCTTTGTAAAAAAGATGCATACTCCTACAGCTTTTTCTTACAGAAAGTACTTCTCCATAAAACTAGAACCTTTTCTTAAAAAAACATAGCTTTTAATAACAGAAGCACGGGAAAAATAAAATACATATGGCAATGTCTTTCGTGACATACGTAACATTCGCAGAGTTTTTACAACATTCAAATTATTCTACCCCGTGAACTGTTGAACATAGAGCTATAATTTTTTTTTGGAAAAATTATTTAGCTTAAGCTTAATTAAAATCAGTGATTTAATTGAAAAAAAATTACTGAATTTTGGCTGTAAAAATGGTGTAATTTGTCGTGACTGACGTAACGCATTTTTTCACCAATAATTCAGGTCACTTTTCCAAATGGCATTTCTCTAAAAGTTTCAATGTGAAGTTTATTTTTTTTTGTCCGGATATCTTCTTCTATGTCTATAGTTTAGAATACAATCAGTATAAATGCGTCAAAAAATTATGCTCAAAAGATGTTGAGGTTTGAGCGAAATAAGTTCCGTGACTGACGTAACGTGACTGACGTAACATTTTTGGTATTGAACAATTCTAATACGTTAAGATACATTCTGAAGCCGGTGTACATGTAATTGTATATCATTGTGTTTGATTTTTTGTTAGTTGGTATGAGTTCCGTATTTTAGGGTATGTTTGGGCGGATGATCACCATCATCACCATCCATCATCTTCGTACGCTATTGTAAATTGTACGAAAATGAGGAATTATAAAAAGACATTGCCATATTCTTACAATAAGGACCTAAAAATATACTTTTAAAAAAAATACATTCTATATAAATTTTTTTTTTAAAGTTTATCTTTTTTACAAAAGTATCTTTTCTTAAAGATCCATTTAAATTATAGTATTTTTCAAGGGGCGCCTTAGGCGTCTTGGAACTAACTAGTAGATAATATATGTGACCTGCTCCACGAAAAGGGACCTCTGCGCCGTAATATTTTTTTTTTTAGTTTTTGAGTGATTCTCTTTCAAATGCCGCAAACCGCAAGTTTCTAGGTCTTTTAGTTTTTTTACAAATCACCTGTATAGATGAACATAATTAATGAAAAAATTGAAAAATATAAACAGATAATATATATAATATTTGAAATTTAAAAAAAGTTCAATATCAAAGGTACAAAATTACACAAGTTCAATATCAAAGGTACAAAATTATAAAAATATCAAAATTTTACTCTTTTTTACTCCTAACACGCTTTTTTGGTGGTTGAAGGAAGAGTTGCATAACCATGCGCAAAACACGGAAAAACGAAGAGCTTTTTTTAAACGCGTTTTTCTCAATAACTTCTTTTCGGCTCAGAGGTCCCTTTTCGTGGAGCAAGTCACATATTTCGAAAGGAACTTCATTCCATCTGGGTGGCCCCCGACACCTCATGTGGTTTGTTTATTCCGAATTTATATGCAACGAGTTCATGCAAACTTTTCGAGTTTGTAGGCGGGAAAGCTTTAGGACAACAAAGTATAATTATCTCTGGAAAAACTATTGTTCTACCCACTAACTATGTATATTTTTTTGTACCAAACTCAATTTTTTACTATTCCAAAAAAACACTAAATTTTCCTTCTAAGTCTGTAGTATGTTCACATAGTTCCTAGTTCACATAAATAAAAACAAATGGTTTCCCATTACATCACATGCAGGGATTGGAGGAGCTTTTCACAATCAATGAGCGTTGTGGTTTCTAGTTTCACACTCACTGATTTGGGCCTACAGTTTTACACCGGTTGCGAATGGTTTGTTGAGAAGCTTTTTCATGGCTAAATACTCGTAGGTGTCGCCGTCACTAAGCGAGGTGACCACCGTCGAAATAACTGGAAGGTGGTCAGAGCAAGGGTCGAACCCACGCTCTCATGTACAAGAGTCGCACGCACTAACATGAACTCCCCATTCAATTAACTAAAACTAACTAAAATTGTGTCACAAAATTCAAATTCATAATTTAGTTTGTTTCCTTCTTAATTTTCCGCCTACAAAAATTTTAAACGATTTTATCCAAAATTGAATGACTCCAACCCCGATCCACAACTGCGCTCCCCCTCTTACTTCAACATTTTTAATATTAACTAAACCTATTTTCTAAAGTATAATTTTCCTTAACAAGGATATAATTTGAACCGCTTGTAATATGTCATTGCTGGCAGCACAACACTCAAATATTTATTTTGTTTTAGGAGAAATATTTATTAAATTAAATTGATCCCCCATTCAAAATAACTTAACCGAATTCACTTTACAAAATAAAGTGTATATGTTCCCGAATTAAAACCAAATTTTGAAGTTCGATTTTTATTTTGATTATTGTACACTATGGGGCAAATACCATCTTCTGATTTTCTATCGCTATAACTTTTGTTTAGAATAAAAATTCATTTGGTTTTTAACTAATTGCATTTATTCGATCTTATGAATTTGGTTTCAATCGATTTTGGAAAATTATGTCCGATAACACAGTGCAACACGAAACAATATAACCATATACAGACACCCCTACGTGATAAAAGACCAATTCCGAAGACGTTCATATGTTCTACAAAATTGTTTACTGAGAATCTTAGGTACATTTTTGTGGTTGATTGTTTCCTTGAATTTTGAACGGTTTGCTACCTATGGACCTGAACAAGGGAAAAAAGGTAAAAAAATCGAATTTGTTAAAGCTTTTTTGCTATTTTGACCTTGAAGATGAAATTTTTTGATTTTGTAGGTTGGCAAGTTTTATTCTTTATGACAAGAGCTACAACTTTTCCTCAGAGAGTAAATCAAAATTCCAAACAAATTGCAAGATATGAGCCTGGAAAAATTATCACTTTTTTGCAAAAATAACACCCCAATCTTTTGGGGACCATAAAAAAAATGCATGACTTTGGGCAAAACTGGGACACAAGGGTCTTTGTTTTTTTTGGTCTTTTATCAGGTAGTGGTATCCGTATATGGTTATATTTCCATGACTTTAAAAATTACACACAGTGTAAATGGCCGCCGTCGGCGTTGATGCAAACTTGTGCCCTTTTGATTACATTTTGCATAATTGTGCGCAGCATTTTTTATGTCACGTTATCAACTCCGGCTCGAATGTTGTTCCTTACCTCCTCCAAGGATATTCGCGTACACCAACGACTTAAAATATACCCAGCAACAGAAAACTGGGGCAATCAAATTGGATGATCTGGCTAAGCCAAATCACCGAAGCTCGAGATTACACGCGCTGGGAAGTTATCTTTCAAAATACGCATTGTGTCACGAGCAATATGATGGTAGAAAAATTCAGTCAGCATGGCTCGCGACGACTCGGCTCCTTCGAAAAATCAAGGCAAATCGCCATTTCCGACGCGGTGACTTTGGCTTATTGACGTGCCCGCTATGATGAAGATTAGTTTCGTCGCTCATAATTGAAAATCATCTACTTCGTTGGTGAGTTCCTAAACCCTACAGCTGTATTCTAAACGGGTAACAACTGTTGGAGTGACGAAATTTTCTGTGGGATTATTTTCAAGTCCACTGTCAAAATGCGGCGCAGTGACGGCCTCGAAATATGCAATTGTTGAGCACATTTTCTTGTGGATATTTTGGGCTCCTTTACCACATTTTACGCACTACTTCCGTGTTTTCAAATGAACAGCCGGTTCAGGGCCTTCCGGTACTTTTATCTGTGAGTAAACAATATAAATCTTTGTAAACAAGTTGTTGTCAAAATGAAGCGAAATCTACTCGAATGTCAAAATATGTATACCTGAACACTTTAGATTTCGAAGGCGATTCTATAAACTTTTGAGCTGAAATGCAAAGGACACGCTCAAAAGATTCTAGAATCGCCTTCGAAATCTAAAGTGTTCAGGTATACATATTTTGATATTCGAGTAGATTTCGCTTCATTTTGACAACAACTTGTTTACAAAGATTTATATTGTTTACTCACAGAAAATTTGAGAGAAATCTAAAAACTTTATGGAGTCTCCAGTAATGACAAAATGTATGCAGAATCTGTAGATTTCGTTGCCATTTCGTGCATAATCTCAAAATCGGAGAAATCTCGGTATACCTCTGTATGCCGCTTTAATATCCTTAAAAAATTATGAATAATTGATATGATTTTCGAAATTTAAAGAAATTTTGGCATTATGAAATATGATTTTATGCTTCAATAAGTTTTAAATGATATTTCCATACATTTTTTTAATTCAAATTTTATTACAAATTAATTAAGAGCTAATTAAGCTTTTCAAATTTGTTTTCTACAAATTTCAAAAATAAAATAGTTTTATATAGAAACGTTTCAAACTTAATAAGATTTTCGTGCATGAAAATCTCTTTCAAATTTAAGTTTAAATCAGTTTGAATAAAAGTTTAAGATTTTATGTTTAACACGCATTCAAAATTGGAATCTAAATTTGAATAAGTATGTGAAATGGGCACTAAACAGACGTATTATAAGTGCTACATGTGTAATTTAATTTAAAGCAAAAAACCGAAAAAAACCGGTACATGCGGTTTTTGCCAAAATTAAAAACCGAAAATTGGTTTTTTGAAAAATTCATTTTTCGAACAAACCGAAAACCGGTTTCCTGAAAAATTGATTTTTCGAACAAACCGAAAACCGGGTTTTAAAAAGTGCTGGTTTTTTGGACACTCTAGCAATGAGCTATGCACGATTGGGATAGATATTCTCGGTAAGTTTACCGCCGACGAATTATTGTACGCAAAAATTGTCACAATTATCGCGCGTTCTTTAAACGTATAACTATTCATTGATATTCACTATAAATTTCGCACGTGTGTCAAATGTCAAAAGCAAACTGACATACGAAGATTATTGCCTCACGTTGTACATATCTAGGCACTTCTGTTGTTTATTTGCAATTATTTAGATTTTTAACAATACAACTAATTTAACACAATAAATCGGTTTTGTTACGATATATGACAGTCATAAATATAGCATTCTTCACCTGACAAAGTGATTTTATCAAACACGGTGCCAAAATGTATACCAACTGTATACTAACTGTTATATTAACTGTATAAATCAGTCAACAAATAATTTTTTTTCGAAAATTTACACTTATATGGAAATGCTAAACTTGGAGTCCAAATTTTTACGACTCCTACTCCGACTCCAGCCAAATATTCCAAACTCCGATTCCAAGACTCCAACTCCGACTCCACAGCATTGATTTTATCGCATTCTGAACCTGTTACTAAACTTATCGTACCACTCTCCACTCTTACTTCGTTGTAAATACTAATCGTAGCCTAAGTGGATACTGCTCCCATCCAAATCCCATCTCACATGCGTGCAAAGTGTGCAACTTCTCTGTGTCTCAATACTCGCCGTGGTACATACTCGTTCTTACATATTGTTATCTTTGATTTCCTGCTTCATTCGATGTTAAGAGGAGAAGCAAAAAATCTTAGTTTTTCAAGTTTCTTTATGATATTCGGATCGTTTCGCATTTCATTTAAGTATTTGTTTTAAGCGTTTCTTGAAGTTTTCTTTAAATGTTTATCTTATCACTACCATCAATATGGGCGCCCAACTAAGTGAGCTGCTTTACAAATAAACAAGCTGGCGACAGCGTACATTGCCGAACAGCAAAATCTAGTTTTTCCTACCAAAAAGTGGCAGTTAAAAACACACAAAATAGTCTATCGCCGAATCGAAAATACCAGGCGGAGGTTTATATTTTTTAATTTCAAATCCCACTTTGTTATGAATGAACGCAATATTTGAAAAATTTTGATGTCATTGCAATGATAACTGTGTGGCGTTTTTCTACGATGATAGGCCGTAAAATGAAAAACGCACAGTAATTAAGGAATAATGATATCTTTATGGTAAGGAGTCACAGCTTTTAAGCCAAAAGTGTGTTTTTCAGGTACATATATTAATTCAAATTGATATCTTGTGGGAATTCGTTTAGATTATTTACGATAAAATTTGGACATACTAAAGTGGGATGTGTGTAGAGAAACTAAAACACAGAATTGTTGACGCTTTTTATATCATGGGTTAATGCTGCAAATAAAATCTAACAACAACACAATCCCCAACAACAAAGCCCGACATAGTAGACTTGCACTTATGCACTTTGGGGGTGGACGATTCCTGCGTCAAATGATCACACTAGCTGATAATAGTCAAACCCCAAAAAGTTAGACCACTGTGTAGCTACACTTTATTTTATGGGCGTGGCAAGTTTGAATTTTCTTATCCGATACTGTCCGTGATAAATTTAAAAATCAGGGATAAATATTTAATTGCGCGAATTCTTGTGATAACATGTCTGCAGTGAAATTTGACAAGGATTGTAGAATATTTGAATGCTCTATTTCAAAGTTTCAAGGGTCCTCTTCGTCCTTTGTTCAAAAAGTACCAAAAATGTACACTACAATTACTAGATACGGCTTCAGCATATTTTTGGAATTTATTCTTCATTATATGTAATTATGGGTCGTCAGACCAAAATTTTATATCTGTATTTTCAGACGACCTTTTTGTCCTTTTTTGAAACACGGTCCAGAAAACTGAACCAAAATAACCGGCGAAATATCCAAATGTTCTACCAATTTATTGTGGAATAGATTTTACTAGAGGATTTTGCAGACGAAAATCTTTAATCTTGAATTTGCGTATACCCTTTTTTAAAACTCGAAATTTTGAAATATTTAAATTTAATTCTGACATGGTTTATTTTCAATGTACTGTGTTCTACAAATATACTAATTTTTTCATAAATAAAGGGTTTTTCAATAAGAGCGCTACAAAAGTTTTTTTAAATAAAACAAAACCGGTTTTAGATACCATTGAAATTCTTTATTCCTGTGAAAGTACGTTCGATGCCATTATGTATGGAACTCGCTTTCTATTGCATGGCCACCACGGGCACGCATGCAGAAGTCCAGACGCTCAACCCAATTTTCAACGGTTTTCGTCGCTGGCTTGTTGGCATAGACCATAGACTTGACGTAGCCCCACAGGAAATAATCTAACGGCGTCAAATCGCAATCGACTGGGCCATTTCGTGAGATAACACGTTCACCAAACTTGGTTTCCAATAAATTGATTGTGGCATTCGCTGTGTGGCTAGTGGCGCCGTCCTGTTGGAACCACATGTCCTCCAAGTCAATATTATCCAATTGGGGCCAAAAATATTCGGCTATCATTGAACGGTAGCGATTCGCATTCACAGTAATGTGCCGGTCTTGATCATCACCAATGACGCCGCCGGCCCATAAACCGCACCAAACCGGAACTTTTTCGGTATGCAATGAAGACTCATGGGTAACGTGTGGATTGCTCTCTGACCAATAACGCATATTTTGCTTATTGACTATGCCATTCAGCCAGAAATGAGCCTCATCGCTGAAGATGAAACCGCCGATGAAAAGCCGAATCATTTTCAAGTTGTTGCTCAGCACAATTCACGAACATACGACGCTTATTGTGGTCAAGCGGCTTCAGTTCTTGCGTCAATTTGATCTTGTGAGAATGTAGGCCAAGATCTTTTCGCATACTTCGCCACAACGACGTCACAGAGATGCCCAACGCTTGAGAACGACGTGTGAGAGACACATTTGGGCATTCTTGAACTGAAGCCTCAGCGGCAGCAATATTCTCTACATTACGGGCACTTCTTTGTCTCACTGGTACTGGAACATTTTGCACTGTGCCTGTGGATTCAAATTTTTCCACTAGACGCTCAATTGTTGATCTGGTAGGACGATTGTGACGACCATAAATTGGACGTAGCGCTCTTAAAGTTGAGGCCACTGACTCCAAATTTCGGTAGTAAATTTTGATAATTTCGACTCGTTGTTGGCTCGTATATCTTTCCATGATGAAATGGCAAACCTTACTGAAGAGAAATGTTACAAGAGCGGGAAAAAATATGGCGTCGTTTGCTGTCCCTATCGATTTACTTTTGTAGCGTCTCTGTTGAAAAACTCGTTACATCAATTTTGTTTTACACTTTCGATGGAATAGTTTGATGAATTTTTCAAAGACAGCATTCCAAACAACCGCTGATGAAGATCTGTGGCTAGATGTGAAATAGCTATACGGTTTACCAGGAATAATGAGGATGCATTTGCAAAACATCTTATTTTTTAAAAAACTATATCTCTGTTTATAGATGGTCTTGATGAATAATGAAATAAAACGAAAATTAAAAAAATTACCGAAATCTAATCATCATTTAAACATCTATTGAAGAAATATATCCTTGACAATATTGATGAACTCTTATAATAATTATTGTTTTTCTTTTTTATTTAGTTTCTTTTTTCTTCTTTTTTTTATGAAATTACAAACGAATTTTGTTAAATTATAGAAATGTTTTCGCCAACGAGTGCCTCTACAATGTCTTTATGGCGCTGAGGCTATAAATCAATTATGTATTACAATTATGTTACTAAATGAATTTAAAATACAAATTGTTTCCGAATAGTACTACTTACAAGGGCACTGAGGTGGTAATTATGGCTTAAATTGGCTCAATATAGACAATAAAATAAACTTGATGATATAATTGTACAAAAGTATAATAATTCCTTTCAGCTATAGAACGTCATAAAAATATTTTACGTTTGCCTTAGTTATTACTTCAACAATAACTCCGTAATCTACAGTATATTACTGCTTAATGAAAGCCCAAAACTGTACAGCAGGCAAAGCCAAAGAGAAAACACCCAGTAAATATAGAATTCTCAAAGTGTAACTACCATCTCAAAAATGCATAATTTCTTGCGTAAATTAAAATTAAACTACAATGTACAGGCCAAAATTGGCAGCAGTTTCCAATATACCATTTCCTCAGACAACAATAGACGGTTTTCAGTTTTAACTACCAAAAAAGTGCACGCGGTTAGAAGAATGCAACTGAAAATACGAAGCAGCAGAGGGAATATTTTGTTTAAAGATTTGCAAAATATGCAATAAATAAATGTGGTTTTTGAACAAACAAATGACCGAAAATTAATTTTAAGTAAATACTTGAACTAAATGACTCTTTATCTGATTTTTTCGGAATATCCCATATATCATGATAGCGGTGAAAACAAGTCCACAAAGCAATTTCTGGCATATGTGTAAATTAAAAAAAATGGGTTCCCTTAACATCCCATGAAGGGATTGTAAAACAAACCCCTCAATTTATTACATTGTTGCGATATGGAGTCTGTAATTTGCAAGGAACTGCAACCACCACAAGCGCCATCAGTTACAAATATTTGTGAAAAATACCAAATATTTAATAGTATTGACCGAAAACATTTACAAGTAAGTAAGAAGGATAGCTGATACCAAGTAAGTTCAATATACAGATGCGGAGAACGAATCATTGTCGTCATTGTACCCGTAGCCTACTTTGATATTCCGCACAATAGTTTAATGCCTTACACTTGCAAATGATATCTAAAACCGTGGGATAAATATCGCACTAATGTGTGTCCTTAATTTTTAATTCATTTTCGTCATCGTGGACCCGACTGCCTAACAAGTGCTGCTGCTCTGTGGGAGTCTGATCAGTATCTAATGAGTTGCCTCGACAATTAAAGCGTGTTTGTGTCGGAATTACCGGGTTATCACAACCGCATTAGAGGTTGCCGCAACGTCATTAGAGGTTGACGCAACCTCATTAGAGGTTGTTACAGCCGAATTTACAGAATGTCACAAATTAATTTTGAATATTTTTGTTTATTATTAAGTGAAATACATATATTACAAAGCGAAGAATAAAGTCATTTAAATCATTTTCCGGCCATAATTTTGATGTAGGTCTTAAACCGTTCTATCTACAGACGATTGCAGCATATCTCAACCGACCGACCTTGAAAAACATGAAAACTGTTTATATCTCCTTGGATATTTTCTGCAAAAGAGCAAAGACGTTTTAATACAAACCCCGTAGTTACAATAGTTTTACTTACCTTTCCTAATAACCACAAAAAAACCTTGATGTCGCCGGGACAGCAATAATTATACATTCTTTATCTCTATTTAATCTCTCTTTGAAATACATAGAATTATGTTGTGGTATCCGAATTCTAAATGAATTCGGTTGTGCCTACAGAACTAATAAGAAATTCGGTTACAGCAACATAACATAAGTCTAAATTCGATTATTGCAACCGAATTGATACCAAATTCGATAGCTACAACCGAATTTATGCCAGCTTCGGTTACTCCAACCGAATTGATGGCCACATTCAGTCACTGCAACCAAATTTGGTGCCAATTTCTGTTGTCGTATCCGAATTGATTCCAAATTCGGTTGTTCCAACCGAAATTTTAGAAAATTTAATTGACAGAACGAATATAATTGAAGATCCGGTTGTCACAACTGAATCAATTATGCAACGAGGTCGCTTCAACCGAATTTCAGTTGTGAGAACTAAATTCGGTCATGACAACCTCAATTCGGTTGTAGCAACCTCAATTCTGTGGTAACAGCCGAATTTACGGTTGCTACAATCTCTTCTCAAGCAATTAGTTCTCTGAGTGCAATTACTTTTCTGTGTGTAAGGCTATGCATATGATGTCACGATCTCTTACGAATAACAACCGATCTCCCACGACAGTTTGGTTAATAATTACAATCAAAACATAAAGTTCAAATTAATTGATTATTAGATTTCGTAGTTGGTAGATGTGCCTAGTTTTTGTTCAGAATATTGATTAAAAATCGTGCTCATTTGTAAACAACAAATATTTATGAATTTATAATATTCAAATAAATAATAAATTTCATAATATATAAATTATTTAACTCGGAGTATAATATTCTAAATTCTCTATATGATTGAATTGCTCTAACATATGATTTCACAACTTCGCCAATGAACAGAAAGAGTGTCTTTTAATCGTCTTAAAATAATAATAATTTCGCAACATCCAAGGTTCTAGTATTTTACATAACCGCTTTTGGTCACACTTAACTAGTGCTGCCAAGTGGAGCAATTCATACAAAATTCATGCCTTATTCCAACTGGGTGGTAAGCGATTTTCAGCTCTACTTTCCCTAACAACCCTGCTTCTGGGTAAGCAGTATTTTTTGCTGGCAC
The DNA here is from genome assembly GCA_963931995.1 of Phaonia tiefii. Lineage (NCBI taxonomy): Eukaryota > Metazoa > Arthropoda > Insecta > Diptera > Muscidae > Phaonia > Phaonia tiefii. The sequence goes on along the minus strand of OZ008367.1, from coordinate 87,153,837 downwards.
ATAGAACCCAATTTCCGGATCATAGGGAAATAGGCAAGATCCGCTTTCCGTTCACGTTCTATTGATGACGACGATATAGTAGGCCATTTCATCGAGATCGAATTGCTTTTGTAATTTACTCTTTGGTTGGACATAATACGGACAGAAAAAAAAGGGAATGCGTATTTGCGTTCGATGCAAACCACATGAAACATAATTTAGGTGTCATTAGTATCATTCAAACACTATTTAAACTTAGTTTGCTGTATGGTCTATAATCTCTGTGTCTTCTCTGTTCTCTCATTCTCCATCATTTCGCTAGTACCTTTTCGATCCGCTGTGCCATTGAAACCCCTGCCATTATGATGGACACACCTGGAAGTAATTTCATAAAAAATATATTTGGTTTTCCGTTTACACCTGCAGAAACTACAGAGCTGCAAAATCGAAACATTTTTTGGGGATCAGGTACATTTCTCAACAGTACATTTTCAATTTTAATGATATTTGGTCCACCTAAATAATAATAAAAGACCGCGCGTCAAAATAATAATAAAAGACCGCGCCGAGCGCAAATAGGCACTATGTTTAAATGTGTAGTGTTACTCCAAAACACAGTTGGCAATTTAAGAAGCAAATGTCAAAACCGTTAACAATAAAGTTGTGTATTATTTAAAAACTACAAATAAATTAGATTTAGTTTTGAACACATCGCGGGGCTTTTCTAAAACAAATTATATAAAAATTATTATTTATGTGACTGACTAATAATTATTTGGTTTTTCCAAATTGTTATAGCACCACTACAACTAAAGTTTTTGCACAGTAGACTTGTGTCGAACTCGTTCACTAGTTCTCGAACTCGTTCAATTAAGGTGCCCAGATAAAAAATTACGTACCTACTCGCCGTATCGAACATGTGGTCACCCTAAATGAACTATATAAATAGTTCATGAACTACCCAACTCTATTGCACAGGGTCCGAAAAGTAAATCAAGCTTGCCTAGGGTTGCCATATCTTTTGATGGTTGTCATTTATACTAGTTGATAGCCCTGGACTATAAAAAAAATTTTCAGTGCATAAGTTTTATCTCCAATTTGTGTTTTTTTTTCCATGGGATCACTTTAGGAAATATTCGTCGCCATATTGCTATCTCCATTCTGATTTTTGAGCGACCTCAATATAATTTCCTTACAAAATTCTTGACGGATGGCACCACATTCAAAAATTTTCGCTGCCAGACTGAATCCACCAATTTGAATTGTATTATTTTAAGCCCATTTTTTAAATATCCAACCCCAAAAATCTTACCAAATTTTTTTAACAAGCTATGATAAAATCCAAAGACTTTGGGCTGGAGTATGCTATTTCTGTCACAGCATGAAATAGCTGAAGGGTCTTAAAATATTCTAATACGAATTTCGTCCAAAGACACTTGGGGTCTACTAAGACTCCTTCTAAGCGATAAATTTGTTTCCATATCAGCTTATGTAACCCACCATCCCTAACGGAGAGGTATTACAATGATACCCAGGCATGGGAAATATTATTCAAGAAATCAAATATCTGGTATCCTAATCTAAGGGGTTGATTTGGCCCAAATTTCGATATTGATAGATCTGGAATACATAAAGTCACTTTGTCCACATTAACCACTTATATGAACTTGAACTGTCAAATGGTACACAACACATTTAATTATGATAATGTTTTATATTTTGCTAACAGCATTGCAATATGTCAACAACTTTTATTGAATTGTATTCTGCAAAAGTCATAAATTATAATTGAAATGTCAAAAATCTGCAAACGAGGTTTACTAATGCGTAAATTCTGCAATAGATTCAAGGTATCTACATTTGTGTTGGATTGTCTGGCACGTACCCGGCTTTAATTGATTTACAATGACATTTAACACATTCAAACATTGGTAAAGACACATGAAAGAGCGTCGTCTATAGTTTTAAATATTTTACAAGGTGCAACCTTGACTGTTTCTTATTTATTTTGATTGTATTCGATTTTCAAGTTGGTTGTCACAACAACTGCAAAGTAAGTAATCAAAATTGTTTTTAAATCAAAAAGGTTTCGTTGACAAAAAGCGTGCAAAACCATAAATTATATTCTGTCTCTGGTAGTTTAATCACGGGAAATGGTTGTAAATTTAAAAAAATTAACATCACTCATACGTAATGTGGTCCCGGGCAGAAAAATAATGGTAGTTTGCGAATATTTTATTTTCAATATCAAATTTGGCTAAATGTCATTGTGAACAGGTACACGGCAGCAGCCAACAGTTTCGTGATTTAGTTCTTATATGTATTTGCATTTTGTGTTTTGATTGGAATATTCAATTCAAAGTTGGCAATCACTGCACGACTTTATCTAAGAAAGAATATCGTAGAAAAAAATTAAGTTTTGCAAATATTAAAAAGTTAATATACATATGTCTCTCGATGGGCTTTAACGTTACCTTTGAAACTCGCAATTGTGGTCAGAATGAGGTTATATTCAATTGAAGCAGATAAAGTGTTAAATACTGTGGATATTTGAAAAAACTTAATTTTCAAACCGAATTTTGTTTGAAAACAATCAAATTATGATAAAGCGACGTCAATTTATATGTATGTATCCGTAATGCTATTGACTTAGGTATGCCGTGACATAATATTTCATAACATTATTCCCGCCCTTATTATATTAGTTTGTATATTATAACTATTTATTATACTATTATATTATTTCTTTTTATTCTCCAGAATTCTTAAGCTACTATGATACATGAATATCTAACGACGACTGCATCGCAATCAACGCCTGCGGGCCTTAATATGCAAAAAAACTGAACATTAATCTGTTATTTTGTTCATTGATGTCATAATAAGGAGTTCGAGAAAAACATCATGTCCGCAAAAAAAAACGATAAAAGCACTATAACGAGCTGTGAAAACATATAAAGAAAAATGTCCAAAGATGAGACAAAAATCTAGATGGTGAAATATTTGGGGGATTTGTGAGTCAAGGGAAATTTTCTAGATGGCTAAGAAATAGTGGAGCAGGGCACATTTTCTTGAAAACAAAAACTATTTAATTACCTACATTTTATTTTCTAATTCGAACAACAGAATCGAAATAAATACGAAACAGCGTTTGCCATCTAGTGAAAAAAATAACACTTATGTAGTCTGTATCAATATGTATCAACGTTCTAGTAAACTCTATCGGTTAGAGGCAAGTATACTGAGTTGATCTGAGTTGACTTTGCATACATTCATCTAACCGAGTCTGCCTGTTACGCTCACCAGTTACGGTTACGGTGGTATGATAAAAAAAAAAAAATGGTTTCCCATTACATCCCATGAAGGGACCGGGGAGAACTTCTCACAACCACTGAGCTGTGCGCTTTCCAGTTTTCACTCACGGATTGGGACCTACAGTTTTACACCGATTCCGAACGGTATTTTGAGAAGCTTTTTCATGGCTATATACCCGATAGTGTTGCGGTCACTATGCGAGGTGACCGCCGCCGAAAGAAATTTGAAGGTGGTCAGAGCAGGGTTTGAACCCAGGATCTCATGTACAAGAGCCGCGCACACTAACCATTGCACCACCGACGGCCACACGGTGGTATCATCGGTGACCTTTGATTTTAAGGTTTTTTTGGTGACCTCAAAATCAAAGGTCCAATCACTTTTCAGTACAAATGTGTAGCGGCACCCTTATGGTTAAACCAGATACAACAAATTTTGCGGCCATACCTGTATGAAAACGCCAATTCCAACAACCATCCTGAGCGGCATACATGGAAGAATTACACCACAGTCATAATTTTTCCAGTCCTTCGAAGTATTGGTTATTGTGAAATAATTTACACAGCCATTCGGCCAACATTTTTGTGCGCATCAACGGTATTAAAAAATTTTTTGAAAACGCACACATTAAAGGGGAGAAACACGCGCCGATTTTTGAAGAAAAGAAACGGCAAGCAGCGTCACTTCTTTCGTTCAACCGGTAAGCCGCCATTATTCTTTCGAAGATAAGCTGGAGACTCAGCCCAGCGAAATTATCATTAGAAATTAGAATATCAACCGAGGACACCACAAGCCCCAGTGAAAACGAAGAAAAAGCTTCAGTTAAGTTAAAGTTTTATTAAAAGTGTTCCTAAATCATTTAGGTTACCAGCAAAACATCTTTTATGGAAGACACCGCCCGTCAAGCAGCTCAACACAATACAGACGGCTGCACTGAAAGAATAATGGTTCGTCATATGGCTGAAACATTTTCGTTAATGTTTTTACGTTGCTACAATGAAAAGTTTCGTATATCAGACAATTTGGTAGTCGCTGCAAATTTCATACATGATTTTTCATTTTTCATTTCGTTGCTGCAAGAACTTACTTTTCGTTCCTGCAACAATTTTATTTAATTTGAATTGTGTAGAAAAATGGGTTAAAAATTAAAAAAAAGGAAGTGCATGAGATTTGAACTATTGATATTTGGTGTATCTCTTACTTTTAATTGATTATTTTTATTATTTGTTTATTTTGGAGTTTTGCCAATACTTATAGTTGACGAAACAATTTCGTTATTGCAATGAAACTAAGTTTTATGAAGATAAAGAGAGAAAAGCAGTCAAAAAAAATAGCGACCATAAAAAAGAGGCCAGCAAGAAGAAATTGTGAGCGTGAGTGCTGGGTCACGTACACAACTTAAATCAGTTCATTTGCAACAACCGAAAGTAGTAGACATATTTCTCCGCCGGAATAATTTAAATAAATTTTTTAAAACAGACTAATTAGATGAACTTAGTAAAGTAATAATAAATTGTATATCTGTAAATGAAATAACGGGGTTTTCAATAAGAGCGCTACATATTCTTTTTTAAATAAAACAAAACCGGTTTTAGATACCAATGAAATTCATTATTCCTTTATTCGATGCCATTATGTATGGAATTCGATTTCTTTTGCATGGCCACCACGGGCACGGTGGCCGTTCAAGTATTACGTAAGTAGGTTTATTACAATTATTAACCCCCCCTCCCCCTTGTCACCAAAAGTAAGCAAAGCAAAGCAAAGATCACCCCGCCCCCCTATAGTGCTTACTTGAACGGCCCCATACTTGCAGAAGTCCAGACGCTGAACCCAATTTTCGACGGTTTTCAATCATAAATCGGCTGATACTGCTGCAATTTCACGTTCGATATTCGTACGAAGTTCACCAATCGTCGCGGGCTTGTTGGCATACACCATAGACTTGACATAGCCCCACACAAAATAATCTAACGGCGTCAAATCGCACGACCGAGGCGGCCAATCAACTGGGCCATTTCGTGAGATAACACGTTCACCAAACTTGGTTTCCAATAAATTGATTGTGGCATTCGCTGTGTGGCTTGTGGCGCCGTCCTGTTGGAACCACATGTCCTCCAAGTCCATATTATCCAATTGGGGCCAAAAATATTCGGTTATCATTGAACGGTAGCGATTCGCATTCACAGTAATGTGCCGGTCTTGATCATCACGGAAGAAGTACGGCCCAATGACGCCGCCGGCCTATAAACCGCACCATACCGTAATTTTTTCGGGATGCAATGATGACTCATGGATTACGTGTGGATTGCTCTCAGACCAATAACGCATATTTTGCTTATTGATGAAGCCATTCGCCAGAAATGAGCCTCATCGCTGAAGATGATTTCCGATGATTTTCCGCTCTTAAAGTTTAGGCCACTGACTCCAAATTTCGGTAGTAAATTTTAATAATTTCGACTCCTTGTTGGCTCGTATATCTTTCCATGATGAAATGGCAAACCTTACCTGGCGTTTACACGGAACAGTTTTGCTCCGACAGTAGCAATACATTCACACTATTTTACTACCACACTTACACTTCTGTCACTTGCCTCCCCACTGTCTCTGATTTTTCGACGACGGTAACTTCGGCAAGCGATTTGACGTAATTGGCCAGATCGGTGACATTTCGTGGTAATTTGTGAAAAACAAAGCAAAACATCACATACATACATATAAACATGTATACATTTGAAATTTGCAGAGTACATCGAGTACATCAGCTTCATTGTAATCTGGAGAAATACGGCAAACCACAATAGCAAACGTTCGTAGAAATTGGGAAAATATATTTTTATTTGGTAATTTGGAGTTTTAATGAAATATTGAGCCGGTTTTTTTTATTCCCTGCTAAACTAATTATTCGACGAATTTGTATGGGGAGCCGCTTAATATCGTTTAGCTCTCCATACAAAGTGGTCCAAAAATTAGTTTGGCAGGGAATAAAAAAACATGCTCATTATTTGGCAACACATACTACATATAAACATGTATAAATAATATATGTAGCAATTTTCTTTTGGGAAATAAAGATTTCAAGCAAAATCAGAGCATGAAATTTACAAGAAACGACTCTATCGACGGTTGCTTAAAACTGTTCTGTCTTTACAACTGGCTGGACACATACGTCACACAACAAATTTTTCTCTTTTTGACAACTAATACATATTCTCAACTGTCCGGTCTTTAACTGTCCCGGGTAAACGCACCGTTACTGAAGAGAAATGTCAAAAGAGCGGGAAAAAATATGGCGTCGTTTGCTGTCCCCATCGATTTACTTTTGTAGCGTCTCTGTTGAAAACCCCTTTAGATAAACAAACAAATGCAAGGAGCAGCACGACAGTAAATGAAGTGACGCATCGATAGCAGGAAAACTACCGCGAAATATGTAACTGAACATTTGTGTGTGTGTATGAGCGTGGCGGTACAAATCGTAACAAAATGTTGTATTTTAACCACAATTCGGTGGTGCCTGTTTCGTTGTATTGGCATTTGGGTCCGAAATCAATGAAATCGAAGAAGTTAACTGAACAAAGTGTTTCAAGTAAGACGATAAAAAAAGTAACAATTTAACGTACAATGAAATAAATCCAATCGAACTTTTAACAAATTTGGTGAAAATAAATAAAACATCAGTTGAAGAAAATGCTTACAGAGCGATCAGTGGCTTAATGGCGAGGAGATGTGGCGCTACAATTGAATAATAGAACCCTCAACACAGCAACAATTGCATAATTTATGAAACAGTGATGTGGTTCTATGTTAAAGAAAATGTTCAACAGAGATCAATTGCTGTGATGAAATCCATACGGGAGTAGAGATTATGTTCATGATAGGATCAGACATACGTATATATGGACATATCTTAAATAAAAATCTTAATAATTACTTCCCAATATTTGTTTTTAACTGCAGGATCTGAGTACAACAGCCACAATAACACTCAACCCCTCGACTACCATAATCTTTCTCCAGACGAGTGGGATGGATATAATATATGTAACCGCCACGTCCCATTTACTATTGTGAATTGTACTACGAAATCTAATTCTTTTATGTTTGTCAAATCGTTGTAACAACAAGAATATTATTGAACTATCATTTATATTGAATTCCCTTCCACGCGGTCAAATAAGGTTTTTGCTGGGTATTTTATGTTTGGATCCATTTTCTTGCCATTTTGCTAAACAGTTGTAATCTATTCCTGTTCCCATGCAGATTAAAAAGCTCAATATTTCCATAATAAAAAAAGTTTGTATTAGAATCTCAGCATTTTTTTGTCCGTATTTAATGTAATCCATTACAGGAATTTTAACATTTAAGAATAAATTAATAAAAATTGGCTACTGTGTCACAACCAACTTGAGTTTATACTTGATGTTCACAATCTTCATAAGGAAATAATAAGCTGGAGCAGACTCATCGAACAATATATTTAGCAAATTCAGACCAAATCCAAAATTTTTTTTTCAACACACCTGTAATGTAATACTAACAGTGTACTTATGTACAATAAACAATAAATAATTTCAAACACACTTCAACACATTCATTACATCAGTGAAACAAAATCATTGCAGCAATGAAATAAGTTCACAGCATCAAGGAAACAAATTCATAGCTGCAATGAAACAAATTTATAGCTGCAATGAAACAAATTCATTGCAGCAATGAAGCAACTTTATTGCTGTACTAAAACCAATTCATTGCAGCAATGAAATAATTTCGTTTTAAGAACGATACTTATTCATTGCAACAATAAAACAAATTCATTACCGCAACGAAACAAATTCGTTGCAACAATGAATGAAATTCATTGCAGGAACAACCATACGTTGGTCGCAGTGACAAACAATTTGCAGTTGATGAACACATTTTCGTAGCGGGAATGAAACTGTACTTTAGCTCACTTTTGATGCCGGAAGTTGTTGGGGTGATCAACATTTTCATCCTTGTGTCTATGCTTTTTCGTTCAGTGTGGAGACAGCCAGGTAAGTAAACCACCGTAACTTTTGGAGTTTTACTGACCAACATTTTGTGCACCAACAGCCACCAACAGACAGCCACACGAGAGCAGCCCACCAACAAATTTGCTTCCAAACCATCCTCAGTACCACCGCCAACCACATTTTCATCAGCATCAGCACCAACATCTTCATTGCATCAACCATAGTTACCACCAGAAACACCGTTAACATCACCATAACCATTATCACCACCATCAATACCACCAGAATCATCAGCATTTGTAACAAGTAAGCCATATAGGCTCGAGGGTAAGTCCGTCTTTTGTTTTTATTACGGACAGACGATCAAAAACTAATCAGAGGTCAATGTCGTCAATGCCGTAGAGCCCGAAGATGGGGCCTACGCCAGCTTAAATTAGTATAATTAAGTTCAAATAGAGTTAGGGATGATAAAATAGGATGGTCAAAACCCAAAAGAAACCAAAAAGAACGGAATGAAAAAATAATAAATTACAGAAGTTCGTATAATTTTCAGCGCAATTTTCTGATCAACCCATTTGTGCTTGAGTGTGTAGATATGCTACGAAATATCTGACACGAGTCATTGAAGTCAATGGCCATAAGCCTATGAAACTAGCTAAATACTGAAAATTCCACATTGAACTAAAAAAGGAAAATGAAATCGTAAAAACTGTAAAAAGGTCATTGGATCTTTTAATCAAAATAAGAGAAAAATTGTAAATTTCGAACGAAGTGCCATCAAATTGTGAATCTCGCTAGCACTTGATTTTATATTTCATGCTATAGAAAATGAGCAGAGTTTTATCTAATAGCACCCTTGTAGACTGCCATCGTCTAAAATATTTCTAGGAGTTTAAGTAACTTAAAGTCGAATTAGAGTTTAAGTATTGTTTAATTGTAAGTCTAACTACTTTTTAAGCCAAATATCAGGGCTTAAAATAAACCATTGGCATTACGCGAACTGAATCTTTGGACAGAACAATTTTTTAATGACATTTGTTATATTCATTATATTGTTTTTATTATATGATAACGGGTTTTTCCACAGAGACGCTACAAAAGTAAATCTATAGGGACAGCAAACGACGCCATATTTTGTCCCGCTCTTTTGACATTTCTCTTCAGTAAGGTTTGCCATTTCATCATGGAAAAATATACCAGCCAACAACGAGTCGAAATTATTAAAATTTACTACCGAAATTTGGAGTCAGTGACCTCAACTTTAAGAGCGCTACGTCCAATTTATGGTCGTCATAATCGTCCTACCAGATCAACAATTAAGCGTCTAGTGGAAAAATTTGAATCCACAGGCACAGTACAAAATGTTCCCGTGCCAGTGAGACAAAGAAGTGCCCGTAGTGTCGAGAATATTGCTGCCGCTGAGGCATCAGTTCAAGAAAGCCCAAATGTGTCTCACACACGTCGTTCTCAAGCGTTGGGCATCTCTGAGACGGCGTTGTGGCGAATTTTGCGAACAGATCTTGGCCTACAGCCTTACAAGATCAAATTGACGCAAGAACTGAAGCCGCTTGACCACCATAAGCGTCGTATGTTCGTGAATTGGGCTGAGCAACAACTTAAAAATGATTCGGATTTTCATCGGAAAATCATCTTCAGCAATGAGGCTCATTTCCAGCTGAATGGCTTCGTCAATAAGCAAAATATGCGTTATTGGTCAGACAGCAATCCACACGTAATCCATGAGTCATCATTGCATCCCTAAAAAATTACGGTTTGGTGCGGTTTATGGGCCGGCGGCGTCATTGGGACGTACTTCTTCCGTGATGATAAAGACCGGCACATTACTGTGAATGCGAATCCCAATTGGATAATATGGACTTGAAGGACATGTGGTTGCAACAGGACGGCGCCACAAGCTACACAGCGAATGCCACAATCAATTTATTGGAAACCAAGTTTGGTGAACGTGTTATCTCACGAAATGGCCCGGTCGATTGGCCGCCTCTGGCGTGCGATTTGACGCCGTTAGATTATTTCCTGTGGGGCTACGTCAAGTCTATGGTCTATGCCAACAAGCCAGCGACGATTGATGAACTTCGTACGAATATCGAACGTGAAATTTCAGCAGTATCGGCCGATTTATGCTTGAAAACCGTCGAAAATTGGGTTCAGCGTCTGGACTTCTGCAAGCGTGCCCGTGGTGGTCATGCAAAATAAATCGAGTTCCATACATAATGGCATCGAACGTACTTTCACAGGAATAAAGAATTTCATTGGTATCTAAAACCGGTTTTGTTTTATTTATATATTATATTTATGCTATATTAACTCTCAAGCGAACTGCCTCTGAGAACTAACACGGACGCGTTAAACTATTTCGGTGCTAGTGTGCTTTTCGATTCGTCGGTCATGGTAGTAATTTCCGCGCGTTATAACTTCGGTAAAAGAGATTAATGGTTTAGTTTAATCTTTGAGTTATATTTTTGTTTTTGTTCCCATGTTCAAGACTGGGATTAATATGATAGTTTGTGGAATTAAGAAGTAAAGTAAACTCTAAGTAAATCATAAAAATCATAAGCTTAAGTAATTTTTCAGTACACCCATGGGTGCTATTTTTGCAATGAAAGAGCTGTGTCTTTCGATATGTTGTAGCGCTTCGCCCATGGGGCTTTAACTTTAACTTTAAGATCAATTTTTGTATATAAGAATAAATCGTAGAGTAATGTGGAAATCTTGTGCTCAGATTAAGTATGATTGAGTGAGCAATATTTATGGTTAGGTAGAGATACTCGGTAAGTAACCTCGGCAATCAACGTGCAAGGGATATCGAAGTAGTATCGGTATCATGGTGAAGCGCGAAGGGCTTATTAAGGGAGAGCATCAGTCGGCATTAAGACCAGTCGAGCCATTTGACGCAAGCTGAATTCGTTCATCTTTATATTCTTCTTCCCAGGCAATAAGCTCTTGTTTCGTTTGTGTGTTTGCATTGCATGATAAGTTTCATTCGGGCTTCGTTCTTTTTTTCTTTTGGTTATGACAAAAGTTTTTGTGATTCCAATCTTGTATGTAAAGCATGTTCAATGTCTGATCGTTGTTGTGCCTGGCGAGCGTGAATATCCCCCCCGTCCGCCGAGTTACAAGCCCGCCTAACGCATGGCATACGAGACCGAACGCTTAATAGGTACACGAACACATGCAGCCCAATATATAAAATTTGGCGATTGGGCAGTTTGACAAATGCCATACAAAATAATCACTTTGGGGGGATGCAATGGCACTTTGTGCATTGCGTAGTTGATTGATACTAATGACGGCTAAATTATATTTTATGTTGGTTTAATCGAACGACAATACACATTCCCTTTTATTTCTGTCCGTATTATATCCAACCAAAGAGTATATTATGAAAGTAACTCGAACTCGATGAAAAAAAATACTACCTCGTAGTCATCAAGAGAATGTAAAGAGAGTAATAGCGGCTCTTGTTTATTTCAGGTGTGTATCGCTCCTTTGCATGTTGTTAAATAATTATCTATCTGTCTACAATATAGATGTCAAAGCACAGTGACATTTGACGTCGTTTGCACAAATAAAAGCATATTCATATTATGACGTTACTTTTGCGCCACCTTGTAGTGTAAATATTTTTACAGAAAATTGAGAATCTATATCACATTTGGTATTGATTAAAAAATAGTCTTGTAATGAATGTCAAACAGACTTATAGCGAGCATAATGACTTCGATGCATACGAACAGTAAAATAACGTCATTATATACAAAATAATACAAATAGAATCCATTTTGTGTATATTAACGCAGCACATATAAAATTTAGTCCTATCCATAATGAACAATCGGAAGATATTAAAAAGAGAACATAACACGAAAGAAACAAGGAAACAAAGTTAGCTGAAAATACCAACAAATAAAAATATGGAACATGAATGCCAAATGTCAGATAATAAATCACTAACATAATTACATTTGAAAACTGCAGAGTAAAGTCAAGGAAAAACGACTGACTTTATCTGTAGACTCCGTTTTTCATTCTATTTTATTTGTGTTCATCTGACAGGCATTAGAGTGTAACATTTCAACAGTTGCAATAAAAGAAATTCAGGAATGCTTTTTCCACTCGCAGTGCACTTAGAAAGTTAAGACAATAAAAAAAGTTAACTTTAAAAGCCAATTATTATTTTTTCCTTCAGTTATCACAGTATAAAAAAATGAAAGAAATGGAAAAATATTTCCAAGGCAGTGCTACGGCAGAGGACCATGAAAATTAATGGAAAAGTGAATGTATTTCACATATCAGTTTACAGCAGTTTGCTATATTGCGTTGAATTTGTGGCAGGTATATGATGTTTTTTCTTGTATTTACGGAGTTTAGTAGTGACTCTGACCTGGTTAGTTGGGATTAGAATGCAACATTTAAACATTGTACTGCATGAAATTTGAACTGTTTGCTCCAGACGCAATTACTTTATTTATCGTTTTTAAATTGTATCATGTGTCTTAACGAAATTGTCTTTCATCACATATGACAAGCCGAGAAACTTTAATATAACACATAGACTGACAGTTAATGTTGGGTAGATAAAGATTAATGTCGTCTTGAAAGTACCAACAGTTGTTAAGTACGAGTACAATGAATATTATACTTATATGAAAGTTATTTGGAAATATCTTGGATTTGTAACATTATTTCTAATTATAATTTATAGTGACATTATTTAAATATCTAAACTGAGCGATCAGTCAGAAAATAGTAGGATGTTTATTCTCTTTGTCAATGCAATGTAATATAATGAGGCATATGTTGTATGAATGTCTAGTTTTTAATTACAATCAAAATGCAAGCAATTCTCTGAAGTGGATTTTAGAACAATAAAAATTCCATCATTTTACAAAATCCGAAGGGTATAGGAAAAGTAATAACATAAACTCACATGGTCAGAAAATAGGTTAACAAAAATCGACAAAATGAGGACGTTTTCTTTTATTCTCGTAAGGTGAATATCTCGTAAGGTGAATATATATAGTTGATTTTCCAGGCCTAAGGTCACCCTGATAATGACCGTTAAGGTCTGCAACAAATGGATTTAGCCTTTCCCACATTTGGCTCGGGACGACTTTGATTGCGGCGGATAAAAGGCTTATTCCGCGATAGTTGGTGCATATGCTCCGGTCACCTTACAATTACCGAGCATGCATTCGTCTAGACAGATTTTGCTGATGCATGCACCTTTCCAACTCATAGTCGCGAGCTTTGAACAGCTCAGCCTGTAGTCCATCATTACCTTGGGCTTTGTTGTTCTTGAGCCGGGATGGCAGTAGGCACCATCGTAAGCAGAGAAGTGATGTCTCAACATTCTCTGTACATCTGCGAGATCCCCGTCCGTATCACTATGTAATGGAGGTCTGATTAATGGCCAGGTACGGTCCCTGCAGCAGTTTTTATAGAGTGGGAAATGTGTTTCCGCTGCGCTTCAGAATCATGAGGCGTTGCGTTGGTATACAAACAATGTATTTATACACAAATTTAGTTCATGCACGCCAAGCGTGGACTAATTACTTTGGACGTTGCGGGATGGGAGCTAAATGAAAAAAAAATTAAACAACTTTTTTTTAACACTATTATGCTACAACCCAGTATTCTCAACTATATTGGGTATTTTTGCTTTGGTTTGTGTCTAGACTAACATATGTTGGGAAATTTCTTGTTTAATGGGGTAGAGCCTGTAACCAATATTTAGTATATACTATTGTAGTTTTGAACCCAATAAAAAGTAAATTTAGAAAAGCCAAAGTGAAAGAAGTTTAAAAAAATAAAATTTTCTTAAATAAGTGTCATTTCTTAAAAAATTTTAATTTTCTAAAAAACAGAATACCTATTCATCATATTCTTAAACAAAGTACCTTTACTTAAATATATAACTTATCTTAAAGAAGTACCTTTTCTTAAAAAAGTAAATTTTCTTACAACAAATTGCCTTTTATTAAAAAATGTATTTTTTAAGATATGTACCTTTTCTTAAAAAAGTTAATTTTCTTGCAACAAATTGCCTTTTATTAAAAACATAACCCTTTCTTTACAGAGTATCTTTTTTGTGAAACAAAATAACTTTTCTTAAAAATTTACCAATTCTTAAAAAAGGACCAATTCTAAAAAAATTGCCATTTCTTACAAACTCCCATTTCTTAAAAATTCTTATTTCTTAAAAAACCTCTTTCTTCAAAAAATACTGTCTCTTAAAAAATACCTTTTCCTACAATAATTCCTCTTCTCAAAAATAAAATAACACCATTTCTTCTATTTTCTAGAGATAAGTAGCCTTTCTGAAAAATAGTAGATTTTCTTAAAAAAATAACTTTTTCCTAAAAAAAAAACTCCCACTTCTTTCAAAAGTACCTGTTTTTAAAAAAGTACTTCTTTATAAAATACTTCATATACTCTTCATTCATACTCTTATGGCTTTTTCTTACAGAAAGTACTTCTTCTTAAAAATAGTACATTCTCTTAAAAAACATTAGCTTTTAATAAAAGAAGTAACTCTCTTTAAAAACTTACCTTTTGGGGAATATATAAAAACATATTCTTAAAAAAGAACCTAAAAATATAAATTTAAAAAAAATACATTCCATAAAAAAGGGTTTTCTTAAAAAAAGTTTATCATTTTCAAAAATTATCTTTTCTTAAAGATCCATTTAAATTATCATATTCTTCAACGGGCGCCATATGCGTGGAACTAACTAGTACATAATATATAGCGAAAGGAATTTCGTTCCAACCGGGTGCCCCCTGACACTTCATGTAAATTGTTATACCCTCACCCATAGGGATGAGGGTATATATAATTTAATACGTGAAAAAATTTAACACATAGAAGGGGCCATAATCTTTGGATGAAATTCGTTTTATGACATTTTAAGACGTTTGAGCCATGTCCGTCTGTCTGGCTGGCTGGCTGGTCAACACGATAACTGTTGTAAATATTTACCGATCACAGTGAAATTTTGTCAGTGACTGATATTTACCAATATTGAGTTTGAGATTGAAAATAGGCATTTTGACCACGCCCCTTCTGGCACCTCCCATTGAAATCAACACATTTAGCACAAAATCATATTTCTTTCAAAACTTTCTTCTGGTAGATGTGAGTTGCTTCAACTCATACAACGGTTAATAACCGGTAAATGTCTACTTAACTGGAGGAAATGGCCGAGATTGTCACGCCCATTCTGGTATCTCCCATACAAAACAGAGTGTTCGTCCGTGTAGTCATTCCGATAAATCGTGTGAAACACTTCCCACTTAATATAATTAGGTATAAGGCTTCACATTATCAAACGCCAATCACCGATTATAACAAGGGATATTTTGCCACGCCCATTGTAGTACCTCCCATACAAAAGTTGTTTGGCCGTCTGGGTGTTCGGCATGAGAAGTCCCGCAAACCCGAACCAATCTTTATGAAAGTTTGTACTAGTCAATATTTAGTCAAATAAAACTCTCCTATAGAAAATGAGCTGTTTTGCCACACCCATTCTGGTACCTCCCATATAAAAGTTGGGCAGATGACCGGTTGACCGACACGATAACTATCGTAAACTAAAAAAAAAATCGGTATTTATTATTCGATATTTTGCTAAAAGCTACTGTGTAAGTAATAACTGACTATTGTGCCACGCCCAGTTTCGTACCTCCCATACAAAAGTTGGGCGCATTTGCGGTTATTTGCGATATCTCAAATAAATCATAACCGATCCTAATAAAATACTCATTATCAAAATTTTAGCAACAACTTGACATGGCCAGTTTTGTATCTCGCATATAAATGTTGGGAGGGAAACTAACTAATTTGGGTATTCAATAATATTTAGCGCAATGTCAATCTGCTATTGAATATGGCCACTTTTTAATATGGGTGCTTTTTATTTAACAGAAAGTCCCACGCAATGGAGTACTTAGAGTGACGGTGTGATTAAGTCGGTTCACCCGGCTGAAACTTATGTTCTGGTTTCAATTATATTTCACAAATTCCGATTTTCTAAGTAAAGGCTGGGTAAGACAAAGGCCTTCACGTTGTTGCCCTTTCAAGTTTCTTTCCTCACCTTGGTAGAACACATACGTATATGCGAAAAATATAAAAAAACAAAGCAATATCACAAACCATTTAACAGACCGAGCCTTTGTGTATTCTTTTTTCACTGATCTAGCGCTTTTGATATCCTCTGTCCGATGAACCATTGGCAACTGAATACGAATACATCAAACTAACCGGCAATACATCAGTCAAAATAAGAAACACTGACTTCATTTGCAATTTACATACACATTCAGGAATATTTATGAATCTCTCACTGAGAGAATAATGCAAAAATACAGAAACACACACTTACAAGTTAGACTCTCTCGTTGTCCCTATTTTATTCTCTTGCTCTTGAGAGAGCGTGAACAGTGCCATAACAACAGCTGTATTTGTATCACAAGCGCAGATATATTTACATCGCAAACACATATATTATAACATATTAATCATTGTGTATAGCAAACACAATGTGTTTGGCCAGAAGTATATTATATTTGCGAAACGCTCCAAACACACGTTATGTTTGTATCCAAACAACAGCAAATCGACAGATTTTTTAGCGAGTGCATAAATTACTAGATATCCGTATGAACTGCATTGGCAATCGCGTGATAGTCTTTAGTTCACGCAGTCACTCTTTATCACAGTGCCCGCGCTCCTCTAGTATGTTTACTAACATAATATTTTCAGTGCAAGTGTTTTAGACAATAAAAATTTTGCAAGGAAAACCTCATAAATTCATTTGAAACAAACGAAAGTTGCAACTTAAAAAGACAGTGTGGCAAACAAAATCATAAACGAAAAAGGTTCTCTCACTTCACCTCCAATGAAACAAAAAATATAAAATTACAATTCCGAAATTAGGTCACAAAGTAATCTGACGACTCAAGTAAACTATATTAGAATTAATCGGGTACACTCTAATTAACGTTACTAGGTTAAAGATTCATAAGCACCACAGCATAATTTGCAAATATAAAAACTTCATTAATGACATACAAATGTTGAAAAGAATGTTAACGATGATAATTCCTCGTTCCCTTCCCATCGAAAAGTACACCATCAAGAGATTGTATACGAAGTGGGTCAAATTGAACTAGAATAGGGCCTTCCATTCACAATGACTCTGTAGGTTGTTGATAAAATCGAAAGAAACAAACAATAGATGACGGAACTTCACTAATGAGCTTCAATTAAATGAAGTTGATGGTGTGAAAAGTGAAATTGTGTAAAACAAAGATCACAAATCAACAGCTTTAACACCAGATACATAAGTTCAAATAAAAAGGGGATTTGGAATAACTTATAATTACCAGTAAGGGAAATCGAAATTACCTGTGACAATCATGTCTGTGAAATGGAGTGCTAAAGCAAAAAAGCTAATGCTTAAAAGAAGAAAATATATTTGCTCCAAATTCAAATGGAGGTGCATAGACAGTAGCTGCAACGGAACTACGTAGGTGTTATTTATCTTTCCGATCAAAGCTTTACCCACCAAAGCTTTTCCCGATATCTTGATCGTTAATTAATTAGTCGGTGAATAATTAGTCCACAGAATGTACGACTGCATCTTCTGAAATTGGACCATTATACCTCAATTGTTTTCTCGGAAATATAAAATACCCTCATTTGAACTGCCGTCAGTTAATGGGGTGCAGTTACAATTGACGGAAAAGATCAAGTATCTGAGGATAATTCTCGACAGAAAACTGTCTTGGAAACCGAATGTGGAGGGGAGGGTAAAAAAGGCGTCTGTTGCTCTTTACTGCTGTAAAGAGGCGAGAGGAAAGCACTGGGGACTGTCTCCTAAGATCACCGTGTGGATTTATACGGCAATAGTCAGACCAATACTTCTCAGTGGAGGCCCCTCCAAAAGAAATATATTCTGAATTCCTTGATGAAAATTCAAAGATCAGCACTGATTAGCGTTAGTGGGTCTATGGGCACGATGTCAGGTACTGCACTTAATGCTATACTGAACATCTGTACTCCTGATATCATGGTAGAATCGGCAGCCGCTACATCCCTGGTGAGAATCAGCGATTGTGGCGTCATGTTATCGGGGTATTCCGGAAACGCTAAATTACTACACCGGATCAACTCTATTCCCGTAAAAACGGACTACTGTATCCCCTACCTTCGACCAGCGAGAAATCTAAAGACTTCTATTCCGAACAGGAATTCCTGGGAAAAGTCACTGGAAGAGGATACCAGTAGTATCAGATTTTTCACGTATGGATCAAAGTTGAACGAGCAAGTAGGATATGGGGTTCATTCACCGGACCCAAATTTAAATATCTCCTTCAAGCTGCCTGATCACTGTAGTGTATTTCAGGCGGAAATTACCGCCATACTGGAGGTTTGCTGAACTACTTAACCAGAGAATATGTATCTACACAGACAGCCAGGCTGCCATGAAATCCCTGTAAGCCATGTTTGCTACGTCCCTGACGGTGAAAGAATGTCACTCATCACTTAGGGTGATGACAGAGTATTTTGACATCAGGCTCATCTGGGTGCCGGGACACAGCGACATTCCAGGCAAATGCGTAGCGGATGCGTTAGCTAGACAGAGCACTACGGCACAGGTTCTTCCGGCAAAAGAAGGTGTTAATATGCCAATCTCTACCTGTCGTTTGCAGCTCAGGCAGTGGGCCGATAATATGTTCAAGGACAAGTGGAGCCTTACTTCAACTTGCAAACAAGCCAGGGTCCTCTGGCCACAGGTGGACAGGAAGAGGACTAGGCAACTATTTAACTTGTCGAGAGGTCGGTTATCCACAATGATAGGAACACTTACGGGACACTGTCTTGTAGGAAAACACGCCCTAAGATTGGGACATAGAAACTCCACTCTCTGTAGATGCTGCATGTAAGAGAACGAGGAAACGACAAAACACCTTCTTTTGGATTGCCCTGCTCGGGCAGGACTGAGAAGTAGGATATTCGGTAAACACATTTAGTTAGTACCGTAGCCCTACAGGATATTCCTGTAGGTCTCATAGACAAATTTATTGAAAGGGCAAATTGACTAGACGACTAGTCAATAGTTGCTATGGAGGAAACTGCAGGTATCACAATGGTTTTTTTTAGCCTAAGTGTGCTAGACAGCGTGCTGTCTTGCAGCCTTTTCAACCAACCATCCAACGCCAATTTACTGTTTTGCTGCAATAGCTGTTGCATTTAATCTTTTCAACAGTCACTTTTTTTGTTGTTACTAACATATTTTTTTGAGTGTTGACAGATACCAGCTTAGCTGTTAGTTTTTTTTAAACTGTAACTTTAACTGTAAAATTGCAGAAAACAAATATTAATTAACGTCAACTATTTATGATTTCACCAATTCAAGTTTCGGCTAATGACTTAAACGTGCCTAGTAACACCTTTGCTTCATCACTTCTGAGACAATCTTTAAAACGTTGTAAGCTCTACTTGACTTGTAATGAAATGTGAACAACAAATTATTTCAATATCTTTTGTGTTTACATGTTTATTTTAATGTGCTTGAATAACAGTTTAACTACCAATGCAAATATCACGAGTTTCTAGATGCGGATTTAACGTTTTGTGTGTTCTTTTTCAGCAAAACAAAAATATGTTTTTCTATTTCACCCTTTTAATGCTGACGAGTGACTTCTTTATATGCATGAATTACATTTCTGTATAATTTCGAGTATTTAGTATATTGCCACTGTATGAAATAGTTGAAAGTCGAGTTTTTGACTGCAGGAATAGTGAATATCGTGTACACTACCAGACGTATCAAATTTTGGAGCCTGGGCGTCTTAGAGTGAATAAATGAGAACCCATTGCGTTGTTTCGACTCCTTGATAAAGACATCGAGAATTTTAGTTTCTAAGTTCATGCGAGTATATCAAATTTAAGGATTTAATCATCCACTGGCTCAGTGTTTCCTGTTATGATAGGAATCCTAAACAACAATATTTCTTCCAGCAGAGTGTTCGAAAAAATGAGACAATAATGCCACCACTCCGAAACCTGCACCAAACTGTAAATCGTTTTGGTTCGAACCACAGGACGACGGGGACAGCGAGTGTTGACCATACACTGAAAGAATAACGCTTCGTCGCGTGGATGAAACATTTTCGTTAATGTTTTCTCGTTGCTACAAAGCAAAGTTTCGTATATCCGACAATTTGGTACTTGCTGCAACGAAAAATTTCTTACATGATTAGTTTTACAATTTTTCATTTCGTTGGTGCAAGAACTTACTTTTCATTCCTGCAACAATTTTATTTAATTTGAATTTTGTAGAAATATTAGTTAAAAATTAAAAAATGTAAGTGCATGAGATCTAAGCTATTGATATTTGGTTTATCTCTTACTTTTTATAGTTTATTTTTATTATTTATTTATTTTAGAGATTTGCCAACATTTATAGTTGACGAATCAATTTCGTTATTGCAACGAAACTAATTATTTTGTAGATAAAGAGAGAAAAACAGTCAAAAATTGAGTGAGCGTAAAAATGAGGCCAGCAAGAGAAAATGTTGAGCGTGAGTGCTGGGGCACGTAAATAAATAAATAAATGGTTTCCCGTTACATCCCATGAAGGAATTAGGGAGAGCTTCTCACACACCAGTGAGCTGTGCGCGTTCTAGTTTTACACTTACTGATTGGGACCTACAATTTTACACCGGTTCCGAACGGTTTTTTGTGAAGCTTCTTCATGGAAAAGTACTCGATAATGTCGCCGTCACTAAGCGAGGTGACCGCCGTCGAAAGAAATTTAAGGTGGTCAGAGCAGGGATCGAACCCACGTTCTTATGCACAAGAGCCGCGCACACTACCAGTGCACCACCGACGGGGCACGTACACATCTTAAATCAGTTCATTTGCAAGAACCGAAAGTGGTAGACATATTTCTCCGACGGAGTAATAATCACTTATTGTGAAAAAGTAGGAAAACTAGCCCGAAATATGTAGCTGAACAGTTGTGCGTGTGTATGAGCGTGACGGTACAATTCGCAACAAAATGTTGATGTTTGAACCATAATTCGCTCGCGCTTGTTTCGTTGCATTGACATTTGGATTCGAAGCCAATGAAAACGGAGAAGTCAAAGAAACAAAGTGATTTAAAAAAGACGAACATCAAACATAACAATTTAACGCACAACGAAATGAATCCAATCGAAAGTTTAACAAAATTGTTTAAAACAAATAAAAGAGCTGTTGAAAAAATTGCTTACAGAGCGATTACCGACTTAATGATGGGAACAATAAAACAAATTCATTGCAGCAATTTCATTGCAAGAACGATACATATTCGTTCGAACAACGAAATCAATTCACTGCAGCAATGAAACAAATTCATTGCAGCAACGCAACAAATTCGTTGCAATAATGAATCAACTTCATTGCTGCAACAACATGCTTTTATCACAGTGATGAACAAATTGTAGTTGATGAACACAATTTCGTAGCGGGAATGAAACTGTACGTTAGCTCACTTTCGATGATAAAAGTTGTGGGGGTGATGAAATTTGCA
This sequence comes from Phaonia tiefii, assembly GCA_963931995.1. Classification (NCBI taxonomy): domain Eukaryota; kingdom Metazoa; phylum Arthropoda; class Insecta; order Diptera; family Muscidae; genus Phaonia; species Phaonia tiefii. The sequence goes on along the minus strand of OZ008367.1, from coordinate 87,131,951 downwards.
TCCCTGTGATGATGCTTTTCTGGTCAGTGTACGCTCTGTAACATATTCTGCCAAATATATTCTACAGGAACCATGTATATATTTGGAACACATTCAAAACATTCATATGTTTGAAAGCACCAAACTCACTTGTATTTAAATGCAAACATTAGAATGTTTACTGGCAAACTTGTATGTGTATGAAACATGTGCGTGTTTCCTCCCAAAACTCCTAATACTTGTGTGTAAACATATGCGTCTTTGTTCCCAAACATAAAAGAAACAAGTAATTTTTAGATTTCAATATTTATATACAGGGCGATTCAGGAAGTTCCGGACAAATTTCTCCAGCGTATTCCTTGGTTCATTTCATGAAGAAAAGTCCACTAGGACCATGTCCGAAAATGCACGGGTTCAAAATATTTGGATTGGCGGTCGGAGGGTAGTAGGGTACAGTTGCTAACTTCTGATCCAGTGGTCGGTTCTTTTGTTTTTGGGCTTGTTGGAAAAGTTTCTAAGAGGCAAAAAAAAGTCAAATCGTCGAGATACAGCTCTTTCGGAATACGTAATGCATATTCATGCGCAGCAGCTCTTGCACTACCATCGCAGAATCCATACATGTAATGAATGTCTGCTAATTCTTCGTTTGGGCGTGAAATTTCTGTAAAAAAAACATCAGTTGTAGGTAGGAAACGGAAAATTGATTGCGTGTGAACGGATTAGGTATCATAAATTTTTTTTAAATCTGAGAACCATAGAAAGCTCATCATGCGTGGGTGGTTACTTAGAAATTGCCCTAAAAGAAGCCCGGAGTTTTTTTCTTTGTGTTTGATTTTTCTGCCGAAAATTTCAGTGAAATAAAATCTTAAACGTGTTAATTTACAAAAACAAATAAATGTGAGTTGTTATTTCGCTTCCAAAAACAAAACATTTTTTCATTTCAGTAAAATGGTCATAACTTTGGAACTGTAAGACCTCTGGGCTTCTTTTAAGTCATTTTGGAAAGGTAAGAGGCCATCTGGCTGAGCAAATTGAGGTTATGTGAATTTTTTTTCAATATTTTTTCCGAAAGCTCTGTATCTCGGCGATTTGACCCTTAAAGGCCTCTTAAACAAACACCTTTCCAACAAGCCCAAAAACAATAAAAATCGACACTCCGACCGCCCATCCGAGCATTTTGAACCCGCTGCCTTTTCGCACCCTTGCATATTCGGACATGGTCATAGTGGACTTTTCTTCATGAAATGAGCCAAGGAATACGCTGGAGAAATTTGTCCGGAAGTTCCTGAATCACCCTGTATATACATATTATTTATCACAAATAATTTTAGAAACATTTTACGACACTAATAACCAACTACTAAAAATAAATTAAAGATATTCAACATAAAAAACACTCAATTCATTTTCACACGCATTCAGTATTATTTATGCATGACTGACTGAAATAATAATGCAACAAAGACACTTGCAGTAACATTATCTTAATTTGAGGACAATCTCCCTTTGCCCCCTTTTATTATTTTGTAGTATCTCTTTAAAATGAAGTTAACAGTCCACCAAACACAGCTGTATTTTGTATCACAAACAAAGCTGTTTTTGGATCACCAGAACATATGTGTATTATAGCATACTGGTCATAGCAAAACATTGATCTTCAATAGCAAATACAATATTGTTGGACACAAGTATACTATATTTGCGACAAGCTCCAAACACACTGAACATTGCATCCAAACGCGAAAAAAGACAGGTTTTTCAACGTGTAAATATCAACTGAATTAAACTCTGAACACTGATAGTAATCATCCAAACTGTTGTGGGAAATCGGTAGTTTTCGCGGCATTATATCCATTCATATCATAACAATAGTGTCTAATTTAAAATATATTTATCAATAAACTACATTTCACCCAACCCTTTGAATGAATATTATTGGAATATTACTCGATTAGTGTAAATTTAGATGATAAATAACTAAAACCACTGGTTAAGACGGTTGAGTCATCCATTGCGCTTATACGAAGTACAAGGTCCACAGGGACTTTTTTCTATTTGTATGGAATTTTATATGAAAACGCTTTTTTTTTTTGTTTTGATTTATTATTATTTACTAATTATACATGTATAATGAATGTTAAAAAAAAATTTTTCTTTATATGTAACATTATTAATTTTTTATGAGTTTTATATGAAAAAAGCCTAAAAAACTATTGTTGTGTAGATTGTCCCTCGTCCAACATATTTTCTGTGCAGGTGTAGCATCGATGCATAAGTGTTAAATGCTCTGCACAAACTGGATTGTTACAGACCCTTGTTTTCCGCTGCCGTCCGTACTCAGAACGGCATAGACGCAAACGACGGTGCAGCTCCTTCCGCCGGTCTTGATAATATCTAAAAAGGACAAAATTATGTAGTTATTCTGCTTTTGAACATTGGAATTGTTTTTTCTTACCTTTACATCAAATGCTTCCATTGCGTTCCGTAGCCTTGGATATGCGGTTGTTCACCGCTCGTTCCTCTATGTTTGGTAGTGCCAATTGTTTTGTCAGCATCAGTAGGAATGACCGTCGTCTGTCACTTCTTTTTAGTGGCTTCATCTCGTTGTATGAAATAAATGCAGCTAATGAAGCAATGTCCACCATATTATAAAACAAGGCCAATGGCCAGCGGTTTGTTGAGCGCTTGCATATATATGTGCCAAGCATCTGGTCCATTGTATCAACGCCCGATTTGTTGGCGTTGTAATCCAAAATAGCAAACGGTTTCTTCTTTTCAGTTTGCATGTCCACACCGCAAGTATAATGTTGTGTCGACAGCAAAATTACCGCTTTGTTCTTCTTGGGCACATATGAACATAGTGCTATATCGCCTTCGTTGAAGCCGAACAATGTGCTGTTGACAGGACGCGTATGATTTTTTGGAATTCCCGAGGCACACATGTCTTATTCGAGCGCACTGTTCCAACATATGCGGTTTTCTGCCTGATCAAAGTACGCGCCAAATCCAAAGTTGTGAAAAAATTGTCGGCATAAATTGTGCGGCCTGGCCTGTATTCAAATATCTCTTCGAAAGTTGAAGTACAACATTCTGCCCTTGATTCACCTCTCGTGCCTGATCAAGCAATTTCCCAGAGTAAATCATTCCTTTGACAGGATAAAATGATTTTGAGTCGCACAACCACCATATCTTTATACAGTACTTGGCAGGCTTCGATGGAATGTATTGTGTGAAGCATGGTAATAACTGGTCATCAACGGTCACTGCATCATGCGGAGTGTAAGCTGCTGCCAAGTTAGACTGCAACATTTGCCAAATATCATCAATAGCCGCAGTTTTGCAGTTGATTAGTCGCTGCTCTCGCGTATTTCCATTGTCGAATCTAAGGCATTGTTTTATGCACTTCATACGATCTAATGATAATGCAGCTTTATATATTGGACAGCGCGTTGGGTCCCATAACTCTTCAAGAGGTTCACTATTCGATTTAGTGAGTCCAGCATACAAAATAATAACCAAAAAAGCATCGATCCCTTTCAAAGTGATTGGTTTCCATTCCTTTCTGTTAGTTGGATTTGCAAATTCCATGCAGCGTTCACTTCCCTGCCTTTCCGATTTGATTCGCGTATTATGATGTATGCCATGTCCTCGGTGATGAGCGAGCGGAATATGGTAAAGGGATCATATGTGGTTCCTACTGGTCCCGGACTCCTACTTGTGTAGTCGACCACGTTATGAGCACGGGTACGGGAAGTCGGTGGTGCATTTTTAGTCCATTTGGTGCCATCTTTGGAAATGAAGTAATTGTCACTTGTTTGCTGAGCATCAGTTTCTTCCTCTTCATCATCGTCGTCATCACTAATATCTTCATTGATGTCTATATGTGGTTCAGTTTCCGCATCCGAATCATCAACATGAAAATTTGCTTGATATGTGAAATCGTCATTATCCGCACCTTCAAGACCAAATGCAGGAATAGCACCTTCATCGTCATCACTCATCCCCGCACTCATGAAGTCTGCAAATCTATCATCCACCGCACTGCATCCACTTTCATCCTCACTCATTTGCTGGTAGCGTGTACTACGACGTACCACAATCTCAGCAATGTCTAAATTTTCCTCTGCCATTGTATTGTACTTTTATTTCTCCTTATAAAATTCAAAATCAAATTTCGCAATCGATGTTCACTGTTCAGTGTCTCAACTTTCTATGATTTGGTTTACGAAACTAGAGCCGCTTTTATACCCTTTTCTACGTCTACCTGGCTTCTAGCTTGTACATCTGCGTCTATGTAGGAGTAAGAGTAGGTAAGGGTATGCGCAAAAGGTAAGGGTAAATTCAAACAACTCGTTTGAAATGTGTTCAAACATAAAGTACAGGTAGCAGGTAACAAAAATTATAAAAGGGACGGAAAGTTTATTATGTTTCGAGGAAAGGCACAATAAAATAATTCAAAAAGGAACTAAAATTAAAGAAACACGTTTGTGATGTGTTCAAACAATAAAACAAGCCAAAATAGAGTGCATTTATTAACGATTTCTTGAAATTTCAGTACAAGGTCCCAGCGGACCTTTTCACACGTTCCCGTTCTAAACACATTTAAATCTCTTTAATTGAAAAATAAACGATTCTAGATAAAATTTCCTTGGAATACATGTGGGGGTCGGGTATACTTCCCACGGACCATCAAGGAGTAATTTTAGCTTGAAAATGATAAAGGTCCCCAGGGACCTTCTCACCCGCCGGAGGGTTAAGCCCTATCCTATCACATACCACACACAATCACCATTGATGCAACATTAGAAAACTCTATGCGCACGACCCATATTCGATATTGATATGAAACAAAATATTGACATAAATACATAATTGGTTCTGTCACTTTGTGAAAACAATCACATAGACACCTGATATTTAGTTGCAACATTAAATATACACTCTTTCATCGCTGTGGCAACAATATTGAAAAGCTGTCGTCACACTTTACAACAAATCCTCCTATACGAACATTTAGCCGAAAAATATTTGCAATTATTTTATAATTAAAGTAAAACGTTCTGGGTGATTAAAAATGATTTGTGGTTAATTAAAATACAAAACCACGCAGATCAGTCATAGGCAGCATATTCAATAAAAAAAAAACTGACAACAAAAAAAGTTAAGCTAAAACCGTTTGAGAAACCACGAGACAAATAGTCGCCAAAAATGGCAATGACTCAAACTATATATAAATTGTGCTTAAACTACAATCAACGCTCACAGGTAACAACATTCGCAAGCGATTGGCAATATTGAAATTGTAATTCTTCAAAAATTACAAGCAGAAAACTTATTGCGCGGTTGATATTATATACGAGGGGTATGACAGTAAATATTACTATGTCGTATAATAAGCCTTAACATATGGTATGACTATTAAACTGACCAACTGGTTGCGGAACCAATAGATAAAAAGCGTAATTTTTTGGATTCTTTAATAATTATTATAGATTAATAATTAATAATTATTACAGATATCTTCAACTTTGCTATTGAAAAACGTTACTTTATATTTCGGTATAGTATGTTTACCGCAGTTATAGCAAAACAAATCAAATTTTTCCAAACAATTGGACATTTTTGCCGAAACAAATCTTACACTTTAATTGTTTAATTTAATTTTTTTATTATTTTTTAAGTAAAACTGTCAAATCACAAAATAAATTTTGTACAATTATGCACCACAAATTGACACGTTTTCAGTACAATAAAAAAAATATATCACTTGATTTTTGTTTTGTTTTTTGTTTTTGTTGAAATGTAACGGATCTAATCAGCCAAAGAACAGCTGGCAAGAGGAAATACAGGGTTACAATATTCTACAAAAATTAAATATGCTGGACATTGTATGATAATGAAGTGGAATTGTCTAGAGCTAAAACAAAATCTAAGTAGTGAATACTTGCTACTCAAATTTGCTATCGAATGTAAAACAATAGAGGCGTAACTGATTTTTAGTTAAATTTGTATTTTATTTTTTGTTCATGCAAAATTTTTGTGGTACTTTAAAATAAAATTCTTAATAAATGGGAAATTGTTGTCTTATTTCTGACTTTCTGGTTGAATTTTCCGTTTTGCTGTATTCAGGGACCTATAGTAGAATTTCACGGCGAATATTTTTGCGAAACATTTTAACCCCTTAAATCCCTGATATAATGGTGTTTATTGCTCCTTTTTAAAAGAAGGACAAAAAATACCCATTAACTTGAAGAGTTAGAGGGCTAACGTATTCTACAAAATTATTCTCCGTAACATTTTACATAAATTTGCTGAACACACCATCTACTTTAAACGTAAGCTTTACTCGATTTTCTATGCTGATTGAAATACAAAATTTGAATTTGAGGAACACTTTACCTGCCCCTAAAATGAAACCCAGATGTAAACTTTCAAAACGCCGATACACGTATCTTTTTTTTTTTTTTTTGTCTCCTCTATCAAAATTTATAGTTCGGACCTTGTAATTTTTTTCTTCTGTTGTACAGTGTAATTTTTCCAGTTCAAAATCACTTTCTATTAAAAAGTACTTTTATAATAGAAAGTACATTTTCATAGAATATATTATTAAAAAAAACAAATATGAAATTGATTATTATGGTGGATGGTTGGGAATATGGGTGATTGTTCGGAAATTGTTATTTTTTAGATAGCAATTTTTCCAAACCTCGATATGTCTGCAGTATCATTTTTTTTACGTATCTGAATGTTATCACGGTCCAAAAGTATGATCTGAAGATCACTATACTACAACACCAAAGCAATCGAAGTTATGGAGCATTGATGGTATTCCGATGCCACGGTAGTGACCGCCTGAACGAAACTTAATTGTAATGACCGCTAATATATATCAATTGAATAAAACGCACTATTTTAATGTTTTAACTAATTTATTTAGTTAACTTCGCCAATAGACTAATACCTTTCACGACTAACACACGACTGACGATTGCCACAAGATATGTCAAATACTTCACTCTCGTTTTGCCAGGTCTTCGCAAAAGCCTACTGTGTTGCCAGGTCTTCGCAAAAGCCTACTGTGTTGTCAGGTCTTTGCAACAGCCTACTCCACATTAATCATTCAGTGTCAAGAAACCATTATTTATCAATTTTAGTCAGTATTGGAAACTATATGACACGGTTGTGACAGCCACGGTTGTGACTTTCAGTGTTTAACCTAACCGTGCTCCAGACCGGTTTGGAATTCGACAAGTTCCAAAGACAATGAAGTTCAGGCAATGAAATATTACTTTCATAACCGGGAATCAAGCCTAAATATCGTACGGCATATGTGAATCATAAGAGAACGGTTGTGACGTATTAGTTTGTGACTTAGCTTTTCAATTTTTCGAATTGAATTCCCCTTCGTATACATGTGCGTGTGTTGACTTCTGCCGGTGTAAATACAGCCACTACCCCCTCCACTCCAAAATGCCAGCAAGTGGGTCATATTAAAACCCAGGAGATGGCGCCACCACAGTCGAATTCAAATTGTACAAAATTCTGACAAAACTGTTGGACAGACTTCGTAAACCGTTCAATAACCATGGCGTGCATATTCGTCCAATTTTTTTTGCGTAGAATTGTAAATCTAAATGTCCCTTAGAACATATATGCAGGTAACTTCTTTTAAGCCACGTCCTTGACGGATATTACTGCTGAAGTCCTGAATTCGATACGGAGGACAGGCCATGGTTGTGACATTTTGAACAGTTTTTTCTCCCTAAAACCGACTTACACCGTTCAGAATGGAATGTGTTTCATGGAAATAATAGAGTACCATCGTAGCTTCGGGAACATGTCGCAATTTAATCACCATTCGACCATTTTAGGGTGGGAAAATTCAAAGGACGAGAAATGACAATTTCCGAACAATCACCCGTATAGCTATGTCAACACCCGCCAAGGCATATCATCAGCTCCCTTCTTCACAAGAATTTAGGTATAAAAAATAAATAAATGGTTTCCCATTACATCCCATGAAGGGACCGGGGAGAACTTCTCACAATCAATGAGCTGTGCGCTTTCCAGTTTTCACTCACTGATTGGGACCTACGGTTTTACACCGATTCCGAACGGTATTTTGAGAAGCTTTTTCATGGCTATATACTCATAGTGTCGCCGCCACTATGCGAGGTGACCGCCGCCGAAAGATATTTGAAGGTGGTCAGAGCAGGGTTCGAACCCAGGATCTCATGTACAAGAGCCGCGCACACTAACCATTGCATCACCGACGGCCACAATTTAGGTATATCATCACATATTATATGGATAGACAAATCTCAACTAAGCGAGACTCCTGCTTGTGCAACAATACGTTGTTGCAATAAAGAATTTCGTACAACCGACGATTTGGTTGTCACTGCATCGAAAAATTGCATACCAGGTCAGTCCCAAAACTAGCCGACATGTATTTTTATTTGAGCCATCAAAACGATCTCAATGAATTTGTTAAACATGGAAAAGGAGATTAATTTGCAAAATAAACAAACTTTTTCCCAACTTTTTGTGTCTTCTTTTTTGACAAGTATTGCCGATGCAGCGGCTAATATTTCGTTCCTGAAACAATTATATTTATTTTGATTTTTGGAATTCAAAGCTAAGCGTCATAAAATAAGTAAATGCACCAAAAAATTTAAATCAATTTTAATTAACAAAGTCGCGTTCTCAATTAAATTCCTGTTTGAACTTGCACCGATAAAGACATTGATGGTATCAATTAAATAAATTGTAAGACATTAACAAAATATAATTTAACCAAAAAAATATTATACTGGTTGTCTTAAAAAGGAGTTTATATTTTATGAGTCGATAAAATTAGAAATAAAATGTCTTTAAAAAAAATGTTTATTAATTATAAAGGTACGTTTATTTGAATTTGAATTTTATTGACCGATTTTTGTTAGTTTTTTTCTAATGTATGAGAAATTCATACTACAAGCTTACAAGTCATGAACATTTTTCTAATTAAAAAATGGTTAGCTTTTGTTGGAAATAATAGACAATTCAGTTCAACACACACTCACTGGCATGACTAGTTTCGAACTCCGTGACAAGTTCGTCATCAGATGCCTAACTACTGTGCCTGAATTGATACTATCGGTTGATCATCAATCGTATATATAAAAACTCAATTCTGCAAATTCACGTGTTCATTTTTGCTGTGCATTTTAACCCGTTACGCTCCTGTTTTGGGGCTGGTTTTACCCTTTTCGACAAAAGCGGTATAAACGACCCATATATTGAGTAGCTAGAGGGTTAAAATGTTCCACAAAAATATTTCTCGTAAAATTTTACACAAAATTGCTGAACACATCCTATACCTAAAATGTAAGGATCATGTGGTTTCCTATGTCGATTCGTCATAAGAATATAGAAAGAAAGAAACTTTAACTCCCCATTTAAATACCACCATATGTAAACTTTCAAAACGCGATACACGTAAATCTTTTTGTAACCCTCTACCAGAATCCGTTGGCAGAACCTAGTATTTTTTTGTGCTCCACAGTGTAATGAATGATTGCATAATGTCTAGAATTACAAAAGTATATCTTTTGTGTTTGGTGAACAGGAAATTTGGCGAAATCGTAATGGACCGCATCTTTTCCGTCTTTACTGCTTAGTTGTCGACTTCTAAGGTATTGAACAGCAAAGACGTATTTTCTCTGGTTCTTTAACAATGAGCTTAAAAAAGAATTGTTAACGAACATTATGTTTCACAATTTGAAAATTTTCAACTCATCGGGTTTAGAATCAACGTCGTCACCTTCATGTGATTTTTCACATCACTTTAATGATTGGCCAACTTATTGTGTATCTTTCGTAGTTTTCCAGTAGTATAGTATTCGTAACCAAATACGAAAATAGAAATCACTATCTACCCCGGCAGACTTCGTCCTGAATTTTAATACGGCGAAACAAAAATAAAAAGTAAAAAATAAAAAACAGCCTAAACGACCAAGTGATAACGTAGTATTTTTCTGGTTAAAGAATTTTTAAACTCGGATGAGTAGTAGATTACGCCATACATACAAACTAACACAAGTAAGGTATGCAGAATGGTTCTTTTGTAATGCCTTCCTAAAATAAGGCCTGCGGAATGCATGCATTTTTTCATAAGATATAACCAAGAAGAATATTTTTACAATTTTGAGAAATTTCTTTTCCGATTCTTTTTAACCGTAATTTAATTGGAAACTTTCATACAAATTTTAAAATTATGTCATTTATTTAATATTTTTCAGGATATTTTTAAAATTTTCAATTCGAAGTTAGGCGTGGTAAAACTTTCTAAAATAGATACCTACCTACTTATAAATAAATATGTAGAAGTGGATAATGATTTTTTGATAAAATAAATAATTTTAATTTTATTTTTGTTTCACAAAAATAAATTAAAATAAATGCCTTCTGGGCCTTCCTCTTTCCTCTTTCTAAGGCCTTGGGCAAGGACGGCCTTGCCTCCCATCCTCACGCAATTTTAAAAAGAAACGAGAAGAAGGTAATGGCATTCCGTATTTTAAAGAACGCCTCTTTAGCCATGATTTCAGGCCTTCCAGGTCATGACTTCCGCCGCTGGGCTTCCACTTTATAATATTAGTTTCGATAAATTCTCAGCAATTAGTTGATTTCATTGAAAGCAAAATTTAATTGAAAGCAAAAATATATGTACTCGTAGGGGGTTCAACTGCTATCGTTTCATTGTCTTTCAGCTTAAATTGTTCCGTGGCACCACACATAACTTTTGCCTGTCATATGCATATTTTGCATACCCAGTGTCAAAAAAACGTTGGTATCGTAGTCAATGCTGTGAGACTGAGCGAATAATAGATAGGACCATGTCTTCAATGCTGAGAGGCTGACCGAATAATAATAATTTTCGGTTCTCATTTTCCGATAAAATTCTTGTTTGCCTCAACAAAAACATTGTTAATTTTTTTATTTCTGATCAAATTAATTAAATTGAAAACCAATCAGTTGTATTAATTTGTGAGTGTGTGAGATTTTAACTATTGTTACTTGGTCTATATCTTACTTTGCAATAGGTTATCCAAAATATATATAGATGACGAAACTATTTCGTTGCTGCCACGAATCAGTTGTTAAAGCAACGAAACAAATTTTTATGAAAATCAAGTAAGAAATGCAAAAAGCAACACAGCAGCAAAGAAATTGATGTCATGTATTAAGCGTGGAAACGTATCTGTCAAAGCAAATTTTCGCTGAATCTCTTTTTCTGACCTGTAACAGCTTCGAAACTGATACACTTTCATTTATGTTCACATTGGGTTACTCCGAAAATTATTTGATACTGTTATGGTAGTAGTATCACGTATTCGAAGTAAATTTCATCGAATTTTATTTTAAACATTTTCAGTACACCATAACTAACTTTAAAACAGAAATAATTGTATTTATACAAAAAGAGCTCTAAAACGCACTTAAAATTCTGCGAAAAATTACATAAACTGTGTTTTATTTATGAATGTCATTGGGAATTTGACACCACCTACCGCAAATGAACCAAACTTGGCTGAGAACGTTTCGCACAGTATATTGAAAACACACACCAAAAGTTATGAAGCTCCATTAAGTTGTTTGCAAGTCCATAAAGGAGACGCGAACAACGTTTAAATTTTGCATACACATATAGAACAGATGTTTCGGTGAACTTTCTATTCAACCCTCGTATACTTTTTAAGGTAAAACGTAATATTTATATTGGGTGTATATGTGTAACTACCCATTTACCCGATTGAAAACAGGTCCACACCACTCTTCCTCACCCGTTGTACTTCTTTTTGTTAACGCTCTTTAAGTCGTGCTAATAAAATGAGTTTAATAAAACAATTTTTAACCAACAAACAACAAAAAAATTTTATAGTGGTTTATTGAAAAATAAACCGCGTAAAAGACATCACAAATGCAGGTGTCCATTTATATTGATAAAAGTAAAACTAACTATTTATTCCAAACAAAAATGTCAGTTACCAAACGAAATTCAAACAACCAAATAGTAGTAACTACTAGCGTATTAAATTCACATTACACAGTTATTGTTGTACTCAGTTTGCTTTTGATTATAAAATGATAAACAATCAGGTTGGCTTCTTAATTTTTTTTGTTATCGATTGTTTCGAAAATTCACAAAAAACTGTATTTAAGTGAAATGAACACAATGCGATTTTATTCAACGGAAGCTTTTCATAATGTTTTAATAGATAACAAAAAATTAGACATATAAATCATGCCTTTGTGGTATAGTAATATGCATTGTTAGATTTCTTTGGCATAGGTCTCCAATACAACACTTGCAACTAGATCCAACAATGTTTATGCCAAAACATAAAAGCGAAACATGTAACACAATAAATGAATCAATTTGGTTAACCTTGCCAAGAATTGTTATTCAATGACTGTGAAAATTATATATTTTAATACAAATGATGAATTTGTGTTTGTTTTTGGAATGTAATGAAAAAAACTAAACATCTGTTTTTAACACTATTATGTTACAACCCAGTATTAACAATATAGTTGCTTTTGCTTCGGTTTGTGTCTAGACTAACATATGTTGGGAAATTTCTTGTTTAATGGAAAGTTGTCTAGGTGGAGCCTATAACCAATATTTAGTATATATTGTAGTTTTGAACCCAATAAAAAGTAAATTTAGAAAATCCAAAGTGAGAGAAGTTTAAAAAATTAAAAATTTTTTTCATTTTTAAAAAAAGTAAATTTTATCAAAAAAATACCTATTCATATTCTGAAACATCCGTATTCTTAAACAAAGTACATTTCTTAAAAAACTTCCCTATCTTAAAGAAGTACCTTTGCTCAAAAAAAAGTTAATTTTCTTACAAAAAATACATTTTCTTACAAAAAAGGAATTTATTTTCAAAATAAGTAACTTTACTTAAAAAAAAAACATTCTCTTACATCAAATTACATTTTCTTAAAAAAACTAAATCTTCTTTAAAGAGTACATTTCTATGAAACAACATAACTTTTCTTGAGATAAGTACGTACTCTTAAAAATGTACCCATTCTTGAAAAACAGACCAATTCTAAAAATTCCCATTTCTAAAGAAACCTTTTCTTCAAAAAAATACCTTCTCTTAAAAAAATACCTTTTCTAACAAAAATTCCTTCACATAAAAACCTTTCTGAAAATAGGCAGTTTTTTGAAAAAATAAAATTTTCCTAAAAATATGCTTTTTCTTACAGAAAGTCTTTTTCTTACAGAAAGTACATCTTCTAAAAAATAGTACCTATTCTTAAAAAAACATTAGTTTTTAATAAAAGAAGTGCCTCTCTTTAAAACAGGTCCTTTTCGGGAAAATATAATATATATTCTTACAAAAAGGAACTAAAAATATAATATTTTTTAAAATACATTCTATAAAAAATGTTTCTTAAAAAACGTTTATCATTTTACAAAAATTATCTTTTCTTAAAGATCCGTATAAATTATCGTAGTTTTTCAACGGGCGCCTAGGCGTGTTGGAACTATCTAGTACATAATATATATCGAAAATAACTTCGTTCCAAACGAGTGTCCCCTGACACTTCATATGATTTTTTTTTGGCTTTTTTATTTGAATTACAAATCTGAATTTTGTACCTTTACTCAAGGTAAAGCCTGATTTATATATATGTATGTGTCAGTCAAAGTGAAGTTTCCAGTGTGTTTTAACATTCGGCGTTAATTATAAAAAAATTAAAATAAATATTTTCCAATTACACCAGGTTCTCACAGTCAGTGAGCTGTTCACTTTCTATTTTTATCAGTGGAAAGGGAAAGTGTCTTTCGACCAACCATCGGCAATCATAGTCGACATAATACACCTCCGATAATGGAATAAGATGGATACGCTGCAAAGAATATGGTTGTAGCACACGATTCCAGCATAAGGAGATACATATACATAAGGCGACCTGTTTATCTCTAGATCAGAGAACGAGGAACCAGATTGATCACTCGGTAATAGATGGCCGGCACTCTTCTAATGTAATGGATGTACGTGTGATTCAAGCTGCCAATATCGACTCGGATCATTACCTGGTGGCTGTAAAAGTTCGCACAAGACTGAGCAAGGTGAAAAACGTACGAAGCCGAACTCGGGAAAAGCTAGATATTGACAAGCTGCAAATACCGGAGATATCAATGTCCTATCAACAAAAACTCACTCTCCTGCTAGAGCAGAATACCACCTTCCTGAGGACCCAGATACGCAGTGGAAGCACATCTCCCATTCTTTGGAAGCCGCCGGAACGACTGAACTTGGCCACCGAAAACCGCAGAAGGATTAGCCAAGGTCACATTGAAACTAATGAAAAAGACGCTGCACGTATGGCAACGAAAGAGTCAGTCACAACGCGTGCTGCGAGTGAGCGATACAATATGCTGAGAAGGGAGGGATACAAACTATTTAGGCGGATAAGATGGCAGTGGGAGAGGAGACAGAGTGAAAAGACCGAAATCTGCAGGATGAATAGTGAATCCCGAAAATGTCTCCAGAAGGTAAGAAGATCGAATAACTGGCCGAATAATAGGCTGCCCTCCTGCAAGGACGAGAATGGTAATCTGGTGTCTGATAAGCAGTGTGTGCTTAAAATGTGGAGAGACCACTCTTCAGCACTATTCCACTCAGATTCTTCCACAGAAGATCAGGAGGTAATGATTGTGGAAGACAGTGTAGATTGTTCCCAACGGTTTTTGAGTTGTGGTTTACATAATTTTTTTACAAAAATACAATCATACACGCAGGTTAAAAAACATTGGAGCAACATATTCAGCACTGAATTGTTTGTATTGAAAATAAAGATTTAATTTCCAATAAAAAAATAAATTAAAAGACAATTTCTTTGTAAACATTTTTATATAAAGCTTAAAAAAACGACGAGGTTATTTTTAAAAGAAAAAGTTTATAAACATTTTGTATTGGTTGCGATTTTTCAGACAGTTGTTTTTAAACGGTTTTTTTTTTAGCAATTTTAAAAAATAATTTTCAAATCGTAAGACTTAGTTATTAAAACCGAAACCGGTGAAAACTGAGGTTTTTGAGGAAAAATTAAAATTAAAATTTAAATTTTTTGAAAAAACCGAAAACCCGGTTTCTGGGACCGACCGGATTTTTAAATACTCTAAACGGCCCCCAACAACATGGAACCCATTAAGTTGAAATTTCGTCAGTGTTTAACTGAGTATCCGGGAGGATCACTAGGCTATTTATATTTTTGATATATGAAGTGACCATGGAAGCTCCTATACAAAGTTAATTGTTCAGACCACTCATCTGGGGTACTGTGGCATACAAATTTAATGATCATAATAACATATATTGACTACTGTGCCGGCAAAAGCTTTAAAGCTTTGTATTAGACTATCAGCCATGTCAAAGGGCGCAATTTCGTTCGGAAGTGAAATCAAGAAAATCAAAAACCCAAAAATATTGTGTATTCAAAACAGTTGGTAAAACTGTAGTGAAATTTACAAATGTAAAGAGAAAACACTAAAAAACACTGCTTATTATCTTTTTATTGATTAAAGTAGTTTGTCTGGTTTAATAATACTTTTAAAAATATAATTTTCCAAACCCTTTTCTTTAATAAAAGATTTTTTTAAAGCAAAACGCAAAAACTTGATATACTTCTGCGTTGCCACGTACGTTTGTTGTGCCTTGCATCGGGAGAATTAGATACGTCCCTTAAACGTCACCGGTTACATTTTTGAACATTATTGAAACTCCTGGCATACTCCCATCTATGTTTAATACAGCACTTGAAGAAATTAAATTGTTCACACTCGTCTAAAGTTACTTTTTCTAACAAATTTCTTCGTTGGCCCATATTTTGTTTTCCCAGTTTCTGTTTTGTCTATTTTTTCTCATGGAGCTGCCAGATTTTCGTTCGAAAAGTATGTATTCAATTTTTTTTTCGTTTTTACCTAAACATACGAAGTCATAGAAGCAAAGTAAAACGTTACGAAATGGCATTTACGAATTCATTTCGTTTTAGTACGAAAGCCATGACAGGGCTGTATGTTCAGGTATACATGGATTTCACACTTTACGGGATTTCATTTCAATAAACAGCTGATTTTTGTACTGCAAAACATATGTTTGATGGGTTGAAATCCCAAAAACTTCGAAATTTCATTATACCTGAACGTTGCTTTACGTCCATTGTTATTAAAGTGAGTAGTCAGTCAAGCGACACAGTGGACGGTACACCTACCTTACAAAGTGAATATTTCTCATAGTATATCTGTCGGTGGTGCAATGGGTAGTGTGCGGGTTTCAGTCTCTGCTCTGACCACCTTAAAATTTCTTTCGACGGCGGTCAGCGCGCTTAGTGTCGGCGACACTATCGAGTATTTAGCCATGAAAATGTTTCTCAAAAATACCCTTCGGAACCGGTGTTAAAGTGTAGGTCCCAATCAGTGAGTATAAAACTAGAAAGCGCACAGCTCACTGGTTGTGAGAAGTTCTCCCCGATTCCTTCTAGGGATGTAATGGGAAACCATTTATTTATTTTGTATCTGCAGGGCTACGGAAGCGACAGTCTTGCAACTTTGTGTGAGCTTATTTGTTATAATTACCCTGACCAACTGCATCTGTCGACAAAGCAGAACGCAATGGGTACTACCACTTGATATATCGGAATTTTTGTGTGTTTAAATAAACAATTAAATACAAAATACATACATTTTGTTAAAAAATCAGTACAGAAATTTCGGACAGGTGAACCGGCTTAAACACACCCTCGCCCTTAGTCCTTAGTCGGCTTAAACACACCCTCGCCTAAGTCGCAGACGACCAACTTTCAGTTACACGAATGCGCGTGGTAAATTCGTCCATATTCAATAGCAAATTGACGTTGTTCAAAATAGTATATAATTCCGTAGGTGTAATTTTTCGGGATTTAACTCCCACTATTTGTATGGTGGGTAGAAAATGGGCGTGGAAAAATAGTAAATTTTTACTAGAGTATTGGCTAGTACCAAATTTCTTTAAGTACGGTTTTGGTTTACACGAGATATCGCATTAATTAACCGGACAGTCGCCTATTTTTTGTATGGGAGGTACGCAAATGGGTTTGAAAAAGTTGTATATTTTTAGTTGCATGGTAGCTTTTGACGAAACAATTACCAGAACCAAACGTAGCTAATATCTGTTGTAGTTCACGGGAGATTGCTTATCAATTAATATGGCAGCCGCCCATTTTTGTATGCAGAGTTGCATTTGTTGATTGTTACGCGAGTTATCTTATCGACCAACCAGCCCGCCCCACAAATTTTGTATGAGAGATACCAAAATGGGTAAGGCAAAATTATCCATGCTTTAGTAATGTCAACAATAAAGTGTAAAATATATTTAAATTTTTCAGTTCTACATCAAAACGACAGGAAAAAGTTAAGTGAACATATTTAAAGTAAAAGTGTAAGGTAAATTTAATTGCTCTAATTTCTACAAACCTCTGACGGAGGGTGTGAAATGAAACGTCAGATGAGAGAATAAAAGTATCTATGTATGTATTGGTCTATGATATAAACTATATAGGCCTTATTCATAAAATTTAGGAGATGTTTGAGAAACGATTTATCATACAGGAAACGGCTCACAAATGTCTCTCAAATATTTATGAGTAAGGCAGTATATATACATATATATAAAGAAACATCCCAAGGCTCTCCAAATCATTTGCAAGACTATTTAAAAGGCTTGAAAATCAATGATGGCGAACTTCACATTCAAGAAGCGCCCGAGATATCAAAACAAATTGTTTTCTATTACATCCCATGAAGGGATTGGGGAGATTCTCACAAACATTATAGTTTTATACTCACTTATTGGGACCTAACGTTTTCCACCGGTTCCGAACGGTATATTGGGAAGCTTTTTCATGACTAAATACTGACACTGGGGGTGGCCGCCGTCGAAAAAAATTAAGGTGGTCAGAGCATGAATAGAGCCCACGACCTCATGTACAACAGCCCCGCACCCTACCATTGCACCACCGACGGTCGAGATATCAGAGCGTGAGATATTTAAAAAAAAAACATTACTCATGAACTATATGAGTCTTGTGAGATATTGTAGAAGTGAGGCTGGACTTAAAATGTTATAGACGCCAAATTAATGGGCTGAGAGTCGCCATAGTCGTTAACAGTACGAAACAATTAAATATAATATCCAAGTCAATACCTTTGTAGGCAGCACGAAGTCTGTCGGAACAGCTAGTTGAAGATATAATTTTAATTATTTATATATTTAATCAATATTTCGATCTTCTTCGAAAGACGTAAAGAAAGGTAGTTTTTTAAGAAAAAGCAATTTGTTGTAAGAAAATGTAAATTTTTAAAAACGGTACTTATTTAAAAAATTACCTTTTTTAAGAAAAGGTAACTTTTTGTATGAAAATTTGGTATTTTTTATTAAAGGTACTCCTTTAGGATAAGTACTATGAATAAGAATATGAATAGGTATTTGTTTTGAGAAAATTTTATTTAAGGAAATGTTATTTTTTTAAACTTCAATCATTTTGGTTTTTCTACATGTACTTTTTATTGGGTTCAAAACTACAATATATACTAAATATTGGTTACAGGCTCCACCTAGAAAACTACCCATTAAACAAGAAAAATGAGTCGCAAAAAGTACACAATCAACTAGATTTGTTACTAGTAGGATTTAAAACAATTGCCTATGTGTAACTGTGGTTTGTCCTGAAATACCTACATGGTTTTTAGATGTTGGTTTGGCTGATAATTAAGGAAGGGATCCATAGTATCTATATGTAGAAATCTGGCGGTCATTATATTCAGACTATCAAAAGTTTATAAATCAAACTCAGTTATATTAGCCCAATCTTTAAAATAAACTAATCGAAGATCTAAACTACTTTATCGCAACCAGTATTAATTATATGTATATATTTACAGCATATTTTACATATTAATCTAATATATAATCAGTTTATTAATCTTCAAAATTTTTAAATACTACAGTTTAATTATATTTATATTAGTTATGTGATGTTACCAGTTTTGAATTAATACACATGTTGTGCTGCTGTGCAAAAATTCGTAGGACACCAATGATTTATTTTCCAAACGTGTCTTATTAAATTGTCTTTTATCGCTTTGATTGCTGATCACCATCATCAAATTAGTATTCGTTTTAAAGAATATTACAAGTCTTTCTAATTCTAAAGCCGGGGATTTTCCAGTCAATTTAAATCGAGTCGAGCATGAGCAAATTTAAAAATTACTTTAAAATATGTGTAGTTTGTGCGCTTCAATATTATATAAACAAATGCAATTACATAGAGTGGAAGAAAAGGTGTTCCAGAGTATCTGCCACGACACATAAAAACATGTCAACAATTACAATATACTTTTCCATAAATGATAAACTACGACTGGCTCTTTTGTCTCAGCATATGAATGGGCCGAAAAGAAAATGCAAAACTTGGCGCCATGTAAATCTAGACTGGCAACGGAAAAACCGATGTTAATGGCTTTAAGGTTGTTTATATTCCACCGGCCAAATAGGCATTAAAGTAGACGGGAACGAGAAGCAATATAGGGTGTAAATGAATTTATATGTTTACTTGCAGATAAACAATGACTTATGTATGTATGTCTGTAGACGTGACTACACAGATTTGAAAAGAAATGTGGAATCTTGAAAGGCGACACAAAAAAAACAAAGTGACTAAGGTAAGACATAAAGGAACACAATTCTAATAAAAACGACCATTTCCAAAAGGTGTTAATGGGCCAAAATGGCAGAATGTGAAGAATGGAAACATACTGAGAAAATGCCTCTTATTAAAAATATAAAAACAAGTAATTTTAAAACAGTTTATTATGTATTAGGTTCTTCATATCAACTTTATTATAAGCTTCACCACACTGTGGTAAAATGGTATTATGAGTTATGAGTTTTGAAATATACAGCAATATAAGGAAACTTAATAAAAAGTGCAGAAAACACAACACAAATATTCCCAACAGTTTTGATACTATCGCCCCAATGACTAAAGAAATGTTGAAAATTATACCTGCTTCTTTGGGTCATAGGTCATGTCGGTTAATGGGTCATGTCGGTTTGCATTTTGACATAGCGCTCATACAAGTTGAACCAACCACGATAGGTTCTCCTATTAACCAATTTTAAAAAAATGTGCTACAACCGCCATACTAGTCAAAGTCTTGATATAGCCTCCAAACAAATTGTAATAACCATGCTTGTAACTGAACACGCTGAAAAAAACGGCCTCTGTGCATATTCTATCAAACATATTCTGCAGAAACCATATATATGTTTGAAACATTTATGTGTTTCCAAGTCCCAAACTCAGGTGTATTTAAATGCAAACATTAGCATGTTTACTGACAAATATGTATGCTTTTACGTGGAAACATATGCGTGCTTCATCTTAAATGTCCAAATACTTACGTGGAACCATTCGCGTGTTTCTTCCAAACCTCCATATACTTACGTGGAAACTTATGCGTATTTTCTCCCAAACATAATAATATATAGAAACGATCTATTCTTTCTTTCCCTGTTTATTGTAATTAAAATAAATAATTAATACAAAAGATTAAAATATTTAAAATTATCCTTTTTACATTTACTTGCTGAATGCATTACTTTTTTTATGAAATGAGAATCTGCTGCTCTTTCGCTTCTCCTTTCTTTGTTGTCTCTCACGTTTTTCTTTCCAGAAGGTTTCAAATATGCCTTGGTAATCACTATCCGTTGGTACACAAACAATATACTTATATACAACCCTAGTTCATGCAAGACAAGCGTGTGTTAATTACTTGTGTCTTTTTTAATATATTTCACAAATGGTCCGCCATTCCAGTAGGAAAAGGGATTCACGTTGTTACCCTTTGCAGTTTCTTTCTCAAAATCGTTTCTCACTTTGGTAGCACACATAAGTATATGCGAAACACATACAAAAGCAACATCACAAACCATTTAACCGTCCGAGCGTTTGTTTATTATTTTTTCACTGATCAAGCGCTTTTGATATCCTCTCTCCGATGAAACATTACCGATTGAATACATGAAATTAAAACGCAATACATCAGCCAAAATAAAAAACACTGACTTCACCTGCAATTTGCAAGCCGATTCACGAATATTTATGAATCAATCACTGAGAGAAAAATGCAAAAATACAGATGCACACTTAAAAGATATACACACTAGTTGCCCTCTCTTATTCTCTTGCCCACGAGAGAGCTTAAACAGTGCAACACACACGGTTATATTTATATCACAAACACAAATATATTTGGGTCGCAAACACATATGTTATAAAATATTAATCATTGTGTCTCAAACATGTAATATTGGATAGCAAACATAATGCGTTTGGGCACAAGTATATTATATTTGCGACAACCTCCCAACACATGCTATATTTGCATCCAAACAAACAACTACTGATTTTTCAGCGTGTAGGCTGCATAGGGTGCAAATAACAGCCAGTTTCAACGGAATTTGCTGTATTGCCTTACCCAGGCCAAATAAATCGTACCCGCATTATTTGCACTATTGACTGCAGAGATTACAAATATTAACCGATTTTAACGAAATTTGCTACGCATGATTCGGCCAAAAATTATCTCTTTGCATTTAAGACATTGATATAGTCGACATACAATTGTATCTATCTTGGCTGTTACTATCAACTTACATTGTACAAAGTTTCGAATACAAGGTGATGTTGGTTGATATATACCGGCCTATGGAGACTAGCCAAATACGACGACTCCGATATCAACTCCGACTAAAGTGTCCAGAAAACCCTAATTTTTAAAACCCGGTTTTCAGTTTCTTCAAAAAATCAATTTTTCAAGAACCCGGTTTTAGGTTTATCCGAAAAATACATTTTCCAAGAAACCAGTTTTCGGTTTCTAATTTCAGCACAAACCTGTTAAACCGGATTTTTCGATATCTTTTTGTAGAAATTAAATTACAAATTCAGCGACCATTTCGTACACTTACTCGTGTTTAAAACTCAAAATTTTAGAACTCTATTTATATATGACAATACCGTTTTAATTGTAAATTAAAATTGTATATGATATTCCAATTTGAAATGCGAGTTTAATTCAAACGTTTTATTCAAATTCGCCTTAAACTCTTTTAATTTCCAATATCACATTTAAATTTTAAAGGAATTTTGAAACATTAATTTATAAAAATATTTTAGTTTGGAAACTTGAAAAAACTGCCGGAAAAGATATTTAATTTGTAATTAATTGTTATTCAATTCAAAAAGTCATTTTGAAATTTTAGTACAAAAATTGTTTGGAAAAGTCATTTAGAACTTATTGAACCATAAAATCATATTTGAAAATAGAAATCATGTTCCTTAATTCGTAAATTTTACTAAAATTTGAATTCATTTATTATGTTTTTTTAATATTAATTTATTATCTTTTTTAGCGATATGAACACAAATTAAGTAAAACCGGCTAACCGGTTAATAGTCGGTTGAGGGTTTGTTCGAAAAGTACGTGTTTTTGAAAAACTGGCGCACTGTTAATAGAAAAAAACGGTTAACCGGTTTCACCGAATTTTCAGTTTCACGTTTGGACTCCGAGTAAACCAATTAAAAAATCAACGATTCGGATCCGACGTAGACTTCAGTATCTTGAAAATACACAACTCCACTCCGACTCCAATAGAAAATAAAACCACTTTCATTAACAACGGATTAATTTGAACTACATGTATGAGTAACATGTTATTGTTACGCCCACCACGCAACTATTTATTTTGGTATATATATAATATTTTAAAAATCAAAAAGATAGTTCTATATAATATAAAGGGTGTATCAGTAAGATTGCACTTTTTAAATTTGGCGAAATTTTTTTTTGTGTAAGTGGCAACTTTAGAAATTGTTAGCTATAACATATCTTTATTCCGATTATTAAAAATTAAGCGCTTTACGAAAGAACAACGCGTTATAATTGTGAATACTGTTTATAAAAATTTGGAAAGTTCTGCTGAGACCGCTCGTAAACTTTGAAGAATTTTTAGTCGAGAAAATTCATCAAAATTGTAAGAAACTGGGTCTGTGTTATGGACAGTAAGACTACTGTGTGTCAACGTACCAGTCGGTCTCTTCAAAACATTGCTGCTGTGTCGCCGTAAGGCAGAAAACATCAATTCGGCATCGTTCTCAACCACTTCAAATTTCACGAAACACCATGCAGCGAATTTTGACAAAGGACCTGCACCGGAATGCGAAGAGCATTCAGCTTACTCAGGAGTTCAGCCCAGCATGCCATAGAAAGCGCCGGCAATTCATTCAATGGTATCGAAGCAAAGTAAAGTCAATGACAATTTTTTAAACAAAAAATTCATGAGTGTTCGACCTCACTGGCGATGTGTTTGTTACACGGTACCTTTTTGTTACACGGTACCTGTTCGATTTCTGTGAACACAAATAAAAAAGAATAGTTTTTGTGATGAAGGCTCTTTTGCAATTGCACTTTCTTTTTTCTTACATCTGCTTTAACATTAGATGTAATATTGTTAAAATAAATATAGCAATATTTAGCTCACTGAAATAATTGATTTTGTTTTGTCATAAACAGAGCAACGACAAAAAGTCTTAAATAGTATAGAGAACTTATTGCACTCTTTTCCCGCTATCATGTAGATAGTGAGGAAAAGAGCATAAACAAGTCTTATTCGCTTTATACTTATAGAATATTTCAATATAAATGCGCCATTTCGACAATGTCATTACATAAAACAATACAAAAAGCATAAATGTTTCAAAAGGCGCCAATGTTTCACATCAAAATTATGGAAGCACCAAGTTATGACAAAAAGAGAGTACTATGTTTTGAATCATTCGCCAGATGTCGCCAGTGCTTTTGAGTCATACAATTCGTTCCATGAGTTCTCTATACTATTCAATACTCTTTATTATCATCATACTTATTTTCAGGCAGAGACTATTGTTGTACAACAAAACCCGTGCCTATAGATGTTGACACATTAAAAATCATATTTTTTGATAAAGCGCAATTTCCGTCTGAATGGCTTCGTGAATACACAAAATTGTCGAATTTGGGGCACAGAAAATCCTCATGCAATCTATGAGAAACAATTTACACACAACGATTTCCAGAACAAATTATCTCAAGAAATTCTGATGTCAACTGGGCACTAAGATCATGCAATTTAACGCAATGCGATTTTTTTCTTTCGGGTTTTGTAAAATCTCGGGTTTATGCGAATAAACCAGATCCGATTCCTGAGCTTAAATCCGAGATCTAACGCATCAGCGGTGAGATACAGCCATATCTCTGTGAAAAAGTCACGAAAAATTTCATGAATACTTGGTCGGAAAATGTCTTCTTTGCAATCCAATAACAACATCACAACTATTTCGAAAAACGAAACAACTTCTCAAAACAAGGTGCCTATATTTAAGAATTGAAAACAATTTGAAGTTCGATTTTTATTTTTATTATTGTAAATATCTAACAATTCCGTTGTCTATTTGTAAGTATAATCTAGATGTGGCTTGGAACATTTTTAAGAAATCTTAAAAATCATAAGAATCTTAAAAATATATCGGTTTTGTTGCGAGATATGACCGACCTTAACATAGCATTCTTCGGATGAGAAATCTAGAAACCCACGACAAATCGATTAAAACCTAAGCCAAGCCTTTTATTTAATACGGTGTACAAATGTATATTAACTGAAAAAAAAAACGGAGTCATCCAAATTTTTCCAATTCCGACTCCAAGCAAATATCCCGGACTCCGACTCCACATGAGTTTTTTTCGAATATAGCAGAGTTTGCTATCAACCTTTGGTCCTATTCACTTATGATTTTATCAAATTAGATCAACTACGAGCTCTGTTATCATTATTATTAGGGCAGTTAATCGCCTTGTAATCAAATCAAATTGATAGAAAAGTATTTTCCATTGAAACTACTTACAAGGGAGTATAGAGAGCCTTTCAAACCCAGTTAGCTCTGCTCTCTTGATTTAACAACCACTGATTGGGCCGCCGGTGGTGCAATGGTAAATGTGGTGTTACGATGACATTACATTACTCTCGAGTAATTAACCATGAATTAATTAGCCGTTTGCCCATCCGCCAAGTCGTATGCAATTGGTAAATATCAGCCTGACACTCAGATCACTGGTTATGAGATGTTCCATCATATCACTTCATGGGATGTAATAGAAACGTCGGTATTTGTCTAAGCCTGATCGACCCTGAAGTCTAGAAAACATTATATATATATCCATAAAGTGATAGGTAAGAGTTTCCATCAGCTCCTGTCATTAGTATCAATCAAACACTGTTTCAACGTAGTTGTTTGCATGATTTGCTTCTAGTCGTTTATAGCTCAATCCCCAATCGACTCTGTTAGCTATCGCATTCTAACTTCCATCTGTGGCATGGAAATACCCTGGTATATTTTAATATTAAATCTTCATACTTTTATTTCAGAATTTCGATTGTATATTTTTATCCAACTAGTCTATGTTATGACACTTTCATTTTTTTACGAAAACTCATAAGTCATCTGTTGCGACAATCAGACCCCAGCAATTTTTAATTTTTTTTATTAAATTCTTCTGACCTAGGATTATATATTATCGAAGCTGAAATTTTTTGAAGCGAAAATGTACCCTAGACTGACTCTCAGTTGAAATCTTCTTTGACCTGCAAAGAAAATTGGGATGATCTTAGGCAAAAAGAAGCAGATTTTTTCTGATACCACGTCCATGTACTTTCATAATTTTTGGTTTGGTTGAGGCCATAAACCCACTGTTGTAGACTGTCGTTCTTTTGAGACATTATAATTTTACACTTATAAGTTCCAGATGTGTATAAAGTCACTAGACAGCAAAGACTTGTTGAATAACCAAAATTTGTATTATATCTACTGTATTATGTACCATCCACATTTTTGATTAATTTTGAACATTGTAGGGATAGGATTAACATCATACTATTCTCATCAAACGATCTCACCATG
Organism: Phaonia tiefii; assembly: GCA_963931995.1. NCBI lineage: Eukaryota > Metazoa > Arthropoda > Insecta > Diptera > Muscidae > Phaonia > Phaonia tiefii. Next base: position 87,105,878 of record OZ008367.1, on the reverse strand, counting down.
ACCACATCATTACAGAAAATACAAACTCCAATTAAAGTAATCACCAAACAGCACGATTTTGAAATAAATACGCATGATTCAGCAACATTTTACGAGTCAATTATATGCGTGTCCATTCCACTAACGACAGCCAATTTGAGAAAACAAGTACCTCTTTCAATCATATTACAACAGCTTATCACAGTATAAAAATCATAGTTATGGCTCAAACTTTCGACCGCATCAAGTTCATTCAACTTCTCCTCTATGGTAGTGGACGAATACCACATACAATCACGATCATGTGTATGAATATCAAATTATGCTTTATATTTAATGCGAGGTTGTTTCTTCTTCTTTCTGTTGGTTATTTATATTAAGAAAGATAGACATCATTTTAACAAACCATATAATGTTGATCAGCAATCGAAATTAGATTTTTAATTTTACGAAAGTTGTAATAAAACTGTGTACATCTATGTTAACAAAAAAGTTAACCACAACAACAATAAACATTGAGGAGGTGTGTAAAATCCCATCATCCCTTCAAAGATGTCCTTAACAGAAAAAGAAATGGAAATTTAACATAGAAGTGTTACATTTTTCTTACAGCTGTCTACTTCCATAGCGAAAGAGATAAGAGTTGCTATCGCTCTCTTTACGTTCTCTCGATGACGACCAGGTAGTAGGTGATTTCATCAAGTTCGAGTTGATGTTTAATTTTATTCATTGGTTGGATTTACAACGAACAGTAATAAAAGGAAATGCGTATTTTAGTTCGATGCAACCCACACAAACATAATTCAGCTGACATTTGTATCAATCAAACTGTATTTAAACTTAGTTTGCTTCTAGATGCTTATCCGCTTTCTTGCCTATCAATCAATTTTCTACTACATACATAATCGATCAGCTTTTTCTTTTTCTTTGTTAGTGTGTTTTATTTATCTCGCTAAACTAGAATTTTCGACCACTTTATATAGAGGCCAAAGCTATATTATTCGGTTTTAAGCGACTCTTCATACAAACTGGTCGATCATGTACCAAAACAATTGGTACTTTTTTGTTATTCTCGGTCAACTAATTTTTCGATGACTGCGTTTGAGTAGTTACACGATGTTCACTGAAGACACACACGAGGTAGAAAACCTAGCGAAGCGAGCACAGAGAACACATACCCAACGATAAAACGTCAGCAACATTTTCCCCCACCTGACTCGCTGAGATGGAAACAATTTCAGCATTCCTGCACTGTTTGAGTGCAACATTCTCTGAAAAGAATACAAACAATTGAAGTAGGGTTGCATCAGGGGATTTATATCTGTATTCCCTCCTACTTTTATCGTATTATGTCAAAAGAGTAAATTACAAAAGCAACTCTAACTCGATGTAATGGTCTACAAACTCGTCGTCATCAAGAGAACGTGAAGAGAGGGATAGCGGCTCTTGTCTATTTGTCTATGGATTGGAGTGTTTTCACAAATGAACAATTTTGAATTTTTCGTCCCAAAACGAAATTGCTGTATGTAACTTTTTGAAATAGTTGCTAAGAAATAATATTTTTGTGCTTTTTATAATTGTACCAATGCAGGGTGTTTTTTGTATGACGAGTAGGATTTTAAATTCAAATAAAAAAATTGTATTAAATAATTTCAAATTGAAAATTAACTTTATTACTGTCAATCTCACCATGTCTAGTTATCCTACAATTAGAGCTAAGGAACAGTTTTAGCTGTCAATATGTAAGCAATTTACAATTGTTAACTCTCAGTTACCTTACTTTAACACTTGTACTTTTGGTTTGGTTTGTGTCTAGACTAACATATGTGGAGAAATTTATTGTTTAATGGGAAATTTTCTAGTTTGAGCATATTGTCGTTTTGAACCGAATAAAAAGTAAATTTAGAAAAGCCAAAGTGAAAAAGTTAAATAATTAAAATTTTCTTAAATAAGTGGGTTATTTAAAAAAAAGAAAGTTTTCTCAAAAAAATACCAATTCATATTCTTAAACAGAGTACCTTTTCTTAAAAACTACACCTTATCTTAAAGAAGTACCTTTGCTTAGAAAAAGTAATTTTTTTAAATAAGTACATTTTTTAAAATGTACATTATCTTACCACAAATTGCCTTTTCTTAAAAAACTACATTTTTTTTAAGAGTACCTTTTATGTAAAATAAAATAAATTTTCTTGAGATAAGTTCCTACCCTTAGAATTGTACCTGTTCCTGAAAAAAGGACCAAATCTAAAAAAATACCCTTTCCTAAAAAAACCATTTCTTCAAAAAACATACCCTCTCTTAAAAAAAATACCGTTCCTTACAAAAATTCCTTTTTTTTAAATAAAATAATACCGAATAAGTGGTGATTTATCCCACTTTTCGTATTATACTCAAAAATTAATTTGTTCGAGCGTTTGGTCGTGTTTTTAATTAATTTTATTCTTCGATATTTCGCTACCCTTTGAGTAGCATCGCCAGGAAATAAACACAATTATTAATTAGAAACGAAAAGAATTAAAAAATTTTCTAAAAGAGTACTACTTCTTTAAAAAGTACTTCGTTGTAAATGAAAACTTCATACTCTTAGGCTTCTTATTAAAATGGTACCTTTTCTTAAAAAAAAAACATTAGCATTTAATAAAAGAAGTACCTTTCATTAAAGAAACGAACTTTTCGGAAAAATAGTTATAATACATATTCTTACAAAAACGACCTAAAAATAAATTTTTTTTTTAAAAAAATATATTCAATAAATAAAAAATGTATTAAAAAAAGGATATCATTTTACAAAAAGTATTTTTTCTTAAAGATCCATTTAAATTGTAGTATTTTTCATCAGGCGTCTTAAGCGTGTTGGAACTAACTAGTACATAATATGTAGTGAAAGGAACTTCGTTCCAATCTGGTGTCCCCTGACACCTCATGTAATTTTTTTATCAGATTAAATTAATATAAACGATTTTAACGTTTTGATCATGACACGCATATTATGAACCGTTTATCACCGAGGATAAAAGAGGTTAACTTTATTATATGAACGCATGTAGATCGTGTTAAATGGATTCCAAACAGCATACCAGCTCGCGTGTTGTATTTACAAATATATGATGTATAAACAAAATGTATGTTATATTCTAAAATTTCAGTCAAATTCATTCAACACTATGCGGTATGATTGTAGTTCATGTACATACTTGATATTTATATTCTAATTTATAGCTGAACATTACAGAATACCGAATGAAGAAGAGAAAGGTCCCCTTAATCATTCAGCCTCAAAATAAATTAAACTTTTCGCGTTTTAAATTATGACTCATTGAACAATTAATGACCAATAAACACGAAGAAGGAGTACAACCAATTGGAACGAGTACAAGACATGATATTGAAATATTAAAACACGAAACTGAATTTTGAATGTAGGGAAAAAATTAACATTATCACTGAGATTTTCTCAATCCAAATCTGTTAAATGCCAGGCATAAACGTGTCGATATAATGGCATAACTCTTCTTGCTAAAAGTATGTCATGAGAACATGCACAACTGATGAAAGTATGCCCCAGAAGAGTTTTAGTTTTACTCGAGGTAATTAATGAAGCTGCGCAAAACCTTTAACATTTTATATAAATTACGCTACTTGTCGTAGTTTTCCTTAAATCATGAAAATGATTATTCACCTTTAACTTTATTATGAGGATGAATAAGTAATTATGACTACAATATACTTTAGTAATTATGACTTCACCATAAAGTTTTATAATTAAATTAAGGCTGAACAATTTTAGAATAGGTAAAATTTATTCCTGTTACTATTTATGGCAAAAAACACAAACTCTACAACAAATGCAATGCATAGAGCGTTTCTTATTAGGACATAAGATGTGTTTATATTCGGAATGAAATTTATTCGCCGTGCTGATATGTATATTGTGTCCCAAAAATAGCATTGTTTTTTTGCTCAAGCTTTATTTGAAAGCTTATAGGGTAAAGTATTTCTGAGATTTTTTTCAGTTTTTTCGAGAGAGATTTAGAGGTCGCAGAAGTCGAATTTCTCCCAAAAATCAGGTATTCTGGACGTTTTTCGAATTTTACTTCAAACTCGGTCAACAACCACGATTTTTTTAGTTTGTAAGTCAACATTTTTAACGCAAAACGTGCAAACTTTTATTGTAGTATATGCATAAACCACCAGTTTTGGCAATGATTTTGCTCAATAAGGTACCATGTATTAAATTTTTCCGAAAGTTTTGTATAAATTTTGTAAATAACGCTTTATTACTTTTAAAATTTGTATGAAAATTTATAAATCTAATGATGCAGTTTAAAGGACGGATAAATTCCAAACAAATTTAGAGACAAAATTTTCAATTTGCAGTCACTGTTCCAGAGTTATACCATTTTAAAGCTTTTTACCCAAGCTTTTTGCAAGAAACTAATAATATTATAAACTGTTTGCCTTTCTTGCATCGGATTTGCTTTAAACATTACATTAATGAAAAAATCTACATGCGCTAAGTAACGACAAAGAATTATATGCAGAAAAAACGGCCCTAGCAACATATTGCAGGAACCATATATATGTTTGCAAGCATTGTTTTCATGAACTGAAGATCTGGTGCGTTTTTGTTGCTGTCAGGTTTTTTTCAGCACTTTTCAACAGACAAAACCACATTTGAGTCAGAAAAACTATATTTTAGAGCCTCTTAATCATTGTGTCTCCAACATGTAATATTGAATAGCAAGCACAATGTGTTTGTACACAAGTATTATATATTTGCGACAAGCTAGAAACAGGATATGTTGGCATACAAACAACAAAAAAAGACAAATTTTTCAGCGTGTAGTAAAATACTTTATTGGGGATCTTGCGATGCAGCTCTGTGCCCTCCAACAAATTCTGCAAATCTGCTTCAGAAGTTGTGACGTTGATGTCACTGTCGCCACACCACGTTCTGCGACATCATTTACCACATGCAATGCATCCAGTTTCTACGCGAGAAAATGCCTCTACACCAAATTCGAGGCGATTGGTTCTGTGAACAATCAACAAAGTGCAGCAAGTCAACGATACCTCCATGAGAGTATACAGAGCAACCACGACGTACAATAGTAGTTGGAATTGGATAGAGAACAGAGTGGATTGGAGAATGAGCGATAATCAACCAGAAGCAAACCATGAACCAAACTTAGTTTAAATAGCGTTTGATTGATACGAATGACAGCTAAATAATGTTTAATGTTAGTTGCATCGAACAAAAATACGCAATCCATTTTATTTCTGTCCGTTTTATGCCCAACCAAAGAGTAACGTAGAACAGCAACTCAAACTCGATTAAATTTCGTACCGACGACCGCAACAGAGTGTTAAGAGAGTGATGGACACTCTTATCTATTGCTCTATGGTTTAAATAGTGCTTGATTGATACTACTGACAGATAAATTGTAGTTGATGCCAGTTGCATCGAAGGAAATAACTAATTTTCTTTTATTTATTTTCGATTTATGCCAAATAGTAGAGTAATATACAACAGCAACTCGAACTGCACGAAATTTCCAAGTACCCTGGTGATAGTAAGAGAACGCGCAAACATCTGAGGGAGACTCTTATCTATTACTTTATGGGGGAACTCGAGGCAGATAAAGGTACCATTTTGGCGAATTAGCATCGGCCAAGATCCAATTAATATGGGAGCTGAAGGAAAAACGGAAATTCGGTTGTAGTAACAGAATTTGACACCAATTCGGTTGTAACTGTCGAATTTGTTAGCAATTCGGTCACAATAATCGAATCTAGACTTAATTCGGTTGCAACGACCGAATTTGGCTTCAATTCGGTTGCTGTAACCGAATTTCACATGACTTCTGTAGGTATAACCGAATTCATTTTCAATTCGGTAAAATCTGACGTTTAAAATTCTATAATCAAATATTATTTTAAAAAGAATTAAAGAATATCAAGATTTTGTTTGTGGTTATTAAGAAAGGTAAGTAAAATGTGTTTTGTATTAAAAAATCTTAGTTTGCAGATATTTTTAAGCAGATATCAACAGTTTTTAAGGTTTTCAAAATATGCTGCAATCGTCTGTATACAAAACGCCTTAGGACGTAGATCAAGCGATGCAACATATCAGAATTAGTGCGGTATCACATGATGGCCGAGACTTCAATAAAGGTCGGAAGAGGCATGTAAAATAAATTTATTACTCTTCAGTTTACCCCATATATGTGACTTTATTTTCTCGCTATTTAAGTCGTTTATAAAATCGCTTTATAATAAAAAACCTTTAATACGTAATTCATGTGTGACACTATTCGGTTGTAACAACATCTAATTCGGTTGTAACAAAATCTAATTCGGCCGAATATGAGGTTGCGTCAACCTCCAATGAGGTTGTCTCAATTTCCAATGAGGTTGTGTCAACTTCTAATGAGGATGTGTCAACCTCTAATGAGGTTGTACCAACCACCAATGAGGTTGTGTCAACCTCTAATGAGTTTGTGTCAACCTCTAATGAGGTTGTGTAAACCTCTAATGAGGTTGTGTCAACCTCTAATAAGGTTGTGTCAACCTCGAATGAGGTTGTGTCAACCTCGAATGAGGTTGTGTCAACCTCTAATGAGGTTGTGACAACCTCTAAATTGGGTCACGGCTAATTCGGCTGTCTCAACCGAATTTTTCTGTGACTGTACTCACTCTGTTTTCTGTCATTCTAATACTACACAGTAGATCGACTCACATTGTATGGTGTGGAATAAAGTGTTTTTTGTCAACCATCCAAATTTGTGCCTTGGTTTCTTTTATGATGATTCCCAAAATAATTCGTGTCTAGCTTTAAGATCCAGTGAGCTGGACCGCTATTAAAAATGGTATTTTTTTTAGTTTCTCAAATAAATTTATCATATGTAAGGCTTTTTTATGGCGCGTCTAACGGTGTATAAAACATGTCCTGACACACAGTTTTTCAGGGATACTCTGCAAAAAAAAAACATTTTTAAGTTTAAAGTTCGGAAGCATTTCTGATTTAAATGTCACATTGAGGTAATTCCAAATATTCAAAATTTGGTCCAGATCACCTCGAAAAATGTATTAAAAAATAAAAACAGTATATCTATACAACCGCGCGCCTCTTGTACATGAGATCCTAAGTTCGAACCCTGCTCTGACCACCTAAAAATTTCTTTCGGCGGCAGTCACCTCGCGTAGTGATGGCGACACTAACGAATATATAGCCATGAAAAAGTTTCTCAAAATACCGTTCGGAATCGGTGTAAAACTGTAGGTCCCAATCAGTGACTGAAAACTGGAAAGCGCACAGCTCCCCTCATGGGATGTAATGGGAAACCATTTTTTTTTATATCTACACAACAACGATGTTCTTGTCAAAAGAAATAATTTGATACCCATTTTGCCCTGATCAGACGTAATTTTCCCAACGCATTGAAACTTCAAACTGGAACTATTGCGAATTTCAAAAAACGCTGAAATACGTGCTTATTTAAATCGACTACAGATAAATATATGTCAATGTGATATTTAATTCAGAAAAATGTCCCTACTAAAAACTTAAAAATTCGGTTTTTGCAGAATATTTATGAAAAAATAACATGTTTGGGCTTTTCATACCGTTGGATGCGTCTTGAAACACCCTTTCATGTGATACTAATATTGCACAAATTGTCTTTAGTTAAATTCCAAAAGTCTTTGAAAAACTCAAAAAAAAAAAACTGTCCTTAAAAACGCCCAGCTCACGGGATCTCAATCCTAGGCACGTAATTTTTTGGAAATCATTGTAAAACAAGCTCAGGTACATTTTGGGGGTTGGATCAAATAAATTCTTTTTTGGTGAGTCGACCTACTACATAGTCGATCGATCAGCTGTGTCGTGCATACATTTGACCAAAATGGCATGACTCCGACACCAGAAATTTGGAAATCCACAACTCCGCTCCAACTCCGACTCCAGCATCTTGAAATTACACGACTCCGCTCCTATTCCTGCGTCAATTAAACGTATTTTCTAAGGTTTCATTTTCATTAACAACGAAATAATTTCAAGTGCATACAGTATGTCATACAGTATGTCAAATAATCTTTTCGAATAAATATTTTTTTTAAATTAAAAGGTTATCCGCTATAAAACTAATTCAGATTTAAAAAAAAATCAATGAGTGTTCGAACTCACGGATGATGTGTACACCTTTTTGCTACACGTTACCTGTTCGATTTCTATGAACACATTAGTAAATGTTACATTGGAAAATAAAAAATAATAGTTTTTTTGTATACACCGGGCAATGCTGAACATCAAATGACTCGCTTTGTTTGGCCATAGCAACAGCAACGAAACAGCCAAACACACAACATCACACATACTTTGTACGAAGTAGCTGATGAATTAGTGTGTCACCATTACGTCGACTGCGCAAGCCCGTCGCAAATGAAATTTTGCGTGGCTGTGCTTTATACCTCCGTTCAACAACAGCAACAGACACATGTACATACATACATTATTATGTTAATACATACGCTATAGACACAATTTCGTTTGCCTCACCCCTGCCACGGCACTCTTTCATTGCTCTCTTGCTCGCTCATTTTTGTTTAACACGTCATTATTCTCTTTCGCAGTCGCAGAAAATCTGGTTTTAGCAGCAGCATAAAATCTGGTTTTAGCAGCAGCATAAAATCTGACTTTGATAAATTTACTCCCTATACGCCGCTATAGATGTTAACACATCAATAAAGTGCCTTTATTCTCCAATTGAAAAAAAGGTTAAAGTACTATTTTTAGTTTTATTACTGTTAATATTTTTATTGAGGTATATGTTCCCCACTGGAAAATTGTTCTTGAAGACATTGTCAGTAGAGTTTCCTTAGGACCATGTCAGTAGCTGCTAAAGTTTTGTAGTTATAAGTTAAGTAGTTATAATCGCCTCTATTGACTGACAATGCCAGGTGGTGCCAGGAAGTTTTACGCATTAGCAACTCAGCAGGGAGTCTGACTTGTCGTTTCTTAAGCGAATCACAGACTTGCCCTTCATGACCACAAACGTCAGCCATCGTTGATGTGTCTTGTACCAAATAAGAATGTAATCGAAGTTGTTCGCATCACAATTCAGTTCACAAAATTTGTTGGTAATATTTTTTCAAAGCCATTAGTCAGATAAGCTCATGCTCATGAATAACATATCGGTGGTTCGCTTTAGTCACTGATGATTTATTTAGGAATATTTCAACTGGGTTCCCCTGTTTATTTGAAAGTGTAATTTAGATGTGAGTTGGAACATATTTAATGATACCACCAACTAAGAATGCACCGGCCTTGTGAAATATGAGCGTCATAAACATAACATTTTTTGCACCCAGAAACCCACGACAAATAGATTTAGACAAATCTAACACGTTAAAACGTGTAGTAGCCGAAAAAATCGATTGACAAATAAGTGTTTTCGAAATTTCTCTCTTTTGATGGAAATGCTATACTTGGAGTCAGAGTCGCCAACATTTGTACAACTCCAATTCCGACTCCAGGCAAATATCACAGACTCCGACACCAAGTCTCTGAATCCAACTCCGATTCCACAGCATTGGTTTTAGGTATATAATTCATAGAAACTTAAAAATTTGTTTACCTTCCTGTGTATTGTAAATAAGATAATGAAATTGTTATTGATTAATACATAGTTTGACCGATTCAATACAGTGCCATGGACAGTGTCTGCTAAAATATGGAGAGATAAGGATGTCTAGTTTGGCGCGTATAATGACTTATGATAAAAATGTGTGTCTAGATATTGTAATAGTACATCCAGATCCAACAGCCTTGAACATTGCTTGCTATTAAAGAACTGCTAAATCAAAATATGTAAATTTTGAAAAATTTTAAAGAAGGTTTAAAGCAGGTTTAAGAAATGATAAGTCTCTTGTGAAGCGACCAAATCTCTTAATGGGGATTAATTTTCGTAGGCGAAAACCAGCGAAAATTATAGAAACGGCCGACCTTAGGTTTCTACGGCTTATATGCAAATTAAATATACACTGGATTTGTCTTCCAAGTGCACCCAGAGAAACAAGTTTTTGAAAAAAGTTGTAGCACCCGTAATTTCGGCTGTTACCACCGAATTGGGGTTGCCCGAGCCAAATTGAAGTTGTCACAACCGAATTTCAGTTATGAGGACTATTAAGAAACAAAGTTGCTTCAACCGAATTTCAGTTGTGAGGACTAAATTTGGTTGAAGCAACTTTGTTTCTTAATTGATTCGGATGTGACAACCGAACCTTGAATCATATTCGTCCTGTTAACCAAATTTTGTAAAATTTCGGTTGGTACAACCGAATTTGGAAATAATTCGGGTACAGCAACCGAAAGTGCTACCAAATTCGGTTAAAGTAACCGAATGTGACATTAATTCGGGTGCAACAACCGAACTGGGCACCAAATTGGGTGGCACAACCGAGTTTCGTATCAATTCGGTCGCAATAATTCGGGTGCTGTATTTCCGAATTTCTCATAAATTCTGTAGGTACAACCGAATTTAATTTTCAACTTGACGTTTAAAATTATAAAACAAATATTATATTAAAAGTTTAACTTCTGTATAATTGTGCCTGTCGCCGCGATATCAAAATATTTTTTGTGGTTATTAACAAAGGCAAGTAAACATATTATAATTATGGTTTTTGTATTAAATCGTCTTACTTTGCAGAAAATGTGCAAGCAGATATAAAACAGTTTTGAAACTTTGAAGGTTGGTCGTTGAAGATATGCTGCAATCATCTGTGTGTGAAACGGTTTAGGACCTACATCAAGATATCCCATACGCCAAAATTGAAGCGGTTTTTAATAAGAATACAGGAAAATAAATCATTACTTAATAATAAATAAACTTTCAAAATTCATATGTGACACTATCTATATTCGGTTGTGAGAACCACTATCGAGGTTGTGTCAATCTCTAATGAGGTTGTGCCAGTCTCTAATGGGGTTGTGTTAACCTCTAATGAGGTTGCGTCATCCTCTAATGAGGTTGTGTCAACCTCTAATGAGGTTGCGTCAACCTCCAATGAGGTTGTGACTGCCTCCAATGAGGTTGTGACAACCTCTAAATTCGGTTACGGCTAATGCGGCTATCTCAATCGAGTTTTTCTGTTAATTTTGTATAGAGAATTTGTAACCCGTAGACGAATGAATGTAATGTAAAAATTTTCTAAGTTTAAAACTAATTTTTGAATTTTCAGATACACTCACAGAAAAATTCGGCTGTGTCACCCGAATTAGCCGTAACCGAATTAAGAGGTTGTCTCGACCGAATTAGAGGTTGGCACAACCGCATTAGAGGTTGAAACAACCTCATTGGAGGTTGACACAACCTCATTGGAGGTTTACACAACCTCATTGGAGGTTTACACAACCTCATTGGAGGTTGACACAACATCATTTGAGGTTGACACAACCTCATTAGACGTTGACACAACCTCATTGGAGGTTGACACAAACTCATTAGAGGCTGACACAACCTCATTAGAGGGTGGCACAACCTCATTAGAGGTTGTCACAACCGAATTTAAATTGAGTCACAAATGAATTATTAAAGTCTTTTTTTATTATTAAATGATTATTTATTTTCCTGTATTTTTATAAAGGAATTAAAAAGCGAGAAAATAAAGTCATATACATATATGGGGTAATCTAAAGAGTAATAAATATGTTTTACATGCCTCTTCCGACCTTTACTGATGTCCCGGACATCGTGGAACACCGCACTAATTCTGACGTATTTTATCGATTGCTCTAGGTCCTAAGTCATTTTGTATACAGACGATTGCAGCATATTTCACATGACCGAACTTGAAGACCTTCAAAACTGTTGAATCTGCTTAAATAATTTTTGAAAAATAAGACGTTTTAATACAAAACATATTTTATTCACCTTTCCTAATAACCACAAAAAAGCTTCACATTCTTTAATTCTTTTAAATGATAGTTGATTATAGAGTTTTAAACGTCAGATTTTAAATACATTGAATTATGTTGTGGTAACCGAATTAAAAATGAATTCGGTTGTACCTACAAAAGTCATGAGAAATTCGGTTACAGCAACCAAATTGACGCCAAATTCGGTCGTTGCAACCGAACTAAGTCTAGATTCGGTCATTGCGACCGAATTGATACCAAATTTGATAGTTACAGCCGAATTGGTGTCAAATTCGGTTATTACAACCGAATTGAAGCCAAATTCAGGTACTATAACCGAATTTGGTACCAATTTCGGTTGTCGTATCAGAATTAATTTCAAATTCGGTTGCTACAACCGAAATTTTAGAAAATTTATTGGCTGAATATTCAGTTGTCACAACCGAAACAATTATGACACGAGGTTGCTTCAACCGAATTTCGGCTGTGGGGACTAAATTCGGTCGTATCAACCACAATTCGATTGTGGCAACCTCAATTCGGTGGTAACAGCCGAATTTGCGGTTGCTATAACCTCTTTTCAAACAATTAGTTCTCTGAGTGTACCAAATGGTTACAACATTCGAGAATTAGGACTGCAAGACCTCAGTTATGCCTTAGTCACCATATTTTTTTTCCAAATCGGAACCTATCAACCCTTCATAGAAATAATCAAATTAGAAATAAAGTTTAGCAAATTGTGAATTATGCTCATCGTTATTCATATTTCGTGTCTTTCTTATCAAGGCTCAAAATCATATGTCGTGATCAATTTCCCGTTAAATTTGATATCCACCACGTAATGGCTGCAATCTAAAGACGATTCACATCAATGATTTTAAAGCTTCTAACGATTTTGTAACATGCTAAGGAAACAACATTTTTCATGACCAGCCAGTAATCAATATCACACAAACAATTATACATTTTATCTATAATTTATTGCAAAATTATAAATAATCAAAGGGGAAATCTTATCACAAACAACATTTATATAGAAACACGCATATGCGCGCAGATATCCTTGGTTAAGAAACACCTGTTTCGTGCAGTTACCATTAAACATAAATTATTCGATAAAAGGCAAAAACTTTGTGGAGTTTTGCTTACCATGCCAGCAACCATCCAGCCAAGATACACTAAAACTGATAATGCACCAGACAAGAATTATTTACGAAAAAATTAAAGGCAAGGAAGAAAATCCCGCTAAACTTAAGTGTCAATTAAATGCGTAAATATTGGCAATTGATGGTAGTGGCGAAATTGCATAAATATGCATAAAAATCCAATTTAAGAGAAGAATGTAAACAAATGTTCTTAATGAAGTTAATCAATAGATAATGACCAGTGATGATGATTATATAAAATCATATTCGTTGAAAATAGACAACTAAGCAAATTTAGACATTAACGCCACAGTTGAACCTTTCCTTGTGTCTGCATAACAAATAATAAAACCACAAGCTAAAAACTCTAACAGAGAGCGCAATTAGGTGAATAGGGAAAAACTAAAAAATTTAAGCACCAAATTTAATAAATTTGAACGAAGAGAATACATTTACAGTTCTCAGACGAACTCAGCCAGCTAAAACAATTTAAGTACCTATATGAAGAATGTGGAATTATGTTCCTTGAAAGAGAAAAGCATCTGAAAAAATGTTACCAGGTTATAGTGGTTGTAAGTGTTTTATATACTTTCACGATATCTGGAATTTTTTGGAACTTGTGCACAACTTGAGGCCATATGAAAATCTAAAAGGAATCAGCTTATATGTTTTAAATGGATGCTTCTTAACAATACTGTCTTTACTTGTAACACCCGTCATATATATCTGGCGGGGGACTAAGTTATTACACTTTTCATTACGAATGTCAACACCGATTCAAAGAGATTTACTCTTAGAGATCCATTGGCTTCTTCACTGCATTCGCCGTAGAGTTGCGTTTCCTTTACAATCTGTTACACTGTGGAACAAAAGCTTTTCGAAAATAATAAGATTCTGACAACGGCTTTTGGTATAGGGGGTAAAAAAATACACGTGTATCGGCGTTTTGAAAGTTGGCGTCTGCATTTTTTATACGGGGGGTGAAATTGTCCACCTTTTGCACATTCTTATGATGAATTGGCATAGGAAACCATATTATCATTACATTTTAGGTATAGCAAGTGTTCAGCAATTTTATGTACAAATTTACAAGAAACATTTTTGTGGAATACATGAAACCTCTACCGCCTCAAAATGTGGGTCTTTTTTGTTCCTTTTGTGAAAAACGGTAAAATACACCTTTATACAAGGGTGTAAGGGGAACGACAAAAACATTCGTCATAAAATTCTTAACATACTAAAGCTCCAAACTCAATTTGAATGCAAAAATACGAGGCCGGATCAATAAGTCCGAGACTTTTCGAACTTCCCTCACAGCTATATAAAATGCAACAATGCTCCCATCAAGTACCACCTGTTTATAGACTACTGTCAAATTTTGAGCAAGTTCCAACATTTACTTTGCTTTTAACTGCTGTTCAAAACATACAACCTCGTGCATTCTTTTAAAAATGGAAAAAAGTGAATTTCGAGTGCTTATTAAACAATATTTTTTGCGAAAAGAAACCGTTAATCAAACCAAGGGAAATCTTGATAAATACTATGTGGACACTGCACCATCGATTTCAATGGTAAAAAATGGTTTACTGACTTTCGTGGTGGTCGCACAAGTGCAAATGACGCTGAACGTTCTCGACGGCCAATTGAGGTCAATACGAGTACACCCGAAAATTTGTAAAAAGTCCACGATGTGGTGTTGGCCGATCGAAGTGCGTGAGATTGTTGATTTCATAGACATTTCATATGGGAATGTGGTTTCGATTTTAAATGATCAGTAAGGTGGACCTTGAAATGACATTTTTGCGATATTTTGGTAGATGAGGGCTCTATTCCGTGCCCTGAAAAAAAGTGACAATGCCGAAAAAAAAAATTAAAAAAAAAAACATTAGGGGTTGCGCACGAGCTGAGAAAAAGGTCCACTTTGCCAAAATTAGGGGGGAAATTGCCATAGGTCATCAGGGGTCACCCGTAGGGGGGAAGAATGTATGGCCGACCCCCATTAACTTTTTACCGCCAACATTTTCCCCCAAGACACCCACCCCCTATCTCCTCCCCTTAGGGGGGTCACCATACAAAAATGGAGGTTGCTCAGTATTTTCGAAAAACACCATAGGTCATCAGGGGTCACCCCTAGGGGGGCAAAATATATGACCGACCCCCATTAACTTTTCATCCTCAACATCTTTTCCGAACAAACTTACCCTCTATCTCCACTCCTTGAGGGACTCCCCATACAAAAATAAAAGAAGCTGTAATTGAGTAGTACTACTAAGCACTCTTAATATAATATAATCAAATTAACATATTTTTATTGCGCGAGATTTCCAGGTTGCTGGATTTGCAAGAATGAAATCTTGCGATATTCCAAATCGTACAAATAAATTTTTGGTATTATGAGAGACGAAGTTGCTCAAGTCTTTAGCCAAGAATTCCTCATTCACATCTTTGAATTTCACCTCGATTTTTTTAACGCTGGTGCTTTCGATTACGACGCGAGGAGCTGGGGGAACCGGGTCGTCTTCTTCATCTTCTTCACCTTTTTCGTCTTCTTCATCTTCTTCACCTTCTTCGTCTTCTTCATCTTCTTCACCTTTTTCGTCTTCTTCATCTTCTTCACCTTCGTCATTCTCATTTTCTAGCAATGCTTGGGCCATTTTGGCCTTCAACTCATTTGAAACCTTGTCATCGAAAAAGGCAAGGGCTATGTGCTCATCGGCGAGATACCATAGGTGACCGATAAATTTCTTTATCATTACCCGAGATAAATCCTGGTCAACGGACTTGTACTCGACGATGTCCTTCGAAAGCTTCCAATCTTGATTCGGCGCCTCAGCTGCTCGAGAAGAACCAAACCATGCCTTGACGTAAAGTCGCACTACAAAAATACAAACGTGTCGAATACCATTCAATTCACATACAGATAAGTGAAAAGTTCTCCGAAACAAAAACATCTTGAGGCTGTAAATGGCTTTTGCCATCCATCGAGCATGGGAAACGGGTCCTGGAGGTCGGAAATGGTAATTCTCAAGTTTTTCACCCAGAAACAAAAGAATTAATTGTAGCATTTCTTTGTAGTCATCGCGAGGGTGTTTCTCCTTCAATTGATCTAAGCAAAACTTCTTTATGCCGACTTGCATTGCCACAGGAATTTTTCTGACGACTTGATCGTCTATCAAGCCAGAATGGAATGGTTTAACCTTTACAGCGTCCCATTCCTGTTTGAAACGGTCAAAGCAAGGAACGCCTGGTGCACTGGTCTTTCCCATTTTTGTCTCAAAAACTTCCCTTAGCACCAGTTCGTATACGTGGTGTCTGCAAGGTAAATATAAGATTTCTCTCTCCAACAGCCGCTCAATAGCAACTGCGGCTCCGGAGAATGGGCCACTGTTCGTTGATGTCGTGTCGAAAGAAAGTCCTTGTATTCGATGTGTCATATTCTACTTTTCTTTGGGAACTCCAAGAAGTTGTTCTTTTTCTCCGTACGAGACAATTACCGGTAGACGGTCCACCTTCTTTGTACCCACAAAATCCAAAAGCATTTTGCCATCCCAATGGACTACGAAGGATTTAGCTGCGACAAGCTGGAGATGAATGAAACGCGTTGAAGAATAAGAATTCTGAATGAGAGCAAATAAATCTATGCGATCTTACTTCTGGATTGTCTTTCACATAACTCAGCATGTTCTCTCGATTTGAACGCCGACATCTCCGAAGCGACGTACGGTTTATTGTGTATTGTTGAGGATCGCGTCCAAATGCTTCTGCCGCCGCTATCATAATGCCGACCGCGTCTCGGTCAGTCACTTTGCACTTGTCCAAAGCTGATAGGACTCGTTCAGTAAAACATTGTTTGTAACCTCTTCTGTCACCAACATTTGACGGGCCAGCTTCTGCCGGGAAGTTTTTGTCATGTCTCTCATTATCATCGCTTGAATCACTGCTTGAAAATTTAACCACTGCAATTTAACGAATTTCATTTGAATATAAACATTGGACGAACACACAAAGCGCGAAATAGCTTACCGCCTTTAGCGAACCGATCTCTACTAGATTCCGTTGCACGTTTGCGTCGCAACTCTTCTTGTTCTTCGCGCTCAGCTTTTCTTTTCCTCGTTCGAGTATCAGTAGCGTCCACACCTCCCATAGTTCCTGGCCGGCCATCTTCTCTTTGCTTTAGCAGAAACTCAATGTCTTCGGTATTTGTCATTTTCTCAAGGGCGTTGGCGTGTGCGATGTCGAAAAGATTATCCAAGCTATCAGAAAACGTATTCTCTTTTTCTCTAGTGGACTCAGTCTTTCTGTGAGATGACTTTCTTAAAGCATCCCACTCATCGTGCAGCGCAGCTATTTTTCTTGTAACATCTCCTCTGGCTTTCGTCGGAATAGCTGCTTGGCGCCAAAAAATCATCACTGCGTCCGCGACTATAACCGCACTATTTTTCTTCGACATGTTTCGTTTGCGAATGTTGAAGAAATGCATTCTTAGCACTTGCTTCTTCGACGGTAATTTGTTCCCCGTAATATTCATGCTTGGATAACCAATCAAAAAAATATCGTCGCGCGATCTAAGTCGTGTTGTCATCTTAACTTTTAAAAAACGGGAGAAAAATCAATTTACTTTTCGCGGTCGTCGGCACTTGTTGAATGACAACAATCGATGAATGAACTGCTATCTATAACTACTACGTATTTTGCAATATTTTACTGCCTGCCTATGTACCTGATTCAGCACGTGTGCGTTTCAAATTTTTCGAGACTTTCCAAACAATGACCACTCTTGAATATTGGTGGAATTTCTGTAAAAAAATCAAAAAAATCTCGATATTGTGCAACTGTAAATACATAGATTTTCAGTATTTTTGTATGGGGAGTCCCTCAAGGAGTGGAGATAGAGGGTAAGTTTGTTCGGAAAAGATGTTGGGGATGAAAAGTTAATGGGGGTCGGTCATATATTTTGCCCCCCTAGGGGTGACCCCTGATGACCTATGGTGTTTTTCGAAAATACTGAGTAACCTCCATTTTTGTATGGTGACCCCCCTAAGGGGAGGAGATAGGGTGTGGGTGTCTTGGGGGAAAATGTTGGCGGTAAAAAGTTAATGGGGGTCGGCCATACATTCTTTCCCCCTACGGGTGACCCCTGATGACCTATGGCAATTTCCCCCCTAATTTTGGCAAAGTGGACCTTTTTCTCGGCTCGTGCGCAACCCCTAATGTTTTTTTTTTTTAATTTTTTTTTTCGGCATTGTCATTTTTTTTCAAAAAGGCACGGAATAGAGCCCTCATCTACCAAAATATCGACACAAGGTCCACCCTAATGATCAGTTGGGGTTAAAATAGGTGTCTTCAGGATGGGTGCCGCGTTTGCTCTGAATTTACCATAAACGCACGGGTGCACACGTGTGTAGTCTCAATGGCAAAATTCCATGAATTGGCTACGAATTAGACCCTCATCCGCCAAATTCTCTGGATTTAGCCCCCAGTGACTATTTCGTATTTCCAAACCTAAAGAAATGGCTCGTTGAAAAGAGATTTAGTTCCAACGATGATATTATTGATCAAACAAATGCCTATTTTATGGACCTCGAAAAATCCTATTTATTGGAAGCGATACAAAAATTGGAGAAACGTTGGACTAAGTGTATTGTGCTAAAAGGAGATTAAGTTGAAAAATAATTTTTTTTCCGAAAAAAGCTGTGTTTCAATCAAAAAGCCACGGAGTTATTGATCCGCCCTCGTAAGTCAAAACAGAAAATCCATTTAAGGGTTAATTTTGAACTTATTGTGAGTTGTCGCTTAAATGTCCCACAAAAATGCATTTTAGGGGGTTGGTGTGTATTGGAAAAATATTCTAGGTATAAAATTTCTCTATAAGTCACAGAACAAAAAATGAAAACTGTAGATATAAAATCTATCTCGCTCATTACGTGAATTTGTTCAGCCATAACCGGCCACCTAAGTCAACAATCAGCCGTTTGGTGCAGAAATTCGAAGAAACTGAGTCAGTGCAAAACGTGACACCACCCGTGCGTCTTCGTACAAGTCGTTCGGCTGAAAATATTGCTCCTATGCAACAAATGTTGGACCAGGTCGGGAGAACCTCAATTCGTCGTCGTGCACAGCAATTGAGCCTACAGCACCGTTTAGCGGATATTAACTACAGACCTATTTTGACACGCTGATCAAATTCAACTGACACTCGTGCAGAAGCCTAGAGACCATCTATAGTGCCGTATATTTACCAATTGGATGACTAAACAACAAGCAATTGATGCCGATTTAAAAAAAAGTAATTATCATGACCGATGAGGCACATTTTCACCTAAACGGATTCGTTAACAAGCAACATTGCCTGATTTGGGGCACGAAAATCCACATGTCATTCAAGAAAAAACTGTGCACCCACAACGTGGAAATACTTGGTATGCGTTTAGGGCTGGCGGAGTCACCGGACCGTACTTCTTCGAAAATGATGCCGGTTACGACCGGTTAACATTATCGTGTAATGCTAAGAAACATTTTAGACGACATGAACTTAGACAATATGAGGTTTCAACAGGACGGTGCCACTTGCCATACAGCGCATGAAGCAACGACTCTATAGCCAACGAAATTATCATGACACATAACATGACACATCGAGGTCAAATGCCCAGCGAGACTTTAAAATTTGACACAATTAGACCTCTTTTTCTGCGGAAAAGACCGAAATTATACGGATTATATTCAATATACAGCCCGAACTATGGCAAAAACTCATGGAAAATATTGATACATAAATAAATGCATAGACTGAAACACATGATGGGATAAATAAAATCACGTGAGGTGTCAGGGGACATTCGGTTGGAACGAATTTCCTTTCGCTATACATTATGTATTAGTTAGTTCCAACACGCCTAAGGTTCCCGTTGAAAAATACTATTGTTTAAATGGATCTTTAAGAAAAGATACTTTTTGCAAAATGATAAACTTTTTTAAGAATTTTTTTATGGAATGTATTTTTATATATTCCCGAAAAGGTCCTATTTTAAAGAGAGGTACTTCTTTTATTAAAAGCTAATATTTTTTTTAAGAACATTTACTATTTTTAAGAAGAAGTACTTTCTGTAAGAGAAAGCCATAAGAGTATTAGTTTTTTTTACAAAGAAGTACTTTTTTTCAATACAGGTACTTTTTAAGGAAGTGGTACTGTTTTTAGGGAAAGGATATTTTTAAGAAATCTTACTTATTTTCAGAAAGTTTACTTATCTTAAAAAAAGAAAAGGTATTATGTTCGGTTCAAGGTCAATCACTATTTAAAAGTACTTTTTCTATGAAAAAGTAAATTTTAATAGAAAATATTAAAAAGAAATATGTATGTGAAATTGATTATTATGGTGGATGGTTAGGAATATAGCTATTTTAATGCCAATCAAAGATGGATTCCTTCCCGATTCTGGAAAAACTGCCTCCCAGATTGCAGCCAATAATGTCTTAATCACCAGCGTAGGTGATAGTTTAATTCGTGTTGACTGCATCTTTCTCACCATGATCTCGATTTAAATGTTGAAGATATCGCATGATAGGTTATCGCCCTACGTGATGCCTCGCCTCGTACTAACTGGTTCGACGAGATCTTTACCAATATTTACTGAAGAGGCCGGTCAGTGTGACACAGATAAGGTCCGAAAACGACTGCAACAAACGGCTTTAGTCTTTTGCATATTGCGCTCGCGTGGACCTAGTGTGCGATGGATAAAAAGCTTATTCGACTATAGTTTGTACATATGTACAGGGTGAGATAAAAAAACTGCAACAAAGTAAAACGCCATAATTTTTTAATTTTTTTTTAAATTTTATTGAGTGAAAGCAAAAAATGTTGGAAATAGCATCAAATTTTAGAATAAGTTTAGATTTGTTCGAATTGGTCACCTTTGGCACGAATTATGGCCTTCAAACGGCCAATGAAACCGTCACACGCTGCCCGAATGTTGCTCTGCGGTATTTTGGCCCATTCCCGGCGAAGCGCTTGCTTGAGGTGATCGACACT
This sequence comes from Phaonia tiefii, assembly GCA_963931995.1. NCBI lineage: Eukaryota > Metazoa > Arthropoda > Insecta > Diptera > Muscidae > Phaonia > Phaonia tiefii. The sequence continues at coordinate 87,084,808 of OZ008367.1, read as the reverse complement.
TTGGCATTTTTTAGTGCCAACCTTGCTTTCCAAAATACTCCAGACACAATAGTCCAACGGATTGGTATCCGGAGATTTCGGTGGCCATTGTGCGCTGGAAATGAAGCGAGGAACCTCATTTTGTAACCATTCTTGGGTGGCGCGTGCTGAGTGCGATGGTGCTGAGTCCTGTTGGAATGTCCAAGGTCTGCGGCCAAAATGTTTGCGTGCCCAAGGCTTCAATACACCCTCCAGAATATTTTCGCGATAATATTCGGCATTTATTCTGATGCCACGGTCGATTAATACGAGCGGAGAGCGACCATCGGCTGTTATGGCGGCCCACACCATCACCATGGCCGGCGCTTGAGTTCTGGTGGCCAACCGAAGGTGCACATTTTCAGCTGACCTCTTTGGCAAGTAAACACGATCATTTTGTTTGTTTACAAACTGCTGGACAACGAATGTTTTCTCATCGGAGAAAACCAAATTCGGCAGTTCACCACTTGCGGCCAAGCGAAGCAACTCTTTGGCTCTTTTGAGTCTATTTTCTTTCTGTTGCGGTGTAAGTTCTTGCACTTTTTGGAATTTCAATGGCTTTACCCCGAGCTCATTTTTCAATATTTGCCGAATGGAATATTGCGATATGTTCAGCTCACGAGCCATTTTTCGGCCACTGCGACGCGGATTTCGATCAAGTCGCTTCTTTACTTTTCGAACCATTTCTGCTGATGTTGCTGTTTTCTTTCGTCCACTTCCTTGACGTCGGGCTACGCTACCAGTATCACGGTAACGAGCGATGGTACGAGACACAAAAGATTTATTAACATTTAAATGCTGGAGTGCTCTAACGATAGCCACTTGTGGTTTTCCAGCCAAATATAAAGAACTTGAATTACATCACGAATAACTTTTTTTCTGGAAAATTCTCACCAAAATGCTTTTGTACGCTTGTAAACAATATAATCAGCTGTCACTGGAATAATTTTAACAGCTGTCAGACGAGTGGCTTAGAAATGACAGCAGTCTGAAGTTGGTTGCAGTTTTTTCATCTCACCCATTCTTTCGTCTAGCCACATTTTGCATATAAGCTGATGCATGCACCTTTTCAACTCATAGCCGCCATCCTTTAACAGCGCAACCGATAGTCCATCAGCACCAGCGCCTTTGGTGTTCTTAAGCCGGCAAATTGCAGCTCTAACTTCGCTTTGGCCAGGAGGGTGTCAGTCGACGCCATCGTCATGTATGTGGTCAACACCCTCATCTATATTGAGGCATACTGGGACAAGAAATACAGAGAAGTGATCTCTTCGTATTCCCATCATACATCTTTCCGTATTCGATAGAAAATTAAACTGTGTTTTTCAAAAACGAAATTTGAAATATTTTTATCCAACTTGAAATTTAGGTTGCAAACTAGTACTGCTTTCAAAAATTACCACTTAAAGAAATAATTTCGTACGTGCCTGGTCAGGTAGATAGGTTTTACGGCTGTATCAGGGTAAGACCACTCTCACAATGGGCGTGGTCAGGGTCGGCCGGAAAGGTACTCCCAACATTCCAGCATTGGTCGAGTACACGATTGCGGCGCCACTATTCGATCGGAAGTACCACACTCTCATGCTAGAAAGGAATTCCTGCAATGAAGGAGTTTCCGGTATAGGGGGTATTTCCATTTCAACACTGATGGCTTAAAAATTAATAACCAGGAAGGGAATGGGGTCTACTCAAGGGAATTAGGATTGCTTCTTTCTCGTGGATTACCTGTTCAGTATAGCGTGTATCAAGCAGACATGTCTATATGGGATATGTCCGTCTGGTTGAGGTATATACCAGTGCCTATACATGTCTTCACTGATAATCACGTGGTAATATCTTCAAACGAGATGACGCAGTAGTGTGATAATCACCTCATATTGGTTTCAGGGAACAGGGGCATTCCGAGGAATAGCAGTCCAGATAAAGTGGCGGGACTATGGTCTACCCTACAGGTTCCACAGGAATTGGCACGTGTTGTCGTGCCTCTAGCCACCCATGAGCATATCCAGCAACAACGCTACTATGTGGTGATGCAGAAGATGTAGACGAGGGGAACAGATTGTGTAAGCGCAAAACAAATCTGGCTGACAGAGGCTGGTAAGAAATCCGTGATCTTTATGCCTCTTGTTGCAGTTTTGATGGAACACCTTTCGGTTGGTAGACATGCGGTAAGACTAAATGCCAGATCAAATAACTTTTGTACAAGCTGTAACGATGAGGAAGAATGGAAGGATCCACTGAACAGCACTAGCCTGCAAGTTGATGTCTACTATGGGATTCTACCTCTTTAAGGACCTGGCAGAAATATCTCAGATTGACCTAGACAGGATCTTGAGCATCTTGGGGGGAAATCAAATCGATATCTGGTGGCGCCAGCTCTTAATCTCTTTGTGCTGTGTTATAACTGTAGATTAATAATTCTAACCATGTCGATTCTATGGCTCAAGGTCACAAATATTACAGAATGAATGATATAAACAATGGAGTCACCTCAATTGTCAATTTCTGGCCTCGAGTCGACCAAAATATACATATAGTACTTAAGCACGAAAGCGTCAACAACCAACCTAGTAAAGTCAACACCAGAATAAATTAATAATTTTAAGCGATTTTGAATTGAAGAAATGCCAACATGTGGAAAACCTGCCACGAATTACATTATTGTATATATAAAGTATATAAATTTGGTGTTTTTTAACTGACTTAAAGAATGGAAAAGTGCATGCCAGATATTTATCGAGATAGTTACCGCTATTGTTTTTATTTTTGCCACTTTGTTCCATACAAATTAAATCACTGTGCACTGTGCATATAGTGTTGATCAGATTGGCGGTCTAACCTGGTGGATTGGTTTCACAGAATATTTTATTTTGTCACGGGTGTATTTTTGCTTTATTAGCTTAAGATACATTATCAATTAGAGTCGTGGTTGTATCTTTTAGAGGCTGATGTCATTCAGGCAATGTTGACCGAAAAAGTGACCATAAAACCACCTTCATAATATTCTGCTGCTGCTGCAGAATGCATCTTTCAACGCAGCTGTGACTGCGGCAATCATTTGAAGTTATGCTTGTTATTTGCTCATATAACCGGCAATTAACATAAGTTAACAGGTAATAAAATTAGAATTTGCTGCACCTCTTAAAGCAATTACTTTAAGCAGTTAGATTTCAAATATTATCTTAAGAAACTCAAGTGCAGTGTGATGAATGACATTATTAATGTGCATGTGCTTTAAACAGTGTCAATTTCTAATTAGAAAGTACTAATTTTGTTTACTGAGAACTGTGCTGCTCAAACCAGATACAGGATATTTTGTGCATAATTTGGATGCGCTAAAATCCTGGAAATACGACGGCATAAATCGTGAGGAAGGTAGGAGTTCTTTCGAACAGCACCGAATCACAATTTGAAAATATTATGCGTAGGTAAAGAAGATTTCAATGTGATATTTGATGGATTTTGTGAAACAAATGTAAGCCGCTGACCGTTTACAATTTTCATTGCAATCGTTTCATTAAATACAAAATCAAAACTTTTTTTAATTTTGGAAAATTTTAAACCAACCTGCACCTGCACCGGAATTCTGTAACTTTTTGACGACAAAAATCGGTCGATAATTTGTCAAAATTCAAAAATTTCATTACAAAAAATACAGAATGTACATCTGGCCAGTATTTGGGGTGTTTTGCCGTCGGTGGTACAATGTTAGTGTGCGCTGCTCTTGTTCAGGAGAACGTGGATTCGATCCCTGCTCAGACCCCCTTACATCTCTTTCGACGGCGGTCACTTCGCTTAGTGACGGCGACACTATCGAGTATTTAGCCATGAAAAGGCTTCTCAAAGACCGTTCGGAATCGTTCTATAACTGTAGGTCCCAATCAGTGAGTATAAAGGTGACGCGTCATAACGTCCATGGACATAACGCCCATGGGCGTTATGTCACACCTAAAATGGACATAAAGCCCATGGGCGTTATGTCGCACCTAAAATGGACATAAAGGCTTTGTGTGATCGGCTTTGTGTCACACCGGTCATGGACTTTATGGGCATCTTAGCTGTGACATAACGTCCTTTTACATAATTTCAAAGTAAAAGAATTTTGTATGTAAATATTGAAAGTAACGGCACTTTTTTTCATGTAGACCATATTTACAAAGTTGTGGACGTTATGTCGCACCTAGAATGATCATAACGCCCACGGGCTTTATGTCACACCGGTCATGGGCTTTATGTCTATTTTAGGTGCGACATAACGCCCATGGGCTTTGGTGTGACATAACGCCCAATATAGGGCAGCGGGAATGAAACTGCTCATTTTCGATGACAAAAGTTGTTGCAGTGATGAACATTTTCATGCCTGTGACGATGCTTTTCCGTTAAGTATAAAAGCATAAGCAAGCAGCCTCTAACACTAAGGAAATGTATACGAACTCCGTCCACATTTTTGAAGCGTTTTTTAATTATTTCCAACGGCAGTGGATCGACATGGTACATTTAAAATATTGTACTTGTTACTTATGTGTGCAAATACTAATGCATGGTAGCTTCTGGGATTCCCTCTGAGTTATAAAACAAAAAGAATTTCAAATATATTAGTAGTGGAAGTAATTATGGAAGTAATTATTCACATACAACAATTGACATCTCAATTAAAAGATAACAGCATAACTCGGAGACTCATAATATAGCAAAACAAACAATTAAAAAAAAATGTATAATATTTTATGTCTATAATTAATGCGACTGCATTAACATAACGTATTAACTTTTGGAACGAAGTTCCTTATCGCTCGTTGCAGGATGGGGTCTAAATGAAAAAATTTCAAACAACTTTTTTTTAACTACTTTATTACAACCCATTATTATCAACTATATTGGGTACTTTTGGTTTCGTTTCGTTTAAAGGGACGTTTTCTAGGTGAAGCCTCTTTATTGCATATTGTAGCTTTGAACCCAATAAAAAGTAAACTTAGAAAAGCCGAAGTACAAGACTGGCAAATCCATGAAGTACAACCCTGAGCATGGAATTACATTTGGTAGCACACTTACTCTTATACTCGTTGTTTTGGCTTGGTTTGAGTCTAGACTAACATATAACATATGGGGGGAAATTTCTTGTTTCATGGGAAATTTTCTAGGTGGAGCCTGTTTATTAGATATTGTAGTCAAAAACGATGTACAAGTAGACAGTCAAAATTTCTCTTCACTCAAATGCCAACAAACAAAACGGGTGAAACCCAATTTAGAAAATCAAAAGTGAAAGAAGTTTAAAAAAATAACATTTTCTTAAATAAGTGCGCTTTCTTAAAAAACCTAAATTTTCTCAAAAAAATACAAATTCATACTCTTAAACAGAATACCTTTGCTTAACAAAATAGCTTATCTTTAAGAAGTAACTTTGCTTAAAAAAGTAAATTTTCTTACAGAAAGTACATTTTCTTAAAATTAATTTTTTAAATAAGTATATTTTCTTAAAAAAGTACATTATCTTACAACAAATTGCCTTTTCTTAAAAAACTAGCATTTCTTTAAAGAATACCTTTTTGTAAAACAAAAAACTTTTCTTGAGATAAGTACCTGCTCTGAAAATTTTGCTTGTTCTTTCTTCAAAAAAAAAAAACTTTTTATAAAAAAAATAATTTTTATTACAAAAATTCCTTTTCTTGAAAGTACGCTTTCTTAAAAATAAAATAATACCTTTTCTTTTCTTGAGATAAGTAGCCTTCCTGAAAATAAGTAAATTTTCTTAAAAAAATAACCTTATCCTAAAATGAGTACCACTTCTGTAAATAGTACCTGTTCTTAAAAAAGTATTTCTTTGTAAAAAAAATTCATACTCCACCCGGGTGTCGCCTGACACCTCATTAATTTTTTACTACTAATTTAGTTCCTCCACAATTTATTTGTTTTTACACTCAACTTGGGTTGTTTAGCATAGGAATTTTTGCTGTACAGGGCAATCACAGTGAAAAGCAAAACGCAACAATTAATTTACGAGTGCCATTTTGGAGCGAAGACTGTGTAGTTTGGTGTGTGTTGTATTAATATAAGCACTTATGACAAGTGTTTAAGCTGCCACATGTGTGTGTCTATTTAAAGGTAAAATATTGCGTGATGCTTGTGCCGAACAGGCAATGCAAAAACTTCTAGATGCGACAACATCAGCCACAACACCAGCAACAAACCTGACATCCAACAGCACAAAACTCAAACGCCTAGTTGAACATGGATACGTACGTGGGCCTCACATTTTGATACAAATCAAACTGGAAATCTACCCGAACTCGTCTAGGAAATGATTCGTTGTTATTTGCTGTTGAGCGTTACTTGCTATTCTTTTGTTGTTGCTTAAATTTGAATAAATATTATGCAGATATTTTAAATAATATACGATTTAATATTAAATATTTGTATTCAAATTCTGATTATATTCTAAGAAGTCTGGATCAACTTACCTGCCCTATATATTGATTTTTGTAACGAATATTATAGCACTTGATAAATTGGTAGGATATAATGTAATCCTGGCAGCTGTGGTGGAATGCAACGTTTGCAAATTAATTGAATTTGGTCGATTTTGGATTCAAATTGTAATATTTGTCACGTGTGACAAAATGTATAACTATAAAAATAATACCGTTAGGCTAAGTCTAAGCCAATTCTGTAATAATTTTATGGGAATCAATGAAGTGTGTGCGACAAATATTAATATTCGAAACGACAAAAAGGGATTCATAGTTCGTCTGAAAATAATATTTGAAAACGTTTGGAAGGCTCTAAACGAAATTATAGCAGTTGTTAAAGAAGACTAACTATTTAGGTGATAGATACGATACTATACCGATAAGATACGAAAACGATAACGATAATAAATATATATTGCCACATCATTTAATCAGGAAAAGACTTACAAACCAAGTACTTTTGCAAATCATTGACCTTTATTTTAAAAATTCGTGTTCTACGAAAAATGTGTTTCGCAAGTTACGTCCCTGTAATAGTAATCATAATCGACCCCCCGAGCAGGGTGAACCATTGTGACGAAATATCGCACCAGTTTCACTCTAGGAGCTGACGCCGGGCGAGCTACCACAACGTTGACTTTTCGGTGAATAAACTTTCGAGAAGCTGGCAAAAGATTACATTTTTTATCAAAAATTGTCTTCAGCGACTAAGCTAATATTTGGTTCAATGGGTACGTCAATAAATAGAATTGTCGAATTTGATCCAAAGAGCAGACAGAGGTTGTTCAAGAACTGCCAAAGTATCTTGCAAAATGCAATGGCGCGGATTATTGGCCGGAGGCATCATTGGGGCGTACTTTCTGATGGCCGCAATGTTACGGTCAATGGAATGAGGTGCGGTTCAGTGACCATCGACTTCTTTTTGCCCAAAATGGAAAAATTTTACTTAGTTGGCATGTGGTTTCAACAGGACGGTTCCACATGCCACACAGCACGCAATACCATGAACCCATTGAGAGACAAGGTGAGCAACGTTGTGGCGCCGCCAATTGGCCATTTCGTTCGTGAGATTTGACCCAACTAGACTATATTGTGTTGAGGCAAGTGAAGTCTCTCGTCTGTAGGGACAAGCAAACCCCGATTGCTGCCTTGGAAAGAGGTACGGGCCAAACTGTCGGAAGAAGTGTTCCAAAATTGTAATTTCAGCATGGACCACGTGAAGTAACGTCTGAGCTTGAACGTTTGCATGAAATAATCTTTAAAATGTAAAGGGCAGGCATTAGATTATCGATCCAAATAAAACTTTAATTCACTTGTACAAATTTTCTTTTCTTTTCTTCCATTTTCAAAACCCAAATAGCAAACTATCACCCATCAGAAGTCATAATTTTTATATGACAAAACTTTATCGATTAGAATTTTTCGTATAACCCAAGCTTTACATCGAAAAATAGAATGGCTTTACGTGCGGTAATACAGTTTTGTTTCTATGTTAACTTCAACTAATTTTCTCCAAGCATTCCTATAATCAGAAAAAATATAATCAGTAAAAATATAGGCATTTATATATGTTGAATAAAGTAGTTTAATCTTTAATTTGCTGTTAAAAATAATTAACAAGACCAATCGAATCTATACCGACATTTCGACAAATATGTATGGATAATTTTTGAAGAAAACTACTTCGGGGAGAATATAATTCTTTCCCTGACAGCATTGTTGTATTTCAATAACAACGGAAGTGATCAAATAATATTGAACATTAAATAATTAATCAACAGAACACATGCGTCAATCCTTTGTTACACTTAAGAAGGGTTGAAAATGTTAGACAGAATAAAATGTGTAACCAAAATTAAAAACATAATAATTAAATCATAAGATGATGTGTTTATTATATTGTTGAAAATAATATCAAAATTTCTACAATCTAATTTACTGTCATACATAAGTTATATTAATTCTTTTGTAAATTAGGATTCCTTACTTACATTTCAATTAATAATTTTTTCGCAGTGTGCAAAAAACCTACTTTCTTCGTTTGAAAACAAAAGACTTAAGAAACAAACATGCTGTCATGATACCAGTCTACTCCAATCCTCCATCTTTCGTGGTATTTAATAAATAACACGTATGTTTTCTTTGTAGTTGTATCAATTACTTTAAATTGCTGCCGTCAACCGCAAACAATAAGACGACTTTCGAGCAATTTCAACCCGATTTAAATGAACAAACTGGTGACCAAAAGTCAATATTCAGTTTATGACAAAACCTGTAGGGAGACTTGTTGCGGGTTACGATGAGACGCACCCAACATTGTGCTTCTGCGGTTTTTCAAAGGTGTATACATTACACGCTGCTACAAAACTAAAAAAATCGAAGGAACTTGGGGAGAGACCTAGTGTAGGTTGTAGGTCTCACCGAGTACAGCCGGAAAATTTTTTATTTTTTTGCTGTATACCCCCAAAATCTGATTTTACCGTTAAAACCCCGTTATTTTTGACTTGTCATACAAATCGATTTATTAAGCTGTTATTTCCCAACCGATTTTCGATCATGGAACTGTTTTGGAAAGAGGAGAAATATAGCTTTAAAAATATGTAGATATGATGGTACTTTCAATAAAAACATATAGAATTTCAAGTGAGTAAACTTCAAATTTCCAAAAATTTTCTCAATTTTTCAACTTTGATCGTGATGTGTTGCATTATTTCATTCCCAATGGTGCTATATATATATAATATTCTGAAAGTGTGTTTAGTCTCAATTAAACTAAATTTTATTTCATAACAATCGGAGTAAAATTGCAGAAGTTATGCGAATTTTTCAAAAAAAAAGAAAATTTTGCTGGTGCCCTTTAATGGAGTTGTTACTCACATAGAGTAAAGATATATACAGAATTTATGACTCAATTTGAATTTATTCACTATGGACTTTTGATAAACGTCTTGATAAACGTTCGCATAACTTCTGCAATTTTACTCCGATTGTTATGAAATAAAACCTAGTTTAATTGAGACTAAACACACTTTCAGAATATTATATATATATAGCACCATTGGGAATGAAATAATGCAACACATCACGATCAAAGTTGAAAAATTGAGAAAATTTTTGGAAATTTTAAGTTTACTCACTTGAAATTCTATATGTTTTTATTGAAAGTACCATCATATCTACATATTTTTAAAGCCCTATTTCTCCTCTTTCCAAAACAGTTCCATGATCGAAAATCGGTTGGGAAATAACAGCTTAATAAATCGATTTGTATGACAAGTCAAAAATAACGGGTTTTTAACGGTAAAATCAGATTTTGGGGGTATACAACAAAAAAAAAAATTTTTTCCGCCTGTACTCGATGAGGCCTACAACCTACACCATGTCACATCAAAAGTTATTTTTGACTGTAGCACCGTGTTATTTTGTTAACCGTAGAGTTACAAAATGTAGAAAACCACCAACCAACATGACATTGTTACAAATAATTCGCGGCCAAATGCAGTAAATGATAAAAGAATTACCTGAAAGCCACACGAACGAGAGAGAGCTTAAGTGGATAAAACTCACAGGCATTGAAACATTCGACGATCAGAACTGACCACACCCACCCACATGGTACCATATCACTAAAAAAAAATAAGTGAATGAAATGGTGGCGAAGAAACTATAAGCCCAGATACAAATTTCCATTATACTTATAGATAAATTGGCAACTGAAAACTAAACTGGTTTTGAATCTCCTAAGAGATAGCATTCATGGTCCATGACCTGGACTGATCCCTCTTCGGTTTTGTTTAAAGTATATACAGCAACTGTGTCTGCAATGAATCATGTTGTGTCATAAACACTAGGCAGCTTCTCATTGCAGAATATAGAAACCTGTTGCTAATTGTCAATATGTATTAATTTTGCATTAATTAATTACAACTCGTTAGAAACTACGTATGTTTTAGGGTATAAGACATACATTAGAGCTGTATGAGTCTCCCATTCAATTCATTAATATTAATTTCAAATATTAATTAATGCCAAAGAGAAGTTAAATATAGATTAAATAATGACATGTCGTGCCAGATATGTTTACAATTACTATCATGCATTTTATGGATGATATTGTTGTAGTATGTTGAGTTGAATATTCAATTGATAATATTTATATTAAAATATTCAAATAAATCTATGACAAGTCATGTATGAAAAGTCAATTTCCCAGTGCATCCCACAAAAGGACTAAGAAGTTCTCCTCACAATACGTGAACTATGTGCTTTCTAGTTTTATACTCACTGAGTGGAACCTACTGTTTTACACCGCTTCCGAACGCATTTTCGAGAAGGTTTTTATTGGCTAATTAAACGATAGTGTCGCCGTCATAAGGCGAGGTTGCCCCTGTCGGAAGAAATGTAAGATAGTCAAGGAATCAATCGAACCAACTTTTGTATGTACATATTAGTCTCGCAAAGTAAATATTGCACTACCGACGTGGTCAAAATGCATTAAACATTAGTAAATAAAGTATAGCAATACTTTAAATGCATCTCTGAAATAAAAAGCAGAGGTGCGTTTTAAAATCAGTTGTAATTTTGGTAGTCTATTTAATTCCGCCCACTTCGTTCAATACTGGGGGGAGTCATATCTGTAGAGAATTTACATGCCCATGCACTAAATAAATACGAAATCAAGAACTGTTAAACTATAGCGAGAATATAGCAATGGGTTGCATGATGGTCTGATTATAGAATCAAGTTCCTGGGTCAAGTGTTCCACGTAAGGTAGTGTCGAGTTTAATTTCTAATCAATATTTTATTTATTTAATTTTTTTTTATTAAATTACTACTCAAGCTCAAGACTATTCTCCAGGGTGATTCAGGAAGTTCCGGACAAATTCCTCCAGCGTATTCCTTGGCTCATTTCTTGAAGAAAAGTCCACTAGGACCATGTCCGAAAATGCAAGGGTGCGAAATGGCAGCGGGTTCAAAATTTTCGGATTGGCGGTCAGAGGGTAGTAGGGTACAGTTGCTAACTTCTGAGCCAGTGGTCGGATTTGTTGGAAAGGTCTTTAAGAGGACTTTCAGATTCAATAAAAAAGTAGAAAAAAGTCAAATCGCCGAGATACAAAGCTTTCTGAAAAAAATGGCAAAAAAAAAATTTCACACAACCTCAACCACGTAACTTATGTTTTTTTTCTGTTGAAAGATAGCCATACCTCTTACGTTTCCAAAATGGCCTAACCGAAGCCCAGAGGTCTTACCGTTCCAAAGTTACGACCATTTTACTGAAATGCAAAAATTTTTGTTTTTGTTTTTGGAAGCGAAATAACAGCACACATTTATTTGTTTTAGTAAATTAACACGTTTAAGATTTTATTTTCCAGTCCATTCATCAGTTCCTAAAAAAGTAAGTAGTACATATTTATATGTATTCATTGATAGAATTTTGTCATTCAACAAGTGTCTACGAACGCGAAAAGTACAAGTGATTTTTGTCCGGTTTTTTAAATGTGAATAACGACAAAAAAGTAAAAGTTTACGCTAATCTCTGCTGCAGCAACAGTTTCGAGTACGTTGTCTTTTGAATTAGTAAAAGTGGCAACTTATTCAAAAGAAGAATTAGCAGACATTCATTACATGTATGGATTCTGCGATGGTAATGCAAGAGCTTCGGCGCGTGAATATGCATTACGTTTTCCTAATGAACGACCACCAAACCGAACAACATTCAGTGAGACGCACCGCCGATTTCGTGAAGGTTCGTTGTTTACACAAATGGAGCGTCCCGGAAATGAACAACACGACGCTGCAGTTGAAGAGTTAATTTTGGATGCGTTAGACGAGAGTCCAACGGCAAATACAAGACGAATCGCGGTCCAAGTTGGTGTGGCACAATCAAAAGTATGGCGTGTCCTGCACAAAGAAAAAAAACATCCCTTCCATTTCACACCAGTTCAAGAACTCTTGGCGGCCGATTTGCCTCTACGCGTCAACTTTTGCCGTGAGATGATGCAACGTGATGTTCACGCATTTATATTTTTACGTTCGATTGTGTGGACCGACGAAGCGCAATTCACGAAAGACGGCATAACTAATGTCCATAATTTGCACGAATGGGCCCATGACAATCCCTACAACAAGAAAGAAATATAATTTCAACACCGATTTGCCGTCAACGTTTGGGCTGGCATCATCGACAACACCTTGATTGGGCCAAAAGTACTTCCGCCCAGGTTAAATTCGAAAAATTATTTGGCTTTTTTGCAAGAAGTCATGCCAGAAATCCTAGAGGAAGTACCTCTTGCAGTACGAAATCATGTTTTCTAGCAACAAGATAGTGATCCAGCGCATTACGGGCTTACTGTGCGGGATTGGCTTAACACCAATTTCCTTCGACGTTCAATTTGACGAGCTGGACCAATCGCCTGTCCGCCACGAGCTCCAGATCTCACCCCACTTCAGTTCTTTTTGTGGGGCTACATGAAAGATTGTGTGTATTCTGTGCAGATCCACAATCGTGAGCAGTTACTGGCACGCATTAGAGAAGCTGCGGTGAAAGTTCGTGAAAAGAAGAGTGAACTAAACGTGACGGATGTGGTTCGCAAACGGCTGCAATTGTGTTTAGTAGAAATGGGAACCACATTGAAAACTTCCTTTAACATCAAATGTTTTTTTCCCTTACGTGTTTGATTCTTCAGGCAAAAATTTCAATAAAATAAAATCTTAAACGTGTTAATTTACAAAAACAAATAAATGTGTGCTGTTATTTCGCTTCCAAAAACAAAAACAAAAATTTTTGCATTTCAGTAAAATGGTCATATGTAACTTTGGAACAGTAAGACCTCTGGGCTTCGTTTAGGTCATTTTGGAAAGGTAAGAGGTAAGGCCAAAAACATAAGTTACCTGCCATCTGGCTGAGCAAATTGAGGTTATGTGAATATTTTTTTTCCATTTCTGTATCTCTGCGATTTGACTTTTTTCTACTTTTTTTTATTGATTCTGAAAGGCCTCTTAACCCTGCTGTTAGATTAGGACCATTTGGTCCAAATTTTTTCTGTTTCCCTTGTAACTTTGGAACGGTGATATATACTGACTAAATTTTTCTGCTAATGGGGTCTTTTAATAAAACAATGTTATGTGCGAAAATTAAATTTTCTAACTTTATTCAGGACTGAGAAAAATACAAAATGACGAATCTTAGGTTAGAGGACCATTTGGTCAATAGTACATTTTTTCATTACCAAGCGAATGTAAATTCATGTCAAATATTTAGAAGATGTTTTTGATATGTTAGCGGATGTTTTTGATATGTCAAATACTTGCTTTAGAAATTTTTGAACCAAAATAGTTACAAAGAATAAGATAAAATTATTATTTTGGATGAAAATTGCAGTATGGACCAAATGGTCCCTCAATCTAAGATTCGTAAGTTTTTTCTAATCTAACAGCAGGGTTAAAGACCTTTCCAACAAGCTCAATAATCCGACTACTGGCTCAGAAGTTAGCAACTTTACCCTACTACCCTCCGACCGCTAATTCGAAAATTTTGAACCCGGTGCCATTTCGCACCCTTGCATTTTCGGACATGGTCCTAGTGGACTTTTCTTCATGAAATGAGCCAAGGAATACGCTGGAGAAATTTGTCCGGAACTTCCTGAATCACCCTGTATATCTATGTTAATAGAAATATAGTGGTTTAACAAAGAAGTTTTGCAAAATGCATCCTAATGGTTCCTGGCACTCCGTATAGATATTTCAGATATAGCAACAGATTTTCATCAGCGGTTGTTTGGAATGCTGCTTTTAAAATATTCATCAAACTAAATGCAAACGAAAACTCATGTCAATTGAGAATTTTCCACTACGCAAGTTTTCGAAAAATATCGCAAGCAAAACACGCAAGAAAAAATTTGCAAAAAAATTATTTTGATTTTTAGGGAATTTTAGGAAATGTATTTTGTTGTTGCCTAAAAGACAATACAATTCGTACAGGCAATAACAATTGCCTGCAGTTTCGTTGTGTTCACCGGTCATCAGGGATGGGTTTTATTTATGCAGCCTCTTTATTGGTACTTTTTGATTTTATTGTTCAAGCTCAAAACTATTCTATATCAAAGAATTTTTGCAAAATGCATCCTCATGATTCCTGGCGAACCGATCTTCATCAGCGGATGTTTGGAATACTGCTTTGTGACTAAATCTGAAGTAGCTATACGGTTTGTCAGTAATCATGGGGATGCATTTTGCAAAACTTCTTTTATATAGAATGCTCTAGAGCTTGAACAATAAAAACTTCTTTGTTAAGAAACTATATCTCTCTTAATAGAAAGGTAGAATGGTTTTGAGCTTGAATAATAAAATAAAATAATACATTAGGGTCAGGGGACTATTTAGGCGGGAGAAATGGCAGTGGGAGAAGAGAGTGAGTGGCGTGGGGGCCGAACTGTGCAGGATGAATGTTGAATCCCGAAAGTTTTTCCCGAGGGTAAGAGGATCGAATGAAGGGTTGCCCTCCTGCAAGGACGAGAATGGGAATCTGGTGAGTGATAAGCAATGTGGGCTCAAAATGTGGAGAGAACACTTTTCAGCACTACTCCACTCAGATTCTTCCACTGAGGATCAGGAGGTAATGATAGTGGAAGATGGTGTAGATCGTTTTACCTGTCTTGACATATGGCTCCAAAACTTGAAAACGGGGAGAAAAATTCCCCGTAAAATATATGGTCCTGTTGGAGAAAACAGCGAGTACCGACGTCGCTGGAACCCAGAGCAATACTATAATATATTCTGACGTGGACATAGCTAGGCGATTCAAATTAGGTCAATTGCGTTGGCTAGGCCATGTTGTCAGAAAATAGGACGACCAAGACGCCGGTGGAAAGACCAGGCAGAAGAATCCCTCCGTATCCTTGGTGTAACCAACTGGCGAGAAAAGGCGATGGACAGAGCCAGTTGGAAGAATATGTTGAAATTTGTTTGTTTATTTAATATGTGTATGACGTCTTGTGACCGTCGGTGGTGCAATGGGTAGTGTGCGCGCCTCTTGTACAGGAGATCCTGGGTTCGATCCCTGCTCCAACCACCTTAAAATTTCTTTCGACGGCGGTCACCTCGCATAGTGACGGCGACACTATCGAGAAATTAGCCATGAAAATGCTTTTCAAAAATACCGTTCGGAATCGGTGTAAAACTGTAGGTCCCAACCAGAGAGTATAAAACTAGAAAGCGGACAGCTCACTGGTTGTGAGAAGCTCTTCTTCATGGGATGTAATGGGAAACCATTTATTTTATTTTTTAAGACGTCTGACCTCACGAGGTTGTAAAATAGGCAACAAAAGTAAGTAAATTCAGGGGCCACCCGGATGGAACGAAGTTTATTTCGCTATATATGATGAACTAGTTAGTTCCAACACGCCCAAGTCGCCCGTGGAAAAATACAATAACTTGAATGGATCCTTAAGAAAAGATACTTTTTGTAAAATTATGAACTTTTTTTAAGAAAAATTTTATACAATAGAATTATTTCTTTTTTTAAAGTATATTTTTTGGATTTTTTTGTAAGAATATGTATCATATTTCCCCGAAAGGTTTTTATAAGAAAAGGTACTACTTTTAAGGAGAAGTTCTTTCTGTAAGAAAACGCCATAAGAGTATTAATTTTTTTTTACAAGAAGTACTTGTTTTACGAACAGGTACTTTTTAAAGAAGTGGTACTCTTTTTAGAAAAAGCTTATTTTTTTACGAAAATGTATTTATTTGCAGAAGGCTACTTATTTCAAGAAAAGGAATGTATTATTTTATTTTAAAGAAAATGTACTTTTTAGGAAGTTAGTAAGAAATTCTATTTTTTAGAAGGAAATGCATTCTATTGAAGAAAAGGTTTTGTTGTAGGAAATGGGATTTTGTTTAGAATTGGTCCTTTTTACAAGAATGGGTACATTTTTAGGAGTAGGTACTTACCTCATGAAAAGTTATTTTGCTTCGCAAACAAGGTATTTTTTAAAGTAAAGGTGTTTTTTTAACAAAAGGAAAAAAAAGAAAATTTACTTTTTTAAGAAAAGGTACTTATTTTAAAAAAACTATTTTTAAGAAAAGGTACTTTTTGTAAGAAAATTACCTTTTTTAGGATTACTTACTAGATGAGGTTCTTTTTGTAAGAAAGTTGCCTTTTTTTAGGCTTACTTTGGTACTTTGTTTAAGAATATGAATAGGTATTTTTTTCAGAAAATTTCTTTTTTTTAAGAAGAGGCAGTTAATTAGAAAGTGTTCTTTTTTTAAACTTCTTTTACTTTGAGTTTTCTAAATTTACTTTTTATTGGGTTCAAAACTACAATGTTTACTAAATATTGGTTACAGTCTCCACCCAGAAAACTTCCCATTCAAAATGAAATTTCTCAACATCTGTTAGTCTAGACACAAACCAAAGCCAAAGTACCCAATATAGTTGACAATACTGGGTTGTAGCATAATAGTGTTAAATAAATGTTGTTTAATTTTCTTTTCATTTAGCCCCCATCCCGCAACATGCGATAAGGAACTTCGTTCCAAAAAGTACCAATAGAAAGACCTAATAAATTAAAATCATCCCTTAAATCATAATTTATAATCAAGTTTTCTGAACATGATTGTATAACTTGGAGTTTCGAAAAGTATAAAGAAATTCTGTCCCTTTATAATGTAAAGGCTTAAAATCCTGTCCATATGTAAATTAACTAGTTGGAACTGCATCAATAAAATTAACTTAAGAAACAGGGATTATCTTGATACTGAAATCAAATAAGGTAAGGGGTAACCGTCAGTGGTATATTGCTTAGTATGTACGACTCTTGTACATGAGAACGTGGGGTTGATCCCTGCCGTTTCGTTGACAGTTACCTCACCTAGTGATGGCGACGCTATCTGGTTATTAGCCACGAATAGGCTTTGTATCGGTGTAAAACAGTAGATCCCAGTCACTGACTGGAATAACTTGACCATGCACAGGTCACTGATTGCGAGAAGGGATGTAAGGGATGGGAAAATATATAGTTTTTATAAGGTACTGGATGTTTTGCAATTACCGTTGCTGGACATATGTAAATAATCCAATCCATATGTGAATATTTTAAAATTTGATAATTTGTTGGCATACTACTGAGAAACTATTGCCTATAAGTTAAAGGTATATCTCCTTTAATCTCCAGATTCGTTATGTTTAGTTGCCTTTAAATACCAGTATAAAACACGATACGAACTTCATGAATCTTTGCAAACTATATTTTGCACACGCCCAATCTAAAGTGTGATCTATACATAAATATTTTTGGAGTAAAGTTTTTATCTGTTAATGAGTTAATATTATTTGTTAACATTGTTTATTATTTCTGTTAATGATATGTTATTATACCTGCTTGAAATTCGAATTTTGCGACAAAGTCGAATAATAACAAAACTTTTCTCTGTTGTTCAAGTAACGCAAAAAAATCTATTATCGTGATACTTGATTACTCTAACAATAAAAATACATGATTTAAATTTTATGGTGATTTTTTTCTAAGCAGGTGGCAGCGCCGAAATTTGACAGCCACTTAAGAAGAACGCGATATCATTAAGAAAACACAGTCAATTAGGGTAAGTTACGCTGATACCGCTCGCAAACTTCGTAGAAGTTTCGGTCGTGGAGTGATCAAAAATTTCTAAGAAAATTGGACGAAAGCATTGCAGCTGTAAACGAGAGTGTCCCCGAATTTTCTGGAATATCATGTCAGCATCGCTCACAACAACTTAAAATTTCGCGAAACACCACATATCTAATTTTAACGAATGATCTCCACTTTCACCCATGCAAGATTCAGCTGACGCAGGAGCCCAAAACAGCAAAATCGGTGACGAAAAAAATTGAAGTGAATGCAAATTTTCCAAAACAGAGCATCTTCACCTATAAGGCGCATTTTCATCTGAATGGGGTCTCAGAAAATCTGCACGTTATCCATGAGAATCAAATCCAACCACAACAAGCAACTGTATGGTGGGGATTTAGGTCAGTCGGCGTGATTGGACTGTACGTTTTTGAAAATGAGACCTGAAGTTCAGTGACTGTGAATGGAATTCCTTACAGCCGCAGGATAAACGGCGTTATCCAAACCGCGCAAGAAATAATCGATTTATTTGAGAAATGATTTCCAGACTGAAACGTGTCCCGAAATTCCGATTTCAACTGGCCACCAACATCATGCGATTTACAGCCGTGTACATTTTTTCTTGGAGTATTGTGATATCTCTGGTCTATGCGAATAAACCACAAACAATTCCTGAACTCAAGGCCGATATCTAACGCGTCCTTGGTGAGATAGAATCCCATCTTTGTCAAAATGTCATCAAAAACTTTATGGAAAGAGCAAGGCGGTATGATGACAACCCCGGAGGTCAATTTGCCATACTTAATCGGAATATGTCTACTGTACTTATGTGCTTTTTATTTGTAAATTAATGCATGAAGTTTTATTGGGACACCCTTTAGAATTTATAAACTATAAAAAATGGGTCGGTTCTGAGGAACAATCAAATTTAAAATTCTATCTGCAATATGTCATACAAAAAAATCTTTGCAATTAATCCATAGTAAAAACCCTTTTCATGTGGCTGTCGGTGATGCAATGGTAGTGTGCGTGCCTCGTGCGCATGAGAAAGTTAGTTCGCTCACCTCGCTTAGTAACGGTGGCACTATCGAGTATTCAGCCATGAAAAAGCTTCTCAAAATACCGTTCGGAACTAGTGTAAAATTGTAGGTCCCAATCAGTGAGTGTAAAACTAGAACGCGCACAGCTCACAGGTTTGTGAGAAGCTCTCCCTAATCCCTTCATGGGATGTAACGGGAAACTTTTTATTTATTTATTTAAAAACCCTTGTGATATTTTTTACACAAATACCGTCATAAGAAAACACTTTTGTGCAATGAACTAAAATTGGAGATTCTGATACTTTTAAAATATTTAACTTAATAAATTAAATTTGGAATTTCTTCTATATATACAAATATCCGAAAAAAAATATAGCCCATTTGGTCATTCCACCTGCACCGTCGAGGAATATCGTATCTCTTTATTTGCATATGCATACAAATTTTAAATAAATTATTAATTATTTATTGAAATGTCGCAGGTTTTATTCCAGCTATATTATTATTACTATATTATTATATTACTTATGTAAAATATTCTGTTCAATTAATTTGCAAATTTGATTAATAATTAACCGAATGAAAACCGTTTATATTAATATGAGTCACGTCAGTTTCACTTCCAGTTAATAGCGAAACAATATTATTAGTAATCGACAAAAGTGACATTCCAGTATTATAATAAATTACAAATCGTTGAAAATTTAAAATATAATCATGTTTTTTAGTTTCCGCTGTAATATATTATTACATATTTAAATTTCATTTCATAGATCGTTTTATTCAAATAGAGAGCAACATTCGTTACTCACATCCTTTATATTTTGCTGTGACTTTTTAAACACTTCTGGTATTTTGGACTGCTACTTGTTATGTGTCTTTTCCTTTCTGGTTTTACTTGCACCTTGTGGGAATTGTAAACTTCAAAGGACTCCTAGCGGCATTTATGTACGCACCTGTCTTGATGGTGAGAATGTGTTACATTTATAATGATGTGTATGCCCGATACTATTACAAAATCTATCAAGTGACCTAAACATTTAAATATCTAAAGCAATAAATAATATCTACACTTGTCACTACAATTTACAGATGTTATGGGAAATAATAGGCTGACAGACTATTACCAGCCTGTTTGAACGGCGATGGACCAATATTTATTTTAAATGTAAATATTAACAGTGGTGAGATAGTGGTTAATGTTAATACTAAGTATATGTAACTTCAAATTTTGTTTGATCCAATATTTGATGGTTAGTTGAATTTGTTAAGATTATTATAATATTAGCCGTCATCGGTTTTTAAGGGCAAGTTTTTAAACAACTGAGGTTTCGGCATGAAATTTAAAGATTACTTAAAGTAATAAGTGAGTTCGATATACATATATGAATTATGTGCACCTGAAAAAACAAACTTTTACTAAACGTAATCTAAACAAAACTCTCATACAACCTGTCTTGCTTTATGGCGCAGAATCGTGGGTCTTATCGCAAGCAGAAGAAACATCTTTAGGAGTCTTCGAGAGAAAAATAATCCGAAAAATGTATGGTCCTATAGTGCACAACGGCGAGTATCGGCGGCGCATGAACCTTGAGCTGTATGAGCTATATCCCGACATTGACATAGTTAAGCGAATCAAAATAACGCGATTGCGCTGGCTGGCTAGGCCGTGTCAGTACAATGGATGAAGACGAACCAGCACGAAGGGTTTTCAAAACCGAACTCGAAGGAAGTCCTCCAGGTTTTTTTTATGTGCCCCCAAAGAAGTGGGGCCTCGGTATCATTTTTGCAAAAAAGTGATCATTTCTCAAGCTCATATCTTGCAAACCGTTGGGAATTTTGATTTACTTTCTGATGCAAAGTTGTAGCTCTTGTCATAAAGAACAAAAATTGTGGACATATAAAATCAAAAAAATGTCATCTTCAAGGTCAAAATCGCAAAAAGCTTTAAAAAAATTCGATTTTATTATAATATACTCATTGTGTTTGCAGATTCAAATATATATGTGTTTCTGACGCAAATACAGCTGAGTTTGTTGCACTGTATATGCCCTCTCGAGATCAAGAGAATAAAAGACGGACAACGGGAGAGTCTATCTTGTAAGTGTGCATCTGTATTTTTGCATTATTCTCTCAGTGAGTGAGTCATAAATATTCCTGAATGTGCGTGTAAATTGCAGCTGAAACGTTTCTTATTTTGGCGACGTATTGCGTTTTAGTTGCATGTATTCAGTCGTCAATGGTTCATCGGACAGAAGATATTAAAAGTGCTTGATCAGTGAAAAAATAACAAACAAAGGCTCGGACGGTTATATAGTGTGTGATGTTGCTTTGGTTTTTGGGTAAGTTATTCGTATATATGCCCAGCGGTGAAATTCGCAAGGGCTACCACAAATAAGGCATGCGAAATGTTTCTTTTGTAATGCCTTCCTAAAATAATATGAAAAGCACAAATCCGTAGGCATTTGCATTGTTTCATTGCATTGTTTCTCAAAAAGTTATGGATCCCAGAATAAAATTTCACGACTTCCTACTAATAAGTGCAGCTACAAATAAAATCCGAAAATGGAAATGCTCTTAAAATTAGGAACTTCTGATAAATCATCGGAGCTTTTGTTTTATAAAAAATAAAATTTTTTAAACAAAACTGATTTTTATTTTAATGTTTTTATGGAATTTTCTTCTACCAAAATTACACATCTCTGATTTCAAAATGTCTTTTTATTTGTTTATAAAAATTATACGAATTTGTGATTAAAAATCATGCATAAAGACGCTATAGATGGTACTAAATAATACACAGAGGCCAATATTTTTTAATTTTAGCATAATGTTTTTGCATTTTGCACAATGTGTGTTTTTAGCATAATTTCATTCCATTTTGCACAATTTTTTTGGTCAGTTAGCATGCTTTTTTTGATGGTTTCTGGCAACACTGGGTTATACGTATATAAAAATGTGATGGCATGAGAGCAACGAAAATTGTGTGAACTTGTGTATGTGTCTGTTGCTTTGCATTCTCTTTGTTTTTTGTGGGAATAAAACAAAAAGTATTAAGCAAGAAAATAATGACACATGTGCTTGAACTGGTCTTTAAATAATACAGTGCAACACGAAAAAATATAACCATATACGGACACCACTACGTGATAAAAGACCAGAAAAAAAGACCCCTGTCTCCCAGTTTTGCCCAAAGTCCTCCAGGTTTTTTTTATGGACCCCCAAAGAAGTGGGGCCTCGGTGTCATTTTTGCAAAAAAGTGATCATTTTCTCAAGCTCATATCTGGCAAACCGTTCGGAATTTTAATTTCATTCCATTTTGCACAATTTTTATGGTCATTTAGCATGGTTTTTTTGATGGTTTCTGGCAACCCTGGGTTATACGTATATAAAAATGAGATAGCAAGAGAGCAACGAAAATTGTGTGAACTTGTGTATGCGTGGACATGTGTCTGTTGCTTTGCATTCTTTTGTTTTTTGTGGGAATAAAACAAAAAGTACTAAGCAAGAAAATAATGACAAATGTGCTTGCACTGGTCTTTAAAGAACACAGTGCAACACGAAAAAATATAACCATATACGGCCACCACTACGTGATAAAAGACCAAAAAAAAGACCCCTGTCTCCCAGTTTTGCCCAAAGTCCTCCAGGTTTTTTTTATGGACCGCCAAAGAAGTAGGGGCCTCGGTGACATTTTTGCAAAAAAGTGATCATTTTCTCAAGCTCCTATCTTGCAAACCTTTCGGAGTTTTGATTTACTCTCTGAGGCAAAGTTGTAGCACTTGTCTTATATAAACATATAAAATCAAAAAAAATTCATCTTCAAGGTCAAAATCGGGAAAAACTTTAAACAATGAGCGAAAAATCTCCCAAAAAGCGTTTTTTTTTTTATTTTCCGCTTTTACGAACAAATTTACTTTATGAAAAATGCGCCAATTTTCTTTGGCGTGTTAGGGCTTACAGCGCTGATTAAAATCCGAAAGATTTTTTAAGGAGGCCGATCCAACTTCTTGAGATATATGCCTTTATAACATGAGTATATAATCGCTTATATCTCAACCATTTCTTATCCGATCTGGTTGAGATGGGTATCATTGAGAAGACCTTTGAAAACGCTATAAATTTGAATATAAATATGTTAATTTTTATTAACTCATTGGGGCAAATTAAAAAAAAAAATTTTAACCTCACTTTTTTAATAAACATCAGGTTTTCTCAAAAAACAGCCCTCGTAAACTAAGATTAATAAAATCAGTAATAGTATAACAATGAAACCTGCAACATGCGTTTTCACTTACGGGAGAAGGCTTCATAGTATCTCAATGTTGAAGTAAAGAAAAAACAAATGAAATTAAAAAATTTTCGGGAAATTTTTCACTTTTGCGGCTATCTAAGGGCTACCTAAACGGTGTTAAAAATCATTCCTAGGAAGTTCATATGTTCTAGAAAGTTGTGTATTGACATCTTAGGATCATTCTTGTTGTTGATTGTTTCCTTGAATTTTGAACAGTTTGCTACCTGTGGACCTGAACAGGGGAAAAAAGGTAAAAAAAGATTGAATTTTTTAAAGTTTTTTGCGATTTTGACTTAGAAGATGAAGTTTTTTTTTATTTTATATGTTTACAATTTTTGTGACAAGAGCTACAACTTTGCCTCAGAGAGTAAATCAAAATTCCGAACAGTTTGCAAGAAATGAGCTTGAGAAAATGATCACTTTTTTGCAAAAATGGCACCGATGCCCTACTTCTTTGGGGGCCCATAAAAAAAACCCCGAAGGACTTTGGGCAAAACTAGGAGACAGGGGTCTTTTTCTTTTTGGTCTTTTGTCACGTAGTGGTGTCCGTGTATGGTTATTTTGCCATGATTTAAAAAATTACACACTGTCCTCATATGAATTATTGGATGTCTAATTACACTTTGCGACAGCCAAAATCGGCGGGGGTTTTGGCTACCGGTACAAGTTATATATATACAGGAATTTGTCATGTTTGGGGCTCTTTTATTTGACATAACTCGAGAACGACTAGTCCGATTTTGCTGCAGCAAACTTAGAAAAAAAAATAAGAATTACAATTGCTTTACTCTATTGATCTGTTTCTCTACATAATAAACGGTTTTGCAGTTTTAAATAAATTTAAGCAAACAATAATAATTTTTTGCCTAAAAAAAAATAAAAATAATTTTTAAAAATCACGAAAAAATCCAAAACGGGCAAAAGTGTCAAGTGTTTTCACTTTCACTTAAAGTCTCATAATATGAACAAAATGAGACATAGATCGGCGTACCGTCATTTCGCCCAATGTCATTTCGCCCAAAAACAAAAATGACATAACGCCCAAATATTACAAATCGACCAAAACCCTAATTACTAAAATGGCATATCCCCCAATAGCAATGACATACGACCCAAAATAAAATGGCATATCGCCCAAAAACATTGACGTACACATAATTACCACAAATATTACCACAACGGAATAACAGTAATAGCACCCTACATCATCTAATGGTGCTACATGCTGGTTAGTCATTATGTTTGGAACACCTCAGAGCCCCTGCGTTGTAGGCATGGGCTACTAACCTATGGTGTGTAAATTTGCAGGGCTTTTGTTTGAAGACGTAATGTTTGGTGCATTCCTGATCGTTCCGCTCTTTTCGCGCCGTGCACGAGCGTTTCGCACAGTGGACGCGACCCATCCTCCCACGCGGCGAGGCTCAACAGTATTGAGTCAAATAAAATAATTGTCTTTAAATAAAATTTTTTCTGCAGGAATCAGGAAAGTACTCAAAAATTAGTTTACTCTCGGGTACAGAGAACTCTGGAGAGACTTGCATCGCCAACTTCTTTAAAATCCCCAAAAACACCTCTGGAAGTTATAGAGGCATTCCAGATCGAACAAGGACGTTTTGTTATTTTTCTACTAACAATATGAAATAAATATATATTATTTACAAAATACATAGAAAATTTACCCATATTTTTTTTACAAATGTGTCCATATTTTTGGGTGTGGTGTAATTTTTTTTATTTTTGGGGGATCACCGGTTGTCACCGAATATTAATGCTTCACTTGTGAACATTTTTTAAAATTTTGACGGTGGATGCCCACCAACCCTTTACGTTGCGGACATAACTATTGGTTTAATCAAATGCGCTTCTCAGTTATGTTACCACTTTTTCAAGTAAATCTAGCTAATTTGTCCCATCTTCCCCGTCGACACTACTCAGCAAGTGCATAAATATAAGAAAAAAAGTTCCTTGCCTAAGTCTTTTGTTTTCTTTTTATAAATAAAGATATTTTATAGTTTCCTGTAACATGAAAAGGCGTACATAAATTATAAAACACAATCTCTAAGCACTTAAATGGAAACTCAGAATTCACATTCAAACACGTGTGATGCCCGCAATGATGCAAGTTGTTTGCCAAATAGGGAAAACGGTAAACCTGTCTGATGGCAAATACATAAAGCATCTATTGCTATCATCAGGAGAGATACGAGTATCACGTTTTTACCTCTGTTCTGGAGATTTTTAGTATCGTAATTTTAACACTTCTACTACCTCAACAGCTTAATGCGTTCTACTCCCATTCGAGGCAGGCAGGAGGATTTTCAATGCATAATGAGTGATGAAAACATGATTTGCTTTAGATATTAAAATGTGCAACGGTGTTTTAGTTCATTTTAAAAGTCTTTATGGTTTGAGCGAAACCATGGAAGTTTAAACGGGATCGTAATGGCGGAGTAATTAAGCAACATTCTTACATCTACATGACGTTTCGTCGCATTTTCATGATGGTGGCAAGTACTAGTACCAAGATCACCAAAGTGATTTAATTATATGTTTTTATTCCTTGTTAAACAATTTATGCCGATAGCCATATACCAATCATCCTAAGTCATAGTGGATCCTACAAGCGCTCCTGTTCCAGTGTTGCTAATGTTGGCGATTATTTTACATCTTGTCTCTCTGTGCACAATTTAGTTGGTTTTGAGTGAATCGAATGGCTTGATATAAATTTCATACTTTGCAACAACTTCCTAGAATTAATATTAATGTTGCTATTTATCATTTTTATTGTTTCAGTATAATCGAAGCATCACCCAGCCTTAGTTGGCAAAAGTTATGGTGAAATAATAAAGTCAACATGAAAAAGAAATGCAGAGGAGATAAACATCAGCAATTATGAATGAAAAATGTTGGAATTATACAAATAAAAAGCAACTGGACGAATGTCTTCATTAGCTGGTGTACACTTTTATATAAAATGTCTAAATGATGTACCCCATGTTATTATACTGAAGGCTAATAACCCCAGGAATATTAACAAATTGATTATTATATCCTGCTTTTTAACGGAATACATGGAATATGTGTTGACAACCTTGAGTAAGACGAGCTTTATAATTAAAAATTAATAACAAAAATATATACGAAAATAAAAAACTAAACGATGGTATATATTCTGTTTCTCAGTAACGTGTTTTGACGTCCATTGTAAAGTGCGTGCGACTGTAATTACTAAAAACACTGTGGAACAAAATTAATCTTTTTCGAAAATAACAAGGTTCCGACAAAGGATTCTGGTAGAGGGGGTAAAAAATGTGTCGGCGTTTTGAAAGTTTGTGACTGAATTTTTGTTAAGGGGGGTAAACTTTTCCCCTTATGTTTACGAGAAACATGTTTGTGGAATACTTTAACCCTCTACCGCCTCAATAACGGGTTTTTAAATAAGAGCGCTACAAAAGTTTTTTTAAATAAAACAAAACCGGTTTTAGATACCAATGAAATTCTTTATTCCTGTGAAAGTACGTTCGATGCCATTATGTATGGAACTCGATTTCTTTTGCATGGTCACCACGGGCACGCTTGCATGAAGTACAGACGCTGAACCCAATTTTCGAGGGTTTTCAAGCATAAACGGGCCGATACTGCTGCAAATTCACGTTCGATATTCGTACGAAGTTCATCAATCGTCGCTGGCTTGTTGGCATAGATCATAGACTTGACGTAGCCCCGCAGGAAATAATCTAACGGCGTCAAATCGCACGACCGAGGCGGCCAATCGACTGGGCCATTTCGTGAGATAAACATGGTTTCCAATAAATTGATTGTGGCATTCGCGGTGTGGCTTGTGGCGCCGTCCTTTTGGAACCACATGTCATCCAAGTCCATATTACCCAATTGGGGCCAAAAATATTCGGTTATTATTAAACGATAGCGATTCGCATTCACAGTAATGTGCCGGTCTTGATCATCACGGAAGAAGTACGGCCCAGTGACGCCGTCGGCCCATAAACCGCACCAAACCGTAATTTTTTCGGGATGCAATGATGACTCATGGATTACGTGTGGATTGCTGTCTGACCAATAACGCATATTTTGCTTTTGACGAAGCCATTCAGCCAGAAATGAGCCTCATCGCTGATTGTTGAGGCCTCTTACAGTTGGGCTCTTAAAGTTGAGGCCACTGACTCCAAATTTCGGTAGTAAATTTTAATATTTTCGACTCGTTGTTGGCTCGTATATCTTTCCATGATGAAATGAAATGGTAAATCCCTATCGATTTACTTTAGTAGCGTCTCTGTTGAAAAACCCTTTATATGGGTATTTTTTGTGTTCTTTTTTGAAAAATTTTAAAAAACACCCCTAAAAGAGGAGTGTAACGGGTTAAAATGTACTATAAAAATATTCCTCATAAAATTCAACTGTAAGGGTTAATTTCGTAATATCTGACATAAAAATTAGCTCTCAGTTTTTTGATCTGTTCAGACGTTCGTGATGTCAGCTAAGCCACCAAAAACTTTATGTGCGAAGTGCTTTCATTCGTTACAGTCGCACAAATATATTAAATGCAATATTTGTAACGGCAAATCTCATCATTTTTGCTCCGCTGTTGAAGAAAAGGCTGCGTTTGAACTGGTTAATAAAGAAAAAAATATTGTGTAGTTCTGCAATGATTGCTTAAATGCTTCAGCAGACACTGTGGCTGCCGTGTCGTTGCTCTCTCTTGAACTCAGAGAGATCAAAAGTATGCTGTCTGAAAGAACTGAAAAGTATTAATTTTACCACCGTCTTTATGGCCATCAAGTGTTAAAGTCCGCCCTTTTAAAAATTTTCAATCGGTTCGCCAGAGTCAAATGCTGATATACAATCGCGGGTGATCTTCTGTCAAATCTAAAACTGTCTTATCAAAACATGTCTGGTATGAGAACGAAGTCAAATGCTGTTTTTATGGAAACCACTCAATGTGTTTATGCTGTTATTGTCCTTGTTGGAACAAGGCTAACTGTTGATTTTAATGATGATGAATTTTTTAATACTAATCTCTATAATGTGTTCCGGAAAGACAGAGATGTGACAAAAACAGGCTGCTGTCGTGGTGGGTTTAATCCATCCATTGCTGTTAAAAAATCCATTCAGTCGATGTTATTAGACCTACCTAATAATTATTGCCTATTAAATCAACTATGTATACGTTTATGGGGTGGTGGAAATTCCTTAAGTATTATGGTATCCAATATTCCTCCCAATAGTTCGCGATCTTTAGACAATGCACATTCTGAAAATATTGCTGCGATGGTGCCTGAAAATGCCAATGATGGCTTTATACCCGTATCCCTTGGAGATTTTAACTTTTCTAAATTAGTTTGGACGTGTTTCCCAGAAACTTCTTATCTCTATGCAAATAATGTTAACCATGAACATGAAATTATTTTTTTAGACAGTTTATGTAGCTGTGACTTGGTACAGATTAATCCTTTTTATAATTCTTTGAGAAGATATTTAGATCTAATTTTTGTTAGTAAGAATTTCAAGTTCACTATTGAAAAATGTAATAATCCAATTGCACCTACAGATGTCCATCACGTTGCCATAAACGTAGATGTTGAGTTCTATAAATTTTGTAAATTTGATAATTTTGAAGTATCATATGATTTTAATTATTGCAATTTTGATTTGATAAACCAATTAATATCTGAAATTGACTGGATGAATACTTTTAAGGGCAAGAGCTTATTATCTTCCTACAATATATTTAACGGAACCATAGTAAATATTTGTCGTGAGAATATTCCTCTATTGAAGCCAAAGGTTCACAAATGTCCATGGTATACTACGGGGCTAAAAAAACTAAAAAACTTAACGAATAAATTTCATAATGCTTATAAGTCTACAAATTCATAATTTTATAATCGAAAACTCCTGAAATATTTAAGAGATTTTTCATTTTTGAATAATTTGTTATACAAGCAGTATGTTACTGATTTTAAATCTAAAATAAAAAAAACAATCCTATAGCTTGTTGGCATTATATTCAGTCGAAAAAATCAAGTAGTGATTATCCTTGTAGAATGGTCTTTGGATAGAGGATTGACAGCTCTCCATCTGAAATAGACAATTTATTTGCGAAATGTCACTTTGGGTAATGCTGTGATAGATGACAATCTTTTGGACTCGGTTAAACCTGTAACTGATTTAGGTTAATCTGAGGATGATATACTCTCAGCTGTGTTGAATCTCAAGTATTCCAGGAAACTTGATATGGATGGGATTTCTGATTTTTTTTTTTTTGAGAAAGTGTTGTTATTCCATTTGTGTACCTTTAAAAATTATATTCAATAATTCATTAATGTATGGTCGGTTTATAGATAGAAACATCTGCAAAACATCTGTTATTACACCTATCCATAAATCAGGTCCAAAGTGTGACATTAGCAATTACAGACCAATTTCCAAATTGTCAAATATATCTAAACTATTTGAGCATGTAGTTTATAAGCAAATCTTTTCAGCAGTGTGTCCATTCATTTCGCAATCCTAACATGGATTTACTAAATCCCGTTCCACTTTATCTAATCTTTTAGTCTTCACTAACTTTTGTATAAATAATATGGATATTGGTTCTCAGATTGATACTATTTATCTTGATTTTTGTAAAGCTTTTGATAAAGTAGTACACTCTATTCTCCTCAGGAAATTGTCTAAGATTAGTTTTCATTCTTCATTGTTAACATGGATTGAATCATATCTTTCTGATAGACGCTGCCTTGTCTTTCTGATAGACGCTGTATTGTCTACATATATAATGAACCTTCAGATTCATATGTTGCAACGAACCTTCAGATTCATATGTTGCATCATCAGGGCAGTATCCTTGGATCATTAGTATTCCTTTTATTTGTGAATGACGTTTGTGAAATCTTTAGGTTTTCCAAATGTCTTTTATATGTTGATGATATAAAAGTATTTGCTGTTGTATCTAATAGTCCGGAAATGCATTATCTGCAGGACGATTTATACCTACTATGTAGATGGTGTGACCTGAATCGTCTTCCCTTAAATGTTTCTAATGTCATCATCTTTCTTATGGAAGTCGTTTAGAAATGTTTAATGCCGAATATTTTATTAAGGACCAAATGTTGCTTAAAGTGGACAATATTTTAGATTTTGGTGTTGTTTTCGACTCCAAATTAGAATCTAAATTGCACATTAATTATATAATGCCAAAAGCTTATTCGATGTTTGCATTTATTAAGCGCAATAGTAGTGATTTCAATGATCCTTATACACGTAAGTTACTATTTAGTACTTTTGTTAGATCTAAACTTGAGTACGCTGCTATTGTGTGGAATCCTTATTACGAGTATAAAGTTAATATTGACAGAATTGAAAGAATACAGAATTTTTTTTTGAACTTTGCTCTTTATTCTCTTCATTTTAGTGAATCTATACCTTCATATGAAACTAGGTCTAAAATTATTCATCTGGACTCTCTAGTAAATCGCAGGAAAAGGATTTCTGTTATTTTTCTGTATAAGCTCATTTGTGGACTTATTGATTGCCCCTCTCTACTTTCGTTGATTGGTTTCAATATACCCACTCGATATTTACGTTGTAATGAAATGTTTAATGTACCACTTCACAGGAGGAACTGTTCAATGAATGAACCTATTTTGAGGTCATGAAGGGAGCTAAATTATATAAATACGTGTAATTACGTAGATTTTTCTCTTCCGATAATATCATTTATAAAATCTCTAGATGAATATTTTTAGTAATTTTAAGCTAGTCTGTAAGGATTGTTGTTATCCATAGACTGAATAAAGAAGAAATGAAATGATAAATGTAGTGACGTCATCGCAAATATATTTTTTACCAACACTTCTGCTGCAACCTAAAATAAACCGTTGCAAAGTATCTTATGACTTTCATAAGAACTATTACATATCGTTCAGTCCAATTTAATTGCGGTATACCTACCCTGACCACCATCCCGTTTTTGACGGGATTATCCCTCTTTTCGGTGTCTCATCCCTCCTTGGATTTCAATCCCACTTTTTACAGAGAAGTCCTGCTTTATGACGTTTTTGTCTTTAGAACTAGTACAGTATAATTCAGCTCGGAAATTATATTCTTTAAAAAAATATTCAATAGTCACAAGCTGGATCTCCATTCACATCGTCAGATGATCGTTTCAAAGATGGTGAACTTCATGATCAGACTTAAATAATTCGATAGGTTTTTTTCGACTTTTTTTTTCTGATAAATCTAATTTCTTTACCGACGGATGGGCGACAAAGGTTGCATAATCATGTGCTTTTTATGGGCAAAATATGTGAACAGATTTCAAAACAAACTAATTTCAAATTACTCCGAAGTCGCCGATTTCAAATGCCAGTTACGAGAAAAGTTTTACTTATTGGAAGAGGCTAATTTTTAAAATTAAAAAAATATCATATAAAATTTGTTTTTTTTATCAATATAAAGTTATAACGGGTTTTTCAACAGAGACGCTACAAAAGTAAATCGATAGGGACAGCAAACGACGCCATATGTTTCCCCGCTCTTTTGACATTTCTCTTCAGTAAGGTGTGCCATTTCATCATGGAAAGATATACGAGCCAACAACGAGTCGAAATTATTAAAATTTACTACCGAAAGTTGGAGTCAGTGGCCTCAACTTTAAGAGCGCTACGTCCAATTTATGGTCGTCATAATCGTCCTACCAGATCAACAATTGAGCGTCTAGTGGAAGAATTTGAATCCACAGGCACAGTATAAAATGTTCCCGTGCCAGTGAGACAAAGAAGTGCCCGTAGTGTCGAGAATATTGCTGCCGCTGAGACTTCAGTTCAAGAAAGCCCAAATGTGTCTCTCACACGTCGTTCTCAAGCATTGGGCATCTCTGTGACGTCGTTGTGGCAAATTTTGCGAAAAGATCTTGGCCTACATCCTTACAAGATCAAATTGACGCAAGAACTGAAGCCGCTTGACCACCATAAGCGTCGTATGTTCGTGAAATGGGCTGAGAAAATCATCTTCAGCGATGAGGCTCATTTCTGGCTGAATGGCTTCGTCAATAAGCAAAATATGCGGTATTGGTCAGACAGCAATCCACACGTAATCCATGAGTCATCATTGCATCCCGAAAAATTTACGGTTTGCTGCGGTTTATGGGCCGGCGGCGTCATTGGGCCGTACTTCTTCCGTGATGATCAAGACCGGCACATTACTTTGAATGCAAATCTCTACCGTTCAATGATAACCGAATATTTTTGGCCCCAATTGGATAATATGGACTTGGAGGACATGTGGTTCCAACAGGACGGCGCCACAAGCCACACAGCGAATGCCACAATCAATTTATTGGAAACCAAGTTTGGTGAACGTGCAATCTCACGAAATGGCCCAGTCGATTGGCCGCCTCGGTCGTGCTATTTGACGCCGTTAGATTACTTCCTGTGGGGCTACGTCAAGTCTATGGTCTATGCCAACAAGCCAGCGACGATTGATGAACTATGTATGAATATCGAACGTGAAATTGCAGCAGTATCGGCCGATTTATGCTTGAAAACCGTCGAAAATTGGGTTCAGCGTCTGAACTTCTGCAAGCGTGCCCGTCCGTGGTGGCCATGCAAAAGAAACCGAGTTCCATACATAATGGCATCGAACGTACTTTCACAGGAATAACGAATTTCATTGGTATCTAAAACCGGTTTTGTTTTATTTTTGTAGCGCTCTTATTGAAAATCCCGTTATATTAAAAAAATATTAATAAATCGAAAAAACAAATCTTATTTTTAAAAGAAATTTAAACTATTTTGGAATGGTATATTTTACGTATTTAAATGTTAACCCATTTGTTAAAATTATAAAAAAAAACTTTTTTTGGTTCAAAATCCCGCTTTTCGATCAAAAACAGTTGGTCAGGTTAGGTATACCTGAACGCAGCTTAGATTCATATTTTATGAAAGATTTCAGTATCAGTTTTTTTCTAACTCATAGATCGTAATTCTTTTGAGGAATTTTGACAAACTGCTGTAACTCTAAAAAAAACATTTCCCATTATATCCCATGAAGAGATTGGGAAGAGCTTCTTACAATCAGTGAGCTGTGCGCTTTCTAATTTTTCACTCACTGATTAGGAGCTACAGTTGTACACCGGTTCCGAACGGTATTTTGAGAAGCTTTTTCATGGCTAAGTACTCGATACTATCATCCTCAATAAGTGAAGTGGAAATGTAAGGTGGTTAGGGGAGGGATCGAACCCTCGTTCTCTTGCACACAAGTTAGTCCATACAATTTGGACGAATTTTGCACAGAATTATTTTTGTTTTCTTTTAGTTTTAGACTCTTTTTAGGGATTTTACCCATTGTGATCAAACGGGACAAACTGGAGTAAGCTAAAAATGTGTTAATGTCAATATTTGTTATTAAACAAAACGTTAGTTACATTAAGGCATCACAAGACCAACTCAAATATGGCAACTATATAACTTCCAGCAAAATCGATAAGATCATATAACAAATGTTAAAAATGTTGTTGCAACAATCAGCTCCTTTCATCAGCATGCCACCATAGCATAGCCATCCGCCCCAGTTCACATATTCCATGTTTCAACCAAGATAGGGAGACAGACAAAACGACAGGCTTTAAATAAAACAATCAGCAACCCCAGATGATAGTGTGAAAATGCATGTCATGTTTGTTGCCCACATAAAATGTCGAAAATCTGAAAATGCATTACTTTTCCGGAGTAACAAACGACTAAATTCCATTCGCAAAGTGCGTTGGTTATTGGAAAAGTTTGCCAACCTGTTAAGCAAATGTTCCTCTTGTCTAATGGCATGAAGTGTATCCGTTTGGAACCTGACCCACAAAAAAAAACGAGAATGAAACAAGAGTTTTAACATAACTTTCAAGTGCGATTTTCTAATGGGCAGAAAACATTGGAGTCTTTGAAGGAAATGTCGATTTTGTTCGAAAAATTATGTTGGTGTGTCAGTTTTTAGGCATTTCAAATAGAAATATGTATTCAAGTTTTTGTGTTGAGATCTATATAATTCTTGTGTGCGTTCGAACGAGGTTTGTTTCTTAAGTTCTTTGATTTTCTATGAGCTGTGCCGAATGTAGTATGATACAAGATGCTATGTTACCTGTGTAAATTATCATTATTAACCTGACCAACTGGTTGTTACCAAAAAGCGGGGGAAAATCGTGAAAAAAAAACCCGCATTTATAGTTTTAACTAAAAAACTAAATATTTAAATTTTTTATGTATTTAGACCAAATGTAACTAAATCTATAAAATAAAACGATTTAATATATAATCGTGATTTTATTTTAGATTTAAGTCTGGATGATCCACCATAATATGTGACAATACCGGCTAAAGTGGGACGGTTGGTCAGGTTAATCATTAAGGATGCGACTGTGTCAGAATATTAAATATTTACAATCATTTCAATGTCAAAAAACGGATCTTACACCCAGAGAACTAATTGGTTGAAAAGAGGTTGTGACAACTGAATCTGGAATTATATTCGATCTGTCAACCAACTTTTCCAAAAGTTAGCACGAATTCGGTTGTCAGCACCGATTTTGGTATCAATTCGGTTGCAATAACCGAATTAACCCTTAAGTCGGTTGTAACGACCGAATTCGGCGTCAATTAGGTTGCTGTAACTGAATTTCTCATGAATTCTGTAGGTACAACTGAATTTCAATTTTAATACTGTTACCACAACAAAATTCTATGTATTTAAAACTTGACGTTTAAAATTATAAAAACAAATATATTCAAAGAATTTAAAGAATGTATAATTGTTCCAGTCTCGGCGATATAAGATTTTTTGTGGTTATTAAGAAAGGTAAGTAAAACTATTGCAATTGTTGGTTTTGTACTAAATCGTCTTCTTTTGCAGAAAATGTTCAAGTAGTTATCGTCACTTTCGAAACTTATCAAGGTTGGTCGGTGGAGATATGCTGCAACCATCTGTATATGAAACGGTTTAGGACATTAATCAAAAGATACAACACACCAACATTGGAGCGGTGACCCATGCTGGTTGTGACTTCGCAAAAGGTCGATAGTGACATGTAAAAGAAATCTGATACCCTAACGATGACTTTATTTTCTCGCTTTCTAATTTTTTAATAAGAATATAGGAAAATAAATCATTGCTTAATAATAAATTAATTTTCAAAATTCATTTGTGACACAATCTAAATTCGATTGTGAGAACCACTACCGAGGTTTTGTTAAACTCTAATGAGGTTGTGTCAACTTCTGATGAGGTTGCGACAAACTCTAATTAGGTTGTGTTAACCTCTAATGAGGTGTGTTAACCTCTAATGAGGTTATGCTAACCTCTAATGAGGTTGCGATAAACTCTAATGAAGTTGTGGCAACGTCTACTGAGGTTGTGTCAACCTCTAATGAGGTTGTGTCAACCTCCAATCAGGTTCTGTCAACCTCTAATGAGGTTGTGATAACCTCTAATGAGGTCGTGTCAACCTCTAATAAGGTTGTGATAACATTTATCGAGGTTGTTTCAACCTCTAATGAGGTTCTGTCAGC
Source organism: Phaonia tiefii (assembly GCA_963931995.1). Classification (NCBI taxonomy): domain Eukaryota; kingdom Metazoa; phylum Arthropoda; class Insecta; order Diptera; family Muscidae; genus Phaonia; species Phaonia tiefii. Next base: position 87,048,811 of record OZ008367.1, on the reverse strand, counting down.
CTCTCATGAGGTTGTGTCAACCTCTAATGAGATTGTGTCAACCTCTAATGAGTTTGTGACAACCTCTAAATTCGATTACGGCTAATTCGGCTGTCTCAACCGAATTATTCTTTGAGTGTATCTGGTCGGTTGTAGGTGCAACTTCTACGAATAGAGGCTCCACATTCATTATCATTAGTGGCAAACCAAACGGTTATGTAGAAAATAGCATAACAACTCGTTTTGAACAAATTCACCACGGAACTGCCCACAAAGAAAAATAAATACGGAATTGACAATATGTGCTGTTTTTGATATTTAATATATCCTAAATGGTATATTTGTATCATAAGTAATATAAAAAGGCAATGACTTAGACGACTGTTTGTTAATACTGTTTCAGTATGAGTATATTGAAATTTGATATGTGTGAAATCACAAAATGTGATAAATTGTTGCCCCCAAATTATATGAACATAGAAGAAATTATGATTTGTTTACAAAGGAGTTACAACTTAAAAACAATTCGGATCAAAGACAATGAAAATTAAGTCATATGTCAGGACCAGACCAAAAACAGAACAAAAACTACAAGAAGAATAGTTGCGTTCTATAAACAGAACTTTCAAAACTTTGGCGATAGTGCATGTAAGTTGGAAAACAATTTGTAAGTAGTGACAATCACTCTGCACAATAAAAGTCGCAGGTTAATGGCAGGTGTCAATATACACTGCGGTAACGTTACAGGCTAGGGAATAGGGTAATAAACAATAGTTTCTACCCTTTACGTTCTCTCGATGACGACGAGATAGTAGGCCATTTCATCGAGATCGAGTTGCTGTTGAATTTTACTCTTTGGTTGGACATAAAACGGACAGAAATAAAAGGGTATGTATGTTTTCGTTAGAAGCAACCAACATAAATGATAATTTAACTGTCATTAGTATCAATCAAACACTATTTAAGCTTAGTTTGCTATCATTTTCCTAATACATAGTCGACCAGCTGTGTCATCGATAACCCAGGGGGTTTCTTAGTTTTGAAACAAAACATTGTCTAATACAAGTTTCAATAAGATCGGTTGAGGTTTAAGAGTGTTATTGTGTCCGGTGGCATCCGTCCAACTGTTATATGGAAGGAACCAGAATGGGAGTGGCAAAACCGCTAATTTTCTACAGAAGAGTGGTATTTGACTAAATGTTAGCTAAGGCCAAATCTCATAAACATTGGTTCGGTTTTGCGAGCCATAAATTTGTATGGGAGGTACCAAAATGGTTGTCGCAAAATCACATTTGTTTCAGTGGTTGACTGGAGTTTGACGACATGAACCCTAATAACTAATTTTATTAAGAGTTTTGACAACTCCGACGATCACCAAGCATTTGCATTAAGCGTGGCAACCTCCTCACTTCTCCAGGTTAGTAGATATTTACAGATTATTAACCAGTGGCTGCGTTAAAGCTAATCACACACACCAAGAAAAAGTTGTAGAAGAAACATTATTTTCTACCAAATGTGTCGATCTTTATGGGAGGTACCACACGGAGTTTAAAAACAATAATAGTCACTTATCACTTAATAGTCACAAGTCACTTAAATATCATTGTGATCGGCAAAGATTTACAACAGTTATCAGTCAGCCAGCCAAACGCACAGATAGACGGATATTTCTCAATCGTCTTAAAATCTTCAAAGACGAATTTCTTCCAAAGATACTAAAGCCCTAATACGGATCCTTCTAAGCGCTGTAGTTTTTCCGAATTAAATGATATATGCCCCGTCCCTAGTCAGGTTAATTACCCTGCTCTAAATCGTTAATTTAGTGTCTTTCTTTCTCCAGTAAAGTTGTTTTGGTTTCTTAATCACTTATAACAATTTTGTCGTCGTTTAAAAAGGGACGCGGGGACGTCTTCTTATGTCGCCCAAGAGAATGGACGTGACCAGGGGGTTCGATGCCACAGGTCATCGACTATGATGTTGGAAATCATGCAAAAGAAAGGGAATGAAGGACTGGGCGATAGGCAAACTAGGTTTAAATTATATTTGAGTGCTCGATTCATAATAATGGCTTTAAAATTATGTTTGATTGATGATAATGACTTTTATATTATGATTAACGCTAGTTTTGCCATCTGCAACTCCAACTCAATAAAATTCCAACTTGCAGAGTCTGTTACAGACTCTATGTACATTACACTCTGGGCGTGACAAACTCGATGTCTGCAATCCTCCACTCTTCCAAAACTAGGATGTGAAACATTAACCCATTATAGGCCAAACAGAAACTACAAAGAAAATTTGTAAAAGTTGTTTATTTATTTATTATTAGCAATACAAAAAAGCAGCGAAAGTAAAAAAAACTTGAAAAAAATAATTTTCAGGATATTACAGGGGTGTACCCATATTGGCACAATGGCCACTTATGAGTGAAAACTGGTAAAACAAGTTTTATAAATACAAAGTGTTTTCTTGAATTTTGTGCAACCCCATCGGCTTCTGTTGTGGCAGATAACACAACGCACACGCTTTAGAAGCTTTTCAGGAACGTGAACGTAAATCGTTCAGTAGGTCACAACTTGTGAAAAAGTTATGAAAAAAAACTTTGTAATTTGGCAGGGTTCGTATTCAATCTATTTAGCAGAATTTTCGCAGCTCTAGTACCCAATGGCTCAATAAAAGAAGTAGTTGATTACCACAATAAATATCAAAACAGTAGCAATATCCGGACGAACTTGCTGCAACCCAGTTTTTGTATCCAAACCGAACAGGTTTGCGACGAATAAATTATTTTTCTGAATGACGACCATAAAACTTGACCTTAGAATCGTCGGTAGAAATGTTTTCGTGGAATATACCCCATGGGTTAAAATGTTTGATAAGAATATCTGAAAGTTTCCATACTTTGAACATTTTGTCGGTGGTAGATTTCTTTTCATTACTTTAAATCTGTTAATTCTGTCCCAATGTCCTAATCTACAGACCAATACACATTGCCCTTGGCACTTTGTGGTAGCCAGATAAAATCAGTATCCCAAAGAAAATCTTTAGTTCTGCAACAGTGACACTATTTTGACTCGCGTATAATTGGGAAAAGTTGACAATCATTGTACGAACTTCTTCGTCGAAAAACAATTCAAATATTTGAACACGTGACAAGTCTTTCAATGCTTCTCTTACTTGATTCTCACCTACCAATCGGTCGTGATCATTCGGAAAGATTCGTGAAGTTTCAATATAATCAAAACCCTCTAATTTATCAGTAACAACGCTAGGTTCTGGTGGAATTACTCCAAGCCATCTTCACTGTTTTATTAGCACTATTTTTTCTATCATATTTCCGGCTTCCTGTAAACCGCTTTTCTATTGGTCTGAACAAACACAAATCAGTTTCCGTTTTCGAATCTTGCATACATATAGGTGTTTACATTTTCCCAAAAGGACGATACTTAGTACACTTGTAGCCCTTGTACCCAAATTGGCACAGTAATATTTTAGGAGTTATAAAAACTTATATATTTAGTTTATCAGACCGATAGTGCTTGTAAATGTTTCATTAGTTATCGAGATTGTTAAAATATAAGTATTTACGACGATACACTTTACGCACAAAATATTATATTTGTTAACCCCTACCTACCTCTACAGGTGTTTTGATAGTGAATTTTAACAGATTTTTACCACAAAAAATCTGAACATAATTAAAACGTTTGATATTATATGTAATCATTGCCCCCTCCACTACTAAATTATGTACAAAAATATTAATAACTGTCAACACTTTTTGTATATACCCACAATTATCAGGTGTTCCCATATTGGCACGGTGGGCAAGAATGGGTTAAACTGGACTATGCAACTTATCTGTAGGACGTTTACATTTCAGGTCAGCTTTTAGTCTGTTTGGCTAAGTTCATAAAATTCAACGTAATCTTACAATATGAAGTCTCAATGAAAGTTGGACTAATATCTATGAGAATAATACTTTTTTCCCCAATTTGCTTACTATTTTTTTACTGCGATTACTTGTGTTCATCTTTGCGGAGTAAAAAGGAAAAGTCGGGGCTTTCCTCTCAAATACTTCAATTATCGGGACTCTGGACAACCACGAAGAGTCAATATAATCCCAATGAAGCTGGAGCTCCTGGCAATCCTACTTCCAAAGAACTGACTTCATTCAATTCCCTGAAAACAACAGTAAGAAAAATACTAGTAATTTAACTAATATTATCCTACATATTTATGCGAATCTTTAATTAGCCTAAATGAAAACAACCACAGTAACTAAACTAAGCAACAGCTCATAGCTTGTTGATAGTTGCGGTAGATTTTCATAAGAGTCTATGCCACCTTTGGAATAGCGAAGTTAAACTGACCATATTTGCAACTGGTCCGCAATATCGTTGAACAATAATGCTGGTTGTGATGACCACGTATTTAACGTTGTTAATCCGGTTTGTTAGGTAAATTTTTAAGCGTTATCGCCTCGAAACAATTAACGCTTAAGTAATCGTTGTCTTAAACGACAAAGTTCAAACGAATTTTTAACAATTTTATAGTTTGTAGTTAAGGATAAACTTCGGTTAATTAATGGGGGCACTCATTTGGGAAATACCAAAACTGCAACAACACTGCTTAAGTATTAAATGGTTTGGTGTAATTGCGCAAATACCAAGAAGCATAATGCGCAAATACCATCAATGGCATAATGAGGATCAAATAGACTCCGGTGCAACTCGAAATTTTGGGAAGCCAAAGGGCAGATGAGCTGGCTAAGATGGATGAAAATGAATATGGATAACGCAAAGCCCTTACAAGCAATAAAGGTCGAGCTTTACGAATGGTAAGAATAAGCCACAGAATACTACGAATGCATCAGTTTAAAGCAAAACTGCATAAATCCTGTAAAGCGACCCGGGTGGGAACAGGACTAGATGGATAATGAAATTGAACAAACAGACTCGAACAGAGCCCAGAGAACAGACACTACACTCTACGATCCAATCTACATAAAACTAAACTAATGGATGCAAATGTAATAAGAGCGTGCGAGGAGTACACTTTAACTGTCATAGCACTGCATTCAGACTTCAACACTTCTCTAAAAATAAAATACCTAGTTAGGAACATATGAGGGGAATGGATAAGCGTTGAAGAAATTTATACCCAGCACAATTATTGGAATATTGAAGGTTCTCTTGACATTGCGAAGATCAAACTACAAGCCGACCTACTAGCTAAGGTGTATAGCCAGAAATACGTCACGAGGCTAGGAAGCAATGCTTCGACTTCTTTTTATACCTAGCCTAACCTTACATGAACGAAATCATAACATGCAAAAGTCGCACACTGTAAAATTAACATATGTTTTTGGAAATATACTCTGTGCGTAAGTGAAAACTAAAAATATTCTTTAATTTATTTTCGCCGAAACTTCAATATATAATGCAGGTCGAAGAAATAAGCTACAAAGTGAAAAAAATTTTGAAAAGAAATTCGTTGTTGTTTTTCAAAATTAGTGTTGAACAAAAGCGGTACCATATGGTACTGCCGCAGTGATCTGTTGCAAGGTGACCAAAATAATATTTTTGCTATTCTACGTCTATTGTGTATTTACATAGATTTTTATAATTTTGTGTACGTTTGCAAGGGTTCTTTTAATTCTTTATTTATGTTTTATTTCAATGTATGAAACTGCCCGGAATACAAGACTTTTGCAGTCTTTGCTTGAAGAGGATTCAGGAGAGGAGAAATTACTGCCGTTTATATGCAGCCACCGGATCCAGCTTATGATTCAGCTGAAGGCGATGCAGATGACAATTCGCGACGTTTTACGCTTCAAATGTTCCATATTATTGACGTTTCGTTGTGGTAAAGACTCAATTACAAGACTGACGTAGGCGGATGCGCTCAAATATATCGCCATGCGATAAACAAACACGAGTGAAGACCAAGCTAGACGACGAAAGCTCGCATAACTCATAGGACAACGTACTATCTTTTTGATGTGTTAACATCTATAGCCTCGGGAAGGGACTTAACTCACAAAGTGAATACATCCAAACAGTTTGTCAGGCTGGGATCACACAGATTGTTGGCCGTTAAACTCCTCCGAAACGGCTGGACGGATTTGTATGAAATTTTGTGTGCATTTCGGGTAGATCTCAGAATCGGCCAACATTTATTTTTCATACCCCTAAATGATAAGGGTGAACCACCCCTATATAGAACTCCGATTTGTCCAACTGCGAAACACTGATTGTCAGACTGCGAAAAAAACACACACTGATGTAGCTGCAGCGAATAGTTGTTTTGTGTGGGTGCGGAGCACTTTCAGAGCAAAGAGAATAATGACGTGGTTATACGTATATAAAAACGACATAGCACGAGAGCAACGAAAATTGTGTGAACCTACGAAGATAACAATGTATGTATTTTATTGTGTCTGTTGCTTTGCATTCTCGTTGTTTTTAGTGGGTATAAAATAAAAAATACTAAGCAAGAAAATAATGGAACTTGTCTATAAATATTTTTGAGTGTTATTAAGTATTAATATTATCTAAATGAAACGTCATCATATGATTTAACTCTTTTTTTTATTATTGGGAAAAGTAAGTCAAATAAAATGTGGGTGCGGAGCACTTTCAGAGCAAAGAGAATAACGACGTAGTTATACGTACACTGTATATAGAAATGAGATAGCAAGAGAACAACGAAAATTGTGTGAACTTTTGTAGCGTATAAACGAACATAACACTGTATGTTCCTACATGTGTCTGTTGCTTTGCATTCTCTTTGTTTTTGTGGGAATAAAACTAAATGTATTAGGTATTCAAAAATGCAATTGTTCGAGCGTTTGGTCGTATTTTTAATTAATTTTTTTCTTCGATATTTCGTTACGCTTTGGGTAGCATCGTCAGGAACATAAACACAATTAAACTAAATAAATAAATAATTGTGTTTATCTGCCTGACGTTGCTACCCTAAGGGTAGCAAAATATCGAAGAATAAAATTAATTAAAAATACGACCAAACGCTCGAAAAATTTAATTTTTGAATACAATACGAAAGGTCGGATAAATCATCACTTATTCATAAAGTATTAAGTATTTCAAGTATACAAATCTGTTTGCACTGAGCTTTAAATAATTTTAAGTATTAATATTATTTAAATGTAACGTTATCATATGAACGAAAACTTTTGTATACAGAACCCCTGAATATGATTAGCAATGAAATATTGTGAAATTAGTGAATGAATATCGACATAGTGAAACACCAAAGATCAAAAATCAGCACCATAATAATAATTCAAATTAACAAAAACTCCAAATCTGTTTTCTACTTTATATAATAAACACAAGACTAATAGACGGTATTTAATGCAAACAATCCTCGTAACTGCACCCAGAGAACCAATTGGTTGTAGAAAGAGGTTGTAGTTGCGGTTGCCACAACCGAATTGAGGCTGTCACGAACGAATTTAGTCGTCACAACTGAAACTCGGTTGAAGCATCCTCGTTTCATCACAAACGTTTCATAATCGGTTGTGACAACTGAATCTTGAATTATATTTGTTTTGTGAACCATTTCTTTTAAAATTTCGGTTGGAACAATGGGGCTCCGTTTCAGGTGCAACAACCTCCAATTCGGTCACAATAGCCGAGTTAACCCTTATTTCGTTGCAACTACCGAATTCGGCGTCAATTCGATTGCTGTAACTGAATTTCTGATGTATTCTGTAGGTACAACCGAATTTCATTTTCAATTCGGTTACCGCAACATAATTCTATGTATTTAAAACTTGACGATTAAGACTATAAAAACAAATATTGTATTAAAGGAAGTTAAAGAATGTATAATTGTTCCTGTCACGGATTATTTTGTGGTTATTAAGAAAGGTAAATAAAAATATTGTAATTATAGTTTCTCTAGTAAATCGTCTTACTTTGCAGAGAATGGCCAAGCAGATATCAAGAGTTTTGAAGCTTCTCAAGATCGGTCGTTTACGAAACGGTTTAGGTCCTAAATCAACAGAGACAACACTTACTTTTATTGACTATTTTACAACCTCATGAGGTCAGACGTCTTACACATATTAATTAAACAAACAAATTAAACAAATTTCACTATATTCTTCCAACTGGCTCTATCCTTCGCCTTTCTTCGCCAGTTGGTAACACCAAGGATACGGAGGGATTCTTCTGCCTGGTCTTGGTCGTCCTCTTTTTCTGCCTCCATCGGGTACGTTATCAAAAAACTTTCGCGCTGGCTCATCTTCATCCATTCTGATAACATGGCCTAGCCAACGCAATTGGCCAACTTTTATTTGTCTATGCCCACGCCAGAATAGAGATTATATAGCTCTGCGTTCCAGCGACGTCGGTTCTTGCCGTTTTCCCTAACAGGACCATTTATTTTACAGAGATTTTTCTCTTCAAAACTCCCAGGTGTTTTTCATCCGCTTGCGGTATGTCCCAAGTTGCGCAGTCATATGTCAAGACAGGTAAAATGAGAGTCTGATGTAGCTGCACTTTTGTCCGTCGAGAGAGGGCTTTGTTCCTAAACTGCTTGCCGAGCCCAAAATAGCACCTATTTGCAAGCACAATTCTCCTATCTATCTCCAGGCTGACGTTGCTGTCCTTGTTCACGGCGGATCCAAGGTAGAGAAATTATTCTACCACTTAAAATTTAAATCGGTTGTCAACGTTCAAGTGCGGACCAAGTCGAGAGGTTTCTGTAGTCGTTGACACCATCATTTTTGTCTTGCCCTCATTAACAGCAAGACTCACCTTCGCTGATTCCTTTTCGATTCTTGAAAATACTGCAGTAACCTTTAGCAAATTTCGCCCAATGATGTCTATGTCGTCAGCATACGCCACCAACATATGGCTTCTCGTGTAAATGGTCTTGTTCGTATTTTACTGCAGCCTTTCTCATTATTATCTCCATTAAGATACTGAAGAGATTGCACGAAAGTGTGCCGGCTTGTCTAAGTCCTCGCTTGGTACAGAATGGTTCAGTGACATCTTTCCCCACTTTCACTGCTAATTTGGTGTTGGTCAGCGTCATTCTACAGAGGCGAATCACGTTTTCCGGACTACCACGTTAAGACATAGCTTCGTACAGTTTTCCCCCTATAGGAATATCGAAAGCAGCTTTGTAATCGACAAAAAGGTGGTATGTTTGGTATGATTTGCTTTTCGTGGGTATTTTCCAGGATTTGACGTAGCGTGAATATTTGGTCAGTTGTGGACTTGCATGGTCCAAAACCACACTGATAAGGTATAATCAGGTTTTCAATAATTGGCTTTAGTCTTTCACATAATACGCTCGACAAGACCTTATACGCTATGGATAAAAGACAAATACCGCGATAGTTGGAACAGACACACGGATCGCCCTTTTTGAATACAGGACATAATACAGACTCCAATCGTCGGGCATAGATTCCCCCAGCCATATACCGCATATCAGTTGATGCATGTGGGCTATCAGCCCTTCGCCACCTGCCTTCAAAACTTCAGCGGGTAGGTCATCCGCACCAGCGGCTTTATTATTCTTCAGGCGGGAGATCGCCGTTCTAATTTCGTCTTGGTTGTGGGGGGGGGGAGACAATCTACACTATCTTCCACTATCAGTACCTCCTGATCTTCAGAGGAAGAATCTGAGTGGAGTAGTGCTGAAAAGTGGTCTCTCCACATTTTGAGCACACACTGCTTCTCAGTCACCAGATTCCCATTCTCGTCCTTGCAGGAGGACAGCCCATTATTAGGCCCGTTATTCGACCATCTTACCCTCTGGAAAAACTTTAGGGATTCACCATTCATCATGCACATTTCGGTTCTTTCACTCTCTCTCTCTGCTCCCACTGCCATTTTTTCCGCCTAAATAGTTGGTTTTCCGTCTTTCTCAGCATCTTGTACCGCTCACTCGCAGCACGCGTTGTAACTGACTGTTTCGTTGCCATACGTGCAGCGTCTTTTTCATCAGTTGTAATGCGACATTCTTCGTCGTACCATGGCTTATCCTTCTGCGGTTTTTGATAGCCAAGTTCAGTCCTTGCAGCGGTTTCCAAAGAATAGGAGATGCGCTTCCACTGTGCAACTGGGTCTTCGGGAGGGGGGGTATTCTGCTCTAGCAGGAGAGAGAGTTTCTGTCGATAGGACATTGATATATCCGGTATTTGTAGGTAGTCAATATCCAGCGTTTCCTGTGTTCGGTTTCGGTTTTCGCAGTGCTCAAGCTCGTGCGAACTTTCGCAGCCACCAGGTAATGATCCGAGTCGATATTGGCACCTCGAATCACACGTACATCCAATACACTAGAAGAGTGCCTGCCATCTATTACCATGTGATCAATCTGGTTCTTCGTCCGAGACAACACGCCAAACTTTAAAAAAAATGTGTTACTCTAAAGATTATTCTATATAAATGATTTTATTTCCTCGCTTTCTAATGTTTTATAAAAGAATACTGGAAAATAAATTATTAGTCAATAATAAAAAAATTTCAAAATTCAGTTATGGCAATACCTAAATTCGGTGGTGACAAATTCTAATGAGGTTGTGTCTCAGCAAATATCTGACATTTGGCCTGGTGTAATATGAACGTTGCGTGTTGAAAGAATTGTTTCAATAATACCAGATTGGGGCAGTGGTTCAAAACAACCAACAAAATAACAACAACGGTATTTCGTTTTGTGTGTTAAAATTATTGTGTTAAATACAGCACAAATGTATGCTAACAATAACAGTCAAAAAAAGAGTAAAACACATTTAAATTTCACAGTTTTTCACCAAAACGACATGAAATATTAAAGTAATTGTAATTCCATCTGGTGTATGCCACTGTTCGTTAAACATCTCTCCATCACACCGACCGCACCACGAAGAGTGTGACAGGAAACGTCAGATGAGTCAAATATGATCTCTAGTAAGATTTACTCTATGGGTTGTGCCAACATCTAATGAGGCTGTGTCAACCTCTAATGAGATTGTATCAACCACTAATGAGGTTGTGTCAACCTCTAATGAGGTTGTGTCAACCTCAAATTAGGTTGTGTCAACCACAAATTAGGTTGGGGCAACCTCTAATGAGGTTGCGTCAACCGCTAATGAGGTTGTGTCAACCTCTGATGAGGCTGTGTCAACCTCTGATGAGGTTGTGACAACCTGTAAAATGGGCTACGGCTAATTCGACTGTCTCAACCGAATTTTTCTATAAACCATGAAACGATTAGGAAGGAACTTGGATCATTGTGAGATCATTATTTTTAGAAAATAACTCAAAGAGGGTTAATATTTGACTGGATTCCTGTCCATTGTAGTTTATCTAGAAAGAAAGTCAATGCATATGTCGTACACTGAATAGTTCTCATATAAAACCTGTAGAAAATCATAAGCAATTGTGGCAGGATGTGCATTTTGTCATCCTGGCTCTAAATCTACACACTGCACCGCTGAACAATAAATTGTAATTAGTATAGAACGAAAAATTGTTCCGGCTTTCTGAGTACAGTTTCGGATTCATTATAGTTTAGGTCAAATTATAACATGCGCATGATCCGTTCAGTACGTATAGATCAATTATAAGATGTTAGAGTAGTCTAACCAACAAATTGTCATTAATTTACTACCTCATATATCAGCACATAGTTTGACACTCTATATGTGTGTTTTTACATAAAAAGAGTCGTATGAAACAACTCCTAAATGATCGTAGGCGTAACAAACATAAATATTTTGAGCATTTAATAATAATACAAAAACCACGGCAACCAATGCCCCAAATTCTACTGACACCAGTAAGTTTTCTAGTTTATTTCATCGAATGGCTCCCCAATCGGCAAAAATATCGAACGCTATTGGCATAACATTGTCTGGGCTCACACTGGACTCATTAAAAGGCAACGCGATACTAGACCAAAAAAAAAACAAGTGATAAACATTTATCCAGTTCAGATAGATAGTCATTCCGAGTTACTCGTATATATAAAATAAATGCTAAGCATTTTTTCTAAATCAGACCCCACTGGGTTGCGACAAATGTGTTCATTAGTATAAAACAAGTGCAACATATTTTACTGGTCTAAAAGCTGCACCACCGATGAGTAGTCGGTGGTGGTGCCACTGCAACTAATGCTGTGTTAAGCTCGATAAATATAAAAATTTCACAAACAATTCAATTTTATGTTTGTGGTGTTTCATCTTGGAGCCGGTGATTTTGCTGTTGTGCTCTGTCTTCTACAAATGTCATAAATTGCCTTGATTTATGTGAAATTAGTTGAGACACACGTTACCACTTTGAGACTTTTTGTTGTATAGTGTCCCCTCCTCTGTTTCGTATGTTGATGCTTAAATAGAAAAGTATCGGTTTTACATTTGTGCAGATCCCTGTGGTGAGGCACAGTGGGGGAAACTTTTAATGATTTGGAGTTAACATTTTATTCATGAAAACATGCTAGTGTAACTAATTTTAATGAGTACCATTTCTTGCCCAAAAATGTGCCAAACCTAATTTTCTGTGCAGTTTCTGTACATTTTGTAAAGAAGATTGAAAATGTGGCTTACAGTTGAACATAAACTTTGATAATTGTATATAAGCTTTTTAAGCCACACAGCGTAACTCATTTGGGAAATTTACCTCACCGACTCAAAACATTCCTATCGCTCAATATTTATACCCTCAGCCATAGGGATGGGGGTAAATACCATTTAATGCGTTAAAAAAATGTAAGACATAGAAGGAGCCATATTAGACCCTTAGTAGCTTTAGACGAAATTCATGTTAGGACTTTTTAAGACGTTTGAGCCATGTCCGTTTGTCTGTCTGTCTGGCTGGCTGACTAGCTGGCTGGTCAACACGATAACTGCCGTAACTCTTTACAGACCACAACAAAATTTTGTCAGTGACTATTATTTGTCAATATTGAGTTTGGGATTGAAAATGGAAGCTTTGACCACGCCCCTTCTGGTACCTCCCATACAAATCGACACATTTAGGACAAAATCATATTTCTTTCAAATCTTTCTTCTCGTAGATGTGGTTAGCCTCAACTCTCACGCCGGTTAATGAAATGGGCGAGATTGTCACGCCCATTCTGGTACCTCCCATACAAAACAGGATGTTCGTCCGGGTTGTTAATCCGGTAAATCGCGTGAAACACTTCCGACCTTAATGAAATTAGTTATAAGGCTTCAAGTTATCAAACGCCAAGCACCGGTTAAAACAAGGGTGATTTTGCCACGCCCATTGTGGAACCTCCCATACAAAAGTTGTTTGACCGTCTGGTTGTTCGGCACGAGAAGTCTCGCAAAACCGAACCAATCTTTATGAAAGTTTGTGCTAGTCAATATTTAGTCAGCTCTCCTATAGAAAATCAGCTCTTTTGCCACACTCATTCTGGTACTCCCATACAAAAGTTGGGCGGATGACCGGTTGAACGACACGATAACTCTCGTAAACTACAACCGATCTTAATAAAATTCGGTGGCAATATTTTGCTAAAAGCTACTGTGTAATTAATAACTGACTATTGTGCCACGCCCAGTTTCGTACCTCACATACAAAAGTTGGGCGTATTTCCGGTTTGCCGACTCGATATCATAACCGCTCATAATTAAATTTGGTACTGATTCAAATTTTGGCAACAACTTGCCATGCCCATTTTTCCACCTCGCATATAAATATTGGGAGGGAAAAAATTTACTAATTTGGGTATTCAATAATATTTAGCGCAATGTCAACCTACTATTGAATATTGTCACTTTTGAGTATGGGCGATTTTTAACACAACTTCCACGAATTGGATGACTTAGGGTGAGGGTATAATTAAGTCGGTTCTCCCGACTGAAACTTATGTACTGGTTTACACCTAAATTATGGCATATTGTACTTTCGAAATAAATATTTGGATAAAATTCGATAATGAAAACTACAAATACAAGATTTGTCGAAAGTGAATTGGAAAACCTGAATATTTTTAATCTGCGGTCTTCGTTAGGACAAAATCATATCTTGGTATTCCGAAACTCCGTTTCCAAAGAAGACGCTATAAAAATACAATTACGATTAAATTATAATGTTTAAGAAAAATTATTTTCAACAAATTAATTTTCAAATATCTTTACAAAAAAAATGTGATCGAATTGTTTTAAGGTTCGTAAAATATACATATTTAAAAAGTGAATATACAATCTTCGCAATATCATTTTGAAAGTTAATTCCTAAATTCAAAATATGTTTCACATGGGTAAGTTTTGGGATATGTAGCTTTCATAAACGTTGCTTCAAATATCCTCACATATTTTCTAAGAAACTATTTTAAAAAAACTGAACATAAAAACAAATAAGAAATTTTTGACAAAAAGACTGTGTTGATTAGCTATTGTTCGATCTTGGAGAAATATACGACCTACATATCTGCACACCTTTCTACGCTATTTTCTAAATAAAAGGTGGAAAGCTCATCCAGGTTTGCACCACATTCCAAGGCATAATCTAAATATTAACCTTAAAACCATGCCAAATGTAAAGGTAAGGAACTAAAGGCCATTCGTTGATCGACAAACTAATACCTCAATGTATTCTGTAAAAAATTTCTGAATTTTGTTAGTCTTTGGGGGTTTGCTGTGACTTTCTTTAGTATAAAATTTATACCGTCAAATATAATTTTCGCCCATAGTGTTGATATGTTGTATGATATGTTGCATGTTTATGAATCGATCTAAATTTTTGAAACTGCTGGCCAACACAAGCAAACAACTAACTAAACTGTTGAAAACCCGCAAAAAATGCAGTGGTATGATCTTTAGCATCGAGTTGTTACATGTATCCTGTTCTTTGACGTCTGGACATGAACACTTTTGAAATCTTGTTAGAAGTTTTCATACAGTTTGGTTATAGCGATAAATATGTATGTCAAATCGATAACAGATTAAGCAATTACAAACGATGGACTATGATTAATATATTTACATAATAGACAACACAAATTACTTATGAAGTTTTGAAAATCGTATTCTATTTTTTCTACATACAGGGTGTTTCAAAAGTGACCATCCTATTGGAAGATGCTCTTATTTTTGCAAATGGCCGCCAATGTCAAATCTCTTTTGACATTTGTGGACTAGGCAGACGTAGAATACAAGTAAACAAGCTATGGAGCGGTACACTCCCCAAGAATGCGGAATAATCGTGTCAATTTTTTTGCGTAACAATTTGTCTGTGGCGCGAATACCGTCGCCGATTCTCCGGCCTTCCGACACCGACTGCGCAAACACTGCGCCGTTTGGCCACTAACTTTGAAGAGTATGAGACCACACGAGACGTTGCCAGGAGTGACCGGCCCCGGTGCGCCCGTTCTGCCGAGAATATCGCCGCTGTTGTCGAGCTGGTCGCCGGAAACATCGACCAGACGCCGTGCCTCGCAATTAGCCCTCAACCGGTCGTCCCTATGGCGAATTTTTGTCAAAGACCTTCGCATGTTCCCATACAAAGTCCAGTTCGTGCATCAGCTGCTGCCTGTCGACCGCTAAACGCGTGTAACCTACGCCCAAGCCATCCTCAATCTCGTGGACGATTTTTCCACCAAAATCATAAGGAGCGATGACGCTCATTTCCACCTCAGCGGGTACGTGAACAAGCAAAACTATCACTTCTGGGTCACCAAAAATCAACGGGTGATATACGAGGAGCCATTACACCCGTGGTTACGTGAACAAGCCCGAGACCCTGGAAGCCCTCAAGGTCAACATTCGACACGAGTGCGAGAATCTGTCGCACGAAGTTCTCGCCGAAGCGATGAAAAATAAATAAATCGAGCCCGTATGGTAATCAATTGTGATAGCGCCCATTTAACCGATATCATCTTCTCAACTTAACCAATACAATTCTAAAGGTTTAAATAAACACAATCAAAAAACAGAATCGAAGTGCTTCATTTAGAAAAAAAATGAGCGCCAAACAACATCGGATGACTTCTTTTGAAACACCTTGTACAAGGAAGCACACCGCACACAATGTGATCCGACATTGTTTGTAGCCATATTACATGAAATGACAATCCGTGACATACCACCTTCTAGAGCAGGCTAGATAAACGAAAACTATTCATGCACCAAACAACAGCAGCTTTATATTTGTTGTTTCTCATTAACTCTTTTAAAACAAAACCAACTCCAGTTAGTAAAATTTATGATTTTGTTGAAAAAAAATAAATAGCTATTTGTCTTTACAGTATGAATTATAAAATTACATTCATGCAAAATTTTGATCAAGAAATTTTGAATATTCTCATTTGCTAAAAACATATATTAATATTTTCCACAAAAGGGGTAACTGTGCAAAATAATACACAGTTGTTTCAAGCGACGTTTGTTATTTATTAATGTGACCAAAATTAGATATATATTCAAATCAATAAATTTAAAGTCATCCAGCAAACACATTTCGGCCATAACTCTCGAAAAGATTAAGTTTTTGACAAGTTTGTCAAATTGCATTTTTTCACAACCGCCGCCTTTAATTACAAAAAGATCGAATTTTCGAATGTCATGGAGGCATATTTACCATATTCTTTAAAAATATGGCTAGAACGTTGCTGCATTAAGAAACTCAAATAAAATTTCTTTAGTACGTAAAAATTATTTTTACTGTATTGATTTGAATAATAATGGATTTTTATTAAGTTTTTGAATGGCTTTTAAAAATAGTTGAACTTTACTGTCCTCCAAGCTCGGCGAAGCATGCGCGACACCATGTCAAAAAGTTTTTGGAACGAAGTTCCTTATCGCAAGTTGCGGGATGGGGGCTAAATGAAAAAATTGTAAACAACTTTTTGATGTGTTAACATCTATACGCGCGCCTCTAGGGCAGTAAACTATAAATTTAATACATACGCAAGTGTTAGGTTTGTAAGAGTAAATCATCGTTTGTTTGTTCGTTGCTTGGCAGTCGGTATTGAAAGTGATTATTGGGCGATTTTCATATAATTTTCCCACGCGATTTTCTCCGGAAATTCATAGCCGATTTTATTAATTTTTGGATTAAAAAGCTAGTGCGGGTTTCGACGAAGAGTTTAGGCCAAAAATTAAGGCGATCCGATATCGTCGAGCCGAGATTGAAGTGTTTTAATTTTTAGTATTAATTTGGAGTAATATTAAAAAAGTATTTTATGTTGATCTTCGGTTATATCGTACGAATATAACAATGTATGTATGTATGTACAAGTGTCTGTTGCTTTGCATTCTTTGACTTTTGTGGGAATAAAAAAAAAGTATTGAGCAAGAATCTAATGACACATGTGCTTGCACTGGGTCTTTAAATAATTTTAAGTATTAATATTATTTAACTGTAACGTCATCATATGATTGAACGCTGTTTTTTATTTTCCAATGTAACATTTACGAATGTGTTCATAGAAATCGAACAGGTACCGTGTAGCAAAAAGGTGTTAACACATCGCCCGTGAGTTCGAACACTCATTGCATTTTTTTTTTTAACTACTTTATTACAACCCATTATTATCAACTATATTGGGTACTTTTGGTTTGGTTTGGTTTAAACGGAAGTTTTCTAGATGGAGCCTGTGTATTGCATATTGTGGTTTTCAACCCAATAAAAAGTAAATTTAGAAATGTCAAAGTGCAAGACTGGCATATTCATGAAATACAACCCTGAGCACGGAATTACATTTGGCAGCACACTTACGCTTACACTCGTACTTTTGGTTTGGTTTGTGCCTAGACTAACATATCGGGGTATATTTGTTGTTTAAAGGGAAATTTTCTAGTTGGAGCCTGTTTATTACATATTGCAGTTTTGAACTGAATAAAACGTAAATTTAGAAAAGCCAAAGTGAAAGATGTTTAAAAAAATAACATTTTCTTAAGCAAGTGAGTTTCTTAAAAAACGTAAATTTTCTCAGTAAAAATACCTATTTATATTCTTAAACAATCTACCTTTTCCTACAAAAATACCTTCTCTTAAAGATGTACCTTTATTTAAAAATTAAATTTTCTTACAAAACATACCTTTTCTTAAAAAAAGTAATTATTTAAATAAGTACCTTATCTTAAAAAAGTACATTATGTTACAATAAATTACCTTTTCTTAAAAAACTAAATTTTCTTTAAAGAGTACCTTTTTTATAAAACAAAATAACTTTTCTTGAGATAAGTACCTTCTCTTAAAATTGTACATGTTCTTTCGTAAAATAAAGCTTTTCTTCAAAAAAAGACATACCTTCTCATAAAAAAATACATTTTGTTACAAAAATTCCTTGTCTTAAAAGTACATTTTCTTAAAAAAATAATAACTTTTCATTTCTTTTCTTGAGATAAGTATCCTGTCTGAAAATAAGTAAATTTTCTTCAAAAAATAACCTTTTGCTAAAAAGAGTACAACTTCTTTAAAAAGTACCAGTTCTTAAAAAGTACTTCTTTGTAAAAAAAATACATACTCTTACGCTTTTTCTTACAGAAATCACTTCTTATTAAAAATGGTAGATTTTCTTAAAAAAAGCATTAGGTTTTGATAGAAGAAGTACCTCTCATTAAAGAAAGGACCTTTTCGGGAAAATATAATACATATTCTTACAAAAGGGACCTAAAAATATACTTTTTTTTAAAAAAATACATAAATAATAAATTAATAAATAATAAAGCAAAAAATTTCTTAACAAAAGTTTATCATTTTACAAAAAGTATATTTTCTTAAGGATTCATTTAAATTACAGTATTTTTCCACAGGCGTTAAAAGCGTGTTGGGACTAACTACTAAATAATATATAGCGAAAGGAACGTCGTTCCAACCGGGTGTCCCCTGCACCTCATGAAATTTTTTATTTCAGTATGGAGGCTTGCAGCGGAATTGTCTCATTCTATTGGATTGATTAATGATCCAAATGCATTGGTTATCAGATTTTAAGTTTGTAAACTTTCTGTTTGGTTAGAATAACTTGGAGGCCAGCGGAATTTGGAGTTTCTTGAAATCAGATTATTATTTAATTTTTACTGCAATTCTTTCGTAACTGACCCCATCTTGTTAAAATCACACAGAATAGAAAGCGATTCTCTTTTACCTCAGTTCTGAAAAGAAAAGATTTATTTCAACATCTATAAGTAACGGTGTTGATTGACCGTAACAGTACGGCCGTTTTTATCGAAAAAATAAGGCCCGTCAATGTAGCTGGTTGAAGCTGCACACCACAGTGTGTTTCGAGCCTCGTGGGTCTTATCAGACATACAAATGCAGTTCAACATATTTCGTCGTCCATCATCAGTTGAATGATCTGCTGGCAAAAGTGCATGCGTTTATTTGTTATTTGAACTTTATAAGGTAATAATTGTACTCCTTATGCACAATTATCTGTAGTGACTGTAGGCTGATACTGTAGTGACTGTCTGAGGATTTGAGGTCCAAACTTTAGAAATAACTTGGATGGCAGCAGTAATTCCGTGCGTCTAAACTGAGGGACCTCAATTATAAGGCCTTCCTGTGATTACACTTGTTTTAATTAAGTGACATGTAGATAGTTTGGCGCTCTTTCACTTCATGACATATCTCACCAACAAATATAGTGGTAAAACTAATATTTACAAATATGATGCTTAGATACATATTTATATTGACCAAGCCAATTTCCTCGGGAATTCTTCTGGGAAAATTTTTTTTTTTCAAACATAACACTACGCTTTACTTACATAGCCCGTTTAGTGTGTATAATCTGTTGGGAAACCAATTTCAAGTCTAACTTTGCTGACGTTCTGGAAGCCCATAATATGCTTCAAAATTAACATAAATCTGTGAAAAAATTAGTATTTCAAAAGTGCGGAAAATATCCGGTAAAATCGGATTATTGAAACCTGGCGGGACAGATTTGACATAAACCCGGTTAACCGTTTAATCGGATTCAGGTCTAAATTCCCTTACAGACTCGAAACTTATAATCAAGGTGCCAAATTTGGCTCACGTCATTAAACAATTTTTCCAAACACATTTTATGTAGATGTCAAGTGCAAATATTTTCGGATATTGTTTAAAATTGTTTACTAATATGACAAACAATTTAAAAAATAGAAGAACGAATTAAAACTAAAATTTTTTTAAATCATTTCTGTGTCTCATGTGATTTGTAACATGGGCTCTAGGAAAATAGAAAATTTATTGCTAAACTAGATAAAATTGTCTGTTGAAAAGCGGACACAAATGTTTGCTAAATGAATGGGCATAAATACACTTTAGTTATTATTCTCTGATCTACACCAAAATTTCACCGTTCAGAAAAGCTTCTGCGCTGAGTCCAAAAAATATTGTTCTTTCCCCCGCTCGGTCCAACTTCTTGAGATATAGGTCTTTACAACTTGAGTATGTAATCGCTCATATCTCAGGTATTTATAACCCGATCTGGTTGAAATGGGTGTCATTACAAAGGTCTTTGAAAACTCTATAAGATCATATATAAACGTATTATTTTTGTTAACCCTAAAAAAAAGTTATTTTAACCTCACTTTTTTGAAACTTCTTTTCCCAAAAAATGCCCTACACCGAACGAAAAACGGCGCACTAAATTTGAGTAAAAAATTCTCATTATTAGTTAATATCGTACTTAAAAAGTTAAGTACGGTCATACTTTATTCAAGTACAAAACGGACTATGCTCAATAAATCAAGCGGAAAAGGGATTATAATAAGTAAACAACACTTGAAATCGAGTACACATTGCTCAGTATCAAAATTAAGCCTAAAAGTTACTTAAAATGAGTAGAGCAAATTGAAATGTACTCTCTCATTTTTGTATAGGTATAGGTTTGTATAGGTTCGTGGCCGTCGGTGGTTCAATGGTAGTGTGCGCGGCTCTTGTACATGAGATCCTAGGTTCGAACCCGGCTCTGACCACCTTCAAATTTTCTTTCGGCGGCGGTCACCTCGCAGTGACGGCGACACTATCGAGTATCTAGCCATGAAAAAGCTTCTCAAATTACCGTTCGGAATCGGTGTAAAACTGTAGGTCCCAATCAGTGAGTGAAAACTGGAAAGCGCACAGCTCAGTGATTGTGAGAAGTTCTCTCCAGTCCCTTCATGGGATGTAATGGGAAACCATTTATTTATTTATTTAACTAAGGAGTAGTGGATTTAAGTAAGATTGGCAAAAGCAACAAAACAAAATGTACTCTCCAGTCTCGGTTGGTTTGAGGGTAAGTATTATTTGGAGTGTTGCCATTTTTTAAATATGGTAAAGCAGCATTGATTTAAAAAGCGGGGAAAAGAACCATATATGGTCTTAGGTTGTCAATGACTTCTTAAAAGGGAAATAATTTTACTAGTTTAGATAAAATAATATTAAAAATCATTGATTAAAACAACCAGAAGGAAAACCACAAAAAAATCTTTTTAAAAATGAGCGCATGTCGAAATTCCGGACCGTCGGACGTAAGAGATCTCTGTAAATAGTGATTTTAGCATCGAAATGGCAACAATGTTCATTTTCCTTGTGTAATAGTGGTATCATAAACAAGGTATTGTTACTTGTCCAACGTTGTAAGAAGGTATTGCAACTTGTCCAGGCAAACGTCAGCTGTTTCTCTCTAAATGGGAATTATTCAAGAGTAAAATTTTTAATTATATATTCCTAATGAAGTGTGTAGACAGCAGTTTCGCAGAGCAAAAGAAGCAATGAATATAGCTACGTAATACAATTGATGCAGTTGGTATGAATTGAAATTAATTAACAGTTTCTTCCTAGATTCTCAAGATTATCTCATTGCAATACTTTTAAATTCAATTCTTCCATCTTCGGCTCGTTTCAAAAGTAGCGATGGCAGAAAAACCAAAAAAGTAACCATTGCTGATTCGCAAGAAAGTTTCGTGGTGAAATTAACAACACTCAATAATTATAAACGAAAAATTGAAGAAATAATTAATAAATACTATTCTTCAGGCCTCTCGCTACAGCCATTCCTCATACTACAAGGTAAGGTAAAAGGGTTTTTCGTCTATTTTTACTACAATCTATTAAAATTTGACTCGTTTATTCAAAGCCTGGATATTTGCTTTAAAATTTTTAGTGTTTTGCCTTTAAAATACCCAATAGCTTGTGAGTATTTGATTCTAAATCATCCAACGTTACGTCTGTAATTGACTATTTAAATAACCATTAATATAAGCAAAATATATACATGTTTCAAGTGCCAGAGCAAAAGTGACACGCCAACATTTACAGATTTTAGAGATTTTCATTTGCTAACTCGGAAATCATTAAAAATTATATATATGCAAAATTTTTGTAAACAAATTTTTATTCTTTTCGCATACATTTAGAAAAAGTTCATATTAATGACAACATTAAACACCATATTAATGACGTTCCTATGACATTCGAAACATGCTTTCCTACTGGGTCTAAGCCGGTGCAAAAAGCACAAACTGTTATTTCCAAAAATACTCTAAATGTTCCACCTACCCTACAAGATTTAAAATATTATGTGGTTCAGCTTGCATTGAAACTATACGATAAAAATAATATGCCCAGAAACTTTGTTCTCGAAATACAAAAAAAACAAACACAGAACCACAACAACTTTTCTTAAAATATAAATAATTTCATTTATAAAAAAATATTAAAATCAAACAAATACAGAATAAACAAAATTTTATTTAAAATATATACAATTTGGTTTATAAAAAAATATAAAAAAATACTAAACAAAAAAGCTTTACTTAAAATATAAACAATTTGAATTATAAAAAAACAAATACAGAAAAAAAAGCTTTATTTAAAATATAAACAATTTGATTTAGTAAAAAACAAACACAGAACAAATAAATTTTATTTAATATATAAACAATTTGATTTATTAAAAAAACAAATACAGAACCAAAAAAACTTTACTTAAAATATAAGTAATTTGATTTATTAAAAAATATTAAAATCAAAGACATACAGAACAAATAAATTTTATTAAACATATGCATAATTTGATCAATTAAAAAATATTAAATTAAAAGAAATACAGAACAAATAAATTTTATTAAAAATATACACAATTTGATTTATAAAAAAATATGAAAACCAAATACAGAAATAATATTTAATTCTGAATTATTTTTTATATTATATTGAAATTATAAACTTATTGTTCTAAAGTAATTAATTAATACAATACACATTGTGTTTACATGTGTTAACAAAAAACAAACAAAATAAAATATTTAAATCGAGCAAATAAAGACGAAATAAAATTATTTTCAAAATATATCTTGTCTTATTTAAATCAAGTAATGATCAGGCTTAAATCAAGTACTGATGAAGCTTAAATCAATCGTAAATATGGCTTAAATTAAGTGCATGTTACGCTTAATTCTAGTATAGATAGCTCTCAAATTAAGTATAGAACCCGCTTAAATTAAGTATTGAAAACGCTTAATTGAAGTACAGGTCTGGCTTAAACCAAGCGCAAATAAGACTTAAATCAAGTGCATATTACGCTTAACTCAAGTGCTAGTAGCGCTTAAATCAAGTATACAACACACTCAAATTAAGCATAAGAACGCTTAAATCAAGTACTTATTTGGCTTAAACCAAGTACAAATCTGGATTAAATCAAGTACTAACCAAGTGTAAATATGGCTTAAATCAAGAATAAATAACGCTTAATTCAAGTATGGATAACGCTTAAATCAAATTCAGAACACGCTTAAATCAAGTGCAAATCAGGCTTAAATTACGTATAAATAAGGCTTAAATTAAGTACTAATCGCGCTTAGATCAAGCATAGATCTGCTTTAAATCAAGTGTAATTTGCCTTAAATCAAATACACATGGTGATTACATTGAGTACAGCTCTGGCTCAAATCAAGTACAGATCAGGCTTACATTAACAAAATAGCCCTAAAAATTCTGTACTTGAATCAAGAATTTTGTACTTGGTTTAAGAAAAACCGTACTTACCGTACTTTTGACACCGCGTTGGCTTGATTCAAGTAAACTTTTCTCTATTTTTTTGTTCCGGGTATATACTTATTCTTTTGATAGACGATAATAGACAAAACTTTCACATTTCTTTTAAGGTATTATACTCGCCTGTAACCCTTTACAGACCGGAGATATTCAAAGTTTCGATAAACATTTGGCGCTTTTTCCCCTCTAAAAAATAAAAAAATCCCGCGATTTTTTTGAATTAATTTTTTCCCTTCGGGGCTTTCTGTTTTATAAAAAAATTAAATAATTATGTACAAAAATACCACAAAATACTGTGCCGAAGCCGTGAAGCCGGTGTTGGACCCACCCTAAAGGAGAAAACCTCTAAGCCCGGCCGAAGGCCGTCCACACAGAAAGCCTTGTATCACAAAAATACTATGAAGCTGGTGTTAAATTAAATAAATTTTTTTGATAACTAAAAAAAGAACTTGGTAAAAATAAAGATTGATTTGAGCTGTAGGTTAATTCTTTATTTATTTATTTTTTAAATTGAATATATTGAAGGCTTATAGATGAGTATGATAACTTACAAAAAGGTTGAAGACTTGCCTAGTATGGGAGTCTAGTAAACCAATGGTATACTAGGGCATTTTTTGGAAAAAAATACATGTTTATCAGAAAAGTGAGATTAAAAAATAGGTTTTTTTTTATTGGTCCCCAATGGGTTACTAAAAACAAATATCTTTATATAGGCACTTATAGAGTTTCCAAAGACCCTTCTACTGAAATTTATTTCAACACGATCGGATAATATATGGCTGACTTACGCGCGATTATGCATTCAAGATTTGGAAGCCTATATTTCGGAAAATATGGACTTGCGGCCAAATTTTTTATTTTTTTTTCATCACCATTTAATGTCCTACCAGACCAAAAAATACGAAAAAACTAGGCGAATGGCAATTAAAGTGTATTTGTTCCCCGTTTTTTTTTTTGTCGGAAGTTGAATGTGTGAGGTACTCAGAAGACAAAAGTGTAGAACATTTAAATATAAGTTTGCGACTTTTATGTATTTTGATATAAATTATCTCATTATTATCTAAAAATTGAAAAAAAAATCGAATGTAGATCAATTGGCTTCGAAGCAGCTCATTTAAAAATACCAAAATAAATCATTTTTATTGCTAAAGTTTCGAAATGCAGTGTAGTTGCAAAAAATGTAGTTGAGCCATAATTAATTAGTATTTTGTAAAATGTAATAGTATACACACAATTTATTATATCATTGGCATTATCACACTTCACTTGCCATTTTATAATATCAACATAAAAATAAATGTTTTAATAAAAATTAATTTCCAGGTTTCTAACTTGGTGAAGAGATGATGGCGAAAAATTACGTGAATATTGAAGTGACTTACGTGATCAAGCTTCCCACATATTACAAATGACAAGAAAATGAAATACATAAGTACATAGTATGTACGTACCTTCAGTATTGCTTATTTCCATTGGAATACTTCCTTCGTTAGGGTAATAATAATGGCTTTCACCCAAAATTAATGGCCTTCATAAGATTCACTACTGTCATTTTCACGCTATAAGGTTTTGTGTACCTTTTCACATTTAACTTATTGTCTTTGTCCACATTTGGCTTAGTATTTTATGTTTTTCCTTTTCACTTCCTTGTATGGATTTGTTGCTTATTCTCCCAATTTTAGATTTCTCATTTTCTTATAGGTATATCTCATTTCATTGATTCCCGTTTAACGATTACACTAACACTAACTTGTTCGCCATTTACACAAAGAGAGCGTGGGACAGAGGGAGATGATATCAACAACATTAGGATTTATGCATATGCTTCTTTACACATTTATTTATTGATTTTGTATTAAAATAATGCCATGAATTTAAAGCTCACGTTATTATCAAACTTTAACTATGTATATATTTGTGAAATATTTAAATAATTTTGACAAGATAAACCCGACATTTTAACTACTTAATCGACAGCACTGCCTAAACACTTGACAAACGTACCAATGAAAACCACGAACTAAATTAGTGTTAACCGTGATCAGTGGTGAGAAATAATAGAAGTGGTAAAGTAGTGTGGTGAAATTTAGCTCTCTCACAGATGGTTTTTTTGTATTGTTGTGATTGTCATTTTGTTTTTGTTTACAGTGATGGACAATAAACTAGAATCATTCGCAAAGCATTCACTCTTACCAATTTGGACTATTTCCGGCTAGACCTTAGGTCGAATAATAGCATCCGTTTCATATCGTAATCTAGATTACGTAAGTGGTTTTAAAGACTCATAACTTCACGGAAAAAACAGAATTAGTAAAATCAAATAATTACAATTCTATGAATAATATTTCTGGAATTCAAATATTCACATCTTTAAATTGAAGAAAAAATTCTTGAAATCAAAATACTTTGTTTTCCAGATTTTCAAATTAAAATTATTTGATTTTACAACAAAATATTTTTGCTTAATCAGCTAAATGTTTCACAGTTAGTTCAAATAAAACACTTCGTTACTGAATTAGTAAAATCAATTCAAACTTTAGAATTTTTAACCACGTCCGATTTGTTGAAATTTAGTTCGAAATACCTATATGATTTTTCAAAACATTCTGATGAGTTCTTTATGACGTCACCGCCTACGAGAGAATTTTGTTTTTGATAATACTTAGGGATCTTCGATCGATAGTAATTCGCATATGTAAATTGGATAATTCAATTTGTATATATACGATTGAAGATTAACCGATGGTATCAATTAGGGCACAGTAGTTAGGCGTCTGATGATGAACTAGTCACGGAGTCATGCCAGTGAGTGTGCTTAACAGAGTTATCTATTATTCCAACAAAACCCAATCATTTCTCAATTAGAGAAATGTTTCATACATTAACTTAAACCAAAAACATTTGAAAATTGTCGGAATTAATTGAACAGTTTACCAATATTTTTTCAATACTAAGAAAATTTTTTCTAAAAGCCAGAAATATTACTCTAATTTGACAAATTTTGATTTTTGTTATTCGTTGAATTTTCAAAATTTATGAATAATATTTCTAATTGTAATTCGTTAATCAATACAAAAAATTAATTAAGCCAAGGAATGTTTTTGTTGAATCAAAGATTGGCAAATATAATTCTTTGAAAATAAAAATTAAAGATTTGTAATATTTACAAATGTTTTCTTGAAACTAATGAATTAATTTTAAGTTTTAACAAAAACTGTCGTATAAAAAACAAAACTCTTGTTTTGTTACATCAGATAAACTATTTGTATGACTGAAAATTGTACAAAAAATTCATTGAAATCGGACGCGACATTGTCCAATACACAGAATTTTTTTTCGGTGTTGATAACCACAACTATCTCTTAAGGATGGATTCAAGTTCTCATTTAATCACACTTCCAAAATACGAATTACGATACGAAACGGATGCGATCATTCGACCCCTAGATTTTTTTTGAAGCTAGACAGCCGGAGAATCTATGCATAATATTGCTATTACATTCTTTTTTGTTGACCAGCTTTTTATTTACCTGTTTTTAATCTGAAACATAAATACTTATTTTGAAATGTTGATGTGTGTGTTTGTTGGTTTATTATCAAAATGCTAAGAAAAAATATTTTTAAATATGCCATAAGTGCAAGAAATATCAAATGTTGAAGAAAATATTGTACTTTTTCCAAACAAGTCCTTAAAAAAATTATAGGATTATTGCATTTGGGACGGGAACCCAAAAATATGAATAAAATGGATAATGTTTCTAGTTGCAATTCATTGAATTTTTTGTTTACAATTTATAGAATGTTATTGCCCTAAATGTTGACGTTCCACAGTAGGGTGTAGCGAATATAAAATAATTGAGTATTTACTTTAATGTCGTTCTAGAAGTGTTTCCACCTTTTTGCACAGGACCACATGCAACATAAGAAAACGATTTCCCTATCTATTCTATGCATTTTAATGTAAAATCGTTGAAATTCTTAAATTTCCGTCCCGACTAAAGGGTCGCTTTATTTTTTGAGAATTTTGCTAAGGAGATATGTATATGGGAAATTACCACTTCTTTATTTCTCGTTTCTGTTATGTTCTCAAAATTCTGTTTCTGCACTTTTATTGGACAACACATCAATCATCTACCCCTATCAAATATTTATATGTGCAATGTATCATGTTGAGTTGGAGCTTTAAAAACTAAAATTTTTTTGATTTTTGTTTTATATATTAGTTTATATTTATGTGGTCTTTAAAATTATAAGAAAACATATTTTTTCATTTCTTTTTTGGAACAAAAAAAGGTATTTGATATATTCTTCATAGAAAATATTTATATATGCAAAAATGAAACTTAAATTTAATTCTTATTCTTATCCAATTAAAATATGTAATTAATATGATATTGAGTTGACTTGTGTATAAGAATTTGTTGTACCCTGCGTGGCATAGAACTCACTAAGTTGCTTAAAGTGAGCATGCCAATTTTCTCCCATTCCGCCAATATTGAATTTGAAAACACCTCGGCGGAAAGTATCCCCCAGAGGTCTTCAATTGGGTTGAAGTCGGGACTTATGACTGGACACTCCAGTAATGGGACATTTCGGGACTTAAAAACATACCTTGTGAGCCGAGCGTTGTCTTGTTGTAAAGTCTAGATATCTCCATATACTTCGCCAGCAAATTCAACTAAATTGTTGTCCAACAGATCAACGTCTGTTTGCGCATACATTTTAGTTGGGACAAAGCATATTTCTGACTTCCCTCGTGCTCCAAATGCAGCCCATATAATAGGACATCCACCACCGTGGTTTCGCTTCTAGCACGTTTGCCGAGGAAGTCGTAAATCTCTCCGATATTTATGGTGACCATCAGGTCCGTCCAAAATTAACTTTTTCTCATCACTAAATATAACGGTTTCAAATTCGTCCTCCCAAAACTTGTACTATTCTGCAAAAGCAATACGCGCATTTTTATGGTGCTGGGTTAAGCGTGGTTTGGCCATTTTGCTTTGGTACCGAAGATCTATATCATCCTTTAGCAGTTGCTGGACACGCTGTCTCGTTACATTTAGACCCAATTCCGCCGTTATTTCCCTAAAACTCATATTCTCATTAGCTGCTAAATGCCGAATGCGCCGCATAGTACTCTGGTCTACAGTGGGATGCGTCCACTTCGCTTAATACAACCATAGTTTTCGGGGTCTTTGAGGAAATTAGAAACTCTATTGTGATGGCGCTTTACCGCAGCTGCAATCTCGCCAATTTCTTAACCTGCAAGTCTCATTTCAACAATTTTTCCGCGCTCCTCATCGGTAAGTTCACTTCCTCGTGTCATGTTCAACTAGAAACAACACTGTGAATAAAACGTTTCTTAAAATATATTCATAACGAATCTGTTAATTTTTTAATTTTAATAAAACATGTTGATGGGTCGAAGCTTTATTGGTTATTCGGTCTAATGTACATGAAAAGTTTGTTCTGTCAAATATTGATGTTTTACTGAAAAACAGTAAAATTAGAATTTTCAATTTTTATTTAATCACAGTTGGAATCGTGTTCTTCTGCAAATTTGCATAATAAATACATACCGAGATATCGTTAGAGATGATCCTAAACAAATGAGATATGCATTTAAACTTCAACGATGTCAGAATCTATTACATTTGCGCTTCTGGAGTTATAAAGGCTTTTTCAACAGAGACGCTACAAAATTAAATCGATAGGGACAGCAAAGGACGCCATATTTTTTCCCGCTCTTTTGACATTTCTCTTCAGTAATGTTTGCCATTGCATCATGGAAAGATATACGAGCCAACAACGAGACGAAATTATTTAAAATTTACTACCGATATTTGGAGTCAGTGGCCTCAACTTTAAGAGCGCTACGTCCAATTTATGGTCGGCTCAATACTGGCTGAATGGCTTCGTCAATAACCAAAATATGCCTTATTGGTCAGACAGCAATCCACACGTAATCCATGAGTCATCATTGCATCACCAAAAAATTACGGTTTGGTGCGGTTTATGGGCCCGCGGCGTCATTGGGCCGTACTTCTTCCGTGATGATCAAGACCGGCACATTACTGTGAGTGCGAATCGCTAACCGAATATTTTTGGCCCCAATTGGATAATATGGACTTGGAGGACATGTGGTTCCAACAGGACGGCGCCACAAGCCACACAGCGAATGCCACAATCAATTTATTGGAGACCAAGTTTGGTGAACGTGTTACCTCACGAAATGGCCCAGTCTATTGGCCGCCTCGGTCATGCGATTTGACGCCGTTAGATTATTTCCTGTGGGGCTACGTCAAGTCTATGGTCTATCCCAACAAGCCAGCGAAGATTGATGAACTTCGTACGAATATCGAACGTGAAATTGCAGCAGTATCGGCCGATTTATGCTTGAAAACCGTCGAAAATTGGATTCAGCGTCTGGACCTCTGCAAGCGTGCCCGAGGTGGCCATGCAAAAGAAATCGAGTTCCATAGATAATGGCATCGAACGTACTTTCACAGGAATACAGAATTTCATTGGTATCTAAAACCGGTTTTGTTTTATTTAGAAAAACTTTTGTGGCGCTCTTATTGAAAACCCCGATACTTACGATTGTGTGTATTATGGTTGGAAAGGAAAGACAAATAAACATTTCGGTAGTAAAAGTAAAATTCGCATTTTATTAAACATTTATTTTCGTAAAATGTAGGATGTCAGAAGCTAGAGAAAATAGAATTAAAAACTAAGTAATAATTTATTAAGCATTACACTGAAATTTGAAAATTTACGTATATAAATGAAGTAATGGATGAAAGCAACTTATTTTTTTAAAGAAGAAATAAGAAAAGGCATACATAATTAATACAATATTAACACTGCTTCTACTGTGAGGTGGTGATGCAGCATTTATTGGAGATTCTTACTGACGTACTATGATCATGCACCTACTATTCGCAGTCAGGAGTGTTGACGCATCGCTGCGTCGCTAGTGTAAATAGTCCGTCGATTTTCAGGTAGCGGTTGCTGGTGTATCGGTAAGTTTCACCGGTGATTGGAGACCCGGAGATCTGTTTGTTTGTTGCAACTTGTGGGATACTGAAAGTTAAATAGGGAGTTGGAAAACACACATAAAAATTTAGGAAATTGTGTTGTTTTAAGATTTTGATAAAAGTCTTACGAATAACTGCAAGAGAAAATAAGAAACTTAATGAACTTAACCACTACTTACAAACACCGATTATACTTACGGAAAATGCCAGTGGAATTAGCCTCCAAAATTTGGATCTAGACGTATGTTTGTTGCTATCCCTGCTATCATTATGATATTGTCTATAGTTAGAAGACACAATCGACGAATTGTATTCCGTACAAGCCGATACAGATATGGGTTGTAAGGATTGCATCATTGTAGTGTGGAAGTTGTTTTAACAACTTAGTTTCAGTCCTGTAGGATTAAGAAAAAATATTAAATTAAGAAGAAATCAGATCTCTACGTAAACATTTTCCCTATAAACGGGGTGATTCAATATGCACCTTTTTATTATCTGCCCGAAAAGTATGGTTTTGTAATAAATTTTGAAAATTTAATCGCTCATAACTTTTTATTTTCAAAAGGGATATTTATGAAATAAACCGTTTCGGTTAAAATGGTTTCTTAGCTTTAATGTCAATGGAGATCTATGTTTCCGCTACTTTTAAAATCGTTTTGATATTATTTTTAAAAATGGGTTAAATTTCACATAAATTTATGGTTTGATGAAATAGACCCTTAGGAAATTCTTAATATTCCGTAAAATAACTAGTACCGCTTTAAAGTACATACTCTTTCCTTTATTTATATACCCATTTCGTTTTGCTCGTCAGGAGCTTGGTAAATTTTTCTGATGCAAGTCTGGTCTTTATGCTCTATACCACCATAAATCTGTGGTCACAAACAATAACAGCCTAAGTCGATTCTAAAATAATAAATAATAAATTGTATCCATATTTTTTGAGTTGAATAAAAAACTAAATCAAAATACCCCTGTCAAATATTTATATGTGTAATGTAACATGTTGAGTTGGAGCTTTGAAAACTAAAATTTTTTTGATTTTTATTTTATATATTAGTTTATTTATGTGGTCTTTAAAATTATAAGAAAACATATTTTTTCATTTCTTTTTTAGAAAAAGTGTTTGATATATTCTTCATAGAAAATATTTATATATGCAAAAATTAAACTTAAATTTAATTCTTATTCCTATCCAATTAATTAAAATATGTAATTAATATGATATTGAGTTGCCCTTGTGCATAAAAACTTGTTGTTGCCTGCGTGGAACTCACTAAGTTGCATAAAGTGGACATGGCAATTTTCTCCCATTCCGCCAATATTGCTAGTTTTAGTTCTTTAAGCGCCGTATACTGCTCCGTCTTTGAAAACACCTTGGCGGAAAGTATCCCCCAGAGGTCTCCAATTGGGTTGGGGTTCAGACTTATGGCTGGCCACTTCAGTAATGGAATACTTCGGGACTTAAAAAAATCCCTTGTGAGCCGAGCAAAGTGGATCGGGGCGTTGTCTTGTTGAAAAGTCCAGTTAACTCCATATAATTCGCCAGCAAAGTCAATTAAATTGCTGTCCAACAGATCAACGTATGCTTCCGCATTCACTTTAGTTGGGACAAAGCATATTTCTAACTTCCCTCGTGCTCCAAATGCATCCCATATCATGAGAGATCCACCACCGTGGTTTCGCTTGTAGCACGTTTGCCGAGGATGTCGTAAATCTCTCCAATATTTATGGTGACCATCAGATCTGTCCAAATTGAACTTTTTCTCACCACTAAACGGTTTCAAATTCGTCCTCCCAAAACTTGTACTTTTCTGTAAAAGTAATATGCGCATTTTTATGGCGCTGGGTTAACCGTGGTTTGGCCATTTTGCTTTGGTACCGAAGACCTATGTCGTCCTTTAGCAGTTGCTGGATATGCTGCCTCGTTACATTTGGACCCAATTCCACCTTTATTTCCCTACATCTCATATTATCATTAGCTTTTAAATTCCGAATGCGCCGTTTAGTCTTCTGGTCCACAGTTTCGGGGTCTTTGAGGAAATTCGAAACTGTATTGCGATGCCCATTTACCGCAGCTGCAATCTCGCCAATTCCTTTACCTGCAAGTCTCATTCCAACAATTTTTCCGCGCTCCTCATCCGTAAGTTCACTTCCACGTGGCATGTTCAACTAGAAACAAAACTGTGAATTAAAAGTTTGTTGGAATATATTCATAACGACCACTTTACTCACGTACAGTAAGATATTTTATACTAAACACCCGAGAAAAATAGAGTTGTTCACTTTGAAGTGTCACGAACGCGACTGCACATATAATTATTTTCTACTGAATTGCAAACTTACAGCGATAATCATAGATAACGGGAATACAAATAATGTCCAAAAGAGAAAAAAGTATACGATAAAGAGAGAGGGATATTATCGAAAAAATTGTATATGGCCGACATTAAATTTCAGTTACTTTTCAGAAGGAATTATTTTGCACATATAAATATTTGACAGGGGTACATCTAGCCAATTCATA
Source organism: Phaonia tiefii (assembly GCA_963931995.1). Classification (NCBI taxonomy): domain Eukaryota; kingdom Metazoa; phylum Arthropoda; class Insecta; order Diptera; family Muscidae; genus Phaonia; species Phaonia tiefii. Next base: position 87,015,311 of record OZ008367.1, on the reverse strand, counting down.
AAAAAAACATAGAAGTAGTCAAATCAGTTCTTGGCCCAAACTCTTAAAACTAGTTTTGCTATTCTGGATAGTTCCAATTTTCACCAGAAAATTAGCAAAACTAAAATATCAACATTTCCTTTAGTAATTAAGCATTGTGTTCAGCAATTCCTTAAGTACTGTAACAATAACAATACAAATCAATTATAACTAGATAACTTAATTATAAATAATAATACATGGCAGCTAAGTGACCTATTTTCTATCTAAACATAAGGCGTGGTGCCACTTTTTGCAGCATACTCGTAATATCTCGTAAAACATCAGCTGACCCTGTATTAAATCAATCTGCATTTAATTACACAGTTTTTGCTTCCGCGTTATGTTTTTCCACTATCATCATCCCGGGCTGTTTCATCGCCAACGCCTATTTGATATGAAGGATGCATAGTTTTTTGCACGGATTCAAAAACATAAATGTGCAGCTCCTAATTAAATTCTGCAACATATTGGAAAGAAGGGGTAATTAAGTGTAAGGCTAAAGAAACACAACCATTGAGGATCAGAGCAGACAGCTTAGAACTGCCACTGGGAGCCGACAGTAGCGATATCAAACTGACACCGCCTTAATAATTAACTGTCATGATGAACCCGTTTTTTGATTGGAACACTGAATAAAGTTGATTTAAAATACAATAGAACGGATTACAATTGAGAGTTTGCAAGAAGGACCGATTATAAACAATAAGTATGTTTAATATTTCGTTTTAGAGATCGGTGGTGGAAAATGATTACAAATATGATCAGGTCAACAATACAATTGGTATTGAGCTACTTCACTTTGTTGCTGTACAATGAAACGTCAGGCTCTGATCATCAATCAGAGTGATTGAGGGGAAAAGTCAACTGAAATCGAATGGCCGGTAGCACAGCATGTTTGAAACTAAAATGACAAATATCCATAATATCAAGAGTAGAATGTTCATATGAATGATGGGACAAAACGTATGAGAAAAACTGAACACAAATAGAAATATAATTAATTTCTTTTATCAAATAAACTAGAAAGGGTTAGTATATTTCATAGGATTGTGTCTTAAGTTTTTTGTGTTGATATTCTTTATTTTAATACGATATATATAAATTTGGTCATCTAAAATTTGGAACTTAATTTCGCTTTAAAAAAAATTCTAATAGACATTTCTCAAAATTATGATTTTATTGGTAAGGACCATCATTGCCATTGTAGAATGAAACACAAAATCGTTTAAAGCGCTTCCACGACTTGCTTTACAGTACCTCATTCGATATACCCTTTTCTTCAGTAAATTTTCGAATGTGTGGGGTTCTATCTCGTGAACGACACCGTCGATTTCATGTTCGGGACTCGGGATTGTTTGCGCAACACTTATATTTGACACGGCGCCCCAGAGATAATAGCCTACCGGCATCAAATTGACAGCTGCTGGGCGGCTAATATACTTCCGAGTTTGGGCTGACGATGCCGTTTTCGAACTCAGTGCACCCAGAGAACTAATTGATTGAAAAGAGGTTGGCAACCGTACAATCAGCTGTTACCACCGAATTGGGGTTGCTACAACCGAATTGAGGTTGTCACGACTGAATATAGTCATCACAACTGAAATTCGGTTGAGCCAAACTTGATTCATAATTGATTTGGTTGTGAAAACTGAATTTTGAATTATATTCGATTTTTCAAAAGAATTTTGTAAAATTTCGTTTGGAACAGACGAATTTCGAATTAATTCGGATTAATTCGAAAACGAAATTGGTACCAAATTCGGTTGGAGTGACTTAATGCGGCATCAATTCAGGTCGAACAACCGAATTTGGCATCAATTCGATTCCCACTACCGAATTTGTTATCAATTCGGTTGTAACTACCGAATTTTGGATCAATTCGGTCGCAATAACCGAACTAACCTTTAAGTCGGTTGCACCGACCGAATTCGGTTGAGGTAACTGAATTTCTCATGAATTTTGTATGGCCAACCGAATTTCATTTTCAATTCAATTACCACAACATAATTCTATGAATTTAAAACTTGACCTTGAAAATTAGAAAAATAAATATTAGATTAAAAGAAAGTAAAGAATGGATAATTTTCGCGTCACGGCGATATCGGCGACTTTTTGTCGGTGGTGCAATGGTTAGTGTGCGCGGCTCTTGTAGATGAGATCCTGGGTTCGAACCCGGCTCTGACCACCTTAAAATTTCTTTCGGCGGCGGTCACCTCGCATAGTGACGGCGACACTATCGAGTATCTAGCCATGAAAAAGCTTCTCAGATTACCGTTCGGAATCGGTGTAAAACTGTAGGTCCCATTCAGTGAGTGAAAACTGGAAAGCGCACAGCTCAGTGATTGTGAGAAGTTCTCCCCAGTCCCTTCATGGGATGTAATGGGCAACCATTTATTTTATTTTATTTTTTAAGAAAGATAAGTAAAAATATTGTAATTTTTGTATTATAACATCAGCAAAGGACGGTAGTGACATGTAAAATAAATTTGTTATTCTAAAAATTACCCGATATAAATGACTTTATTTCCTCGCGTTCTAATGTTTTTGTAAGAATACTGGAAAGTAAATGATAAGTTAATAGTAACAAAAATTTCAAAATTTCACTAACTAAATTCGGTCGTGACAACCTCTAGTGCGGTTGTGTCAACCTTTTATGAGGTTGTGTCAACCTCAAATGAGGTTGTGTCAACCTCTAAATTTGGTTACGGCTAATTCGGCTGTCTGAATCGAATTATTCAGTAAGTGAGGGCAAATATTGATTGTAACGTTGGCTGTGTGTCTCGGAGCGCCGTCCCGCTTAAATCATATGCCGGTCATGTCGTCCTCTTCAATTTTTGAGAACAACAAATTGCTGAGCATGTCAAGGGAGCGCTAGCTATTGTCGGTAAAATGAGAATACGAATCGTATAGTTACGAGACTTCAGATCTTAGGCTAAGTGGACTTCACACCGAGGTCTTCACGCAAACTTTTGCGCAAAGACGTCCGAGAATTGCTCAATTGCTGCAAACTGTGGCGAGTTGATGTTGATGGCAGTTCGAGTACTCTTTTAGCTACAGCAGCAACATATTCCACTTAACGCGCTGGATGAGCACATACGGCAGTTCATTTGCCCAATAAGGACGCTTATTGACGAACCCGCTTCATAAATTGATCCACAAACAGCGCTGATTGCACTTCTATTTCTATCGAATTAATTTGATAGATTTGTTACAGTTTGAGTTGAAGACTCAGAACTTTGTAAGTGAGTATTTAATATTTTAGAATTTTCTTCAGCATAAAGCGACCCATTCCATAAATTTCTAACCCTGAACTTATAATATGCATCGGCCATTAACGGCACCCCTGAAGAAAAAGTCTAAAGGAGTTAAAATGCTTCTCCTAGGCGGCCAATTGACACCACCAAGATGGCTGATAATACGAGTACCGAACTTTGTGTTCAATAGATGGAGTTTTTAATGAGCTGTGTGACAACGTGAGCCATCCTGCTGATACCAAAGATTATCCAAGTTCATATCTTTCATTCCAGCCCATAAAACGTCCGTAATCATGGGTATATAGCGCTCTCTGCTGACTGAAATGACGGTCCCTGCAGCATTTTGGAAAAAAAATTGATGCCACGATGCCACCACTCCAAAATCAACACCAACATGTCAATCTCGATGCTACGAACCACACGACGATGGGGACCGTGAGTGTTGACCACTAGTAAGCCTGTATTACGAGCTTTTTGCACAAACTTGCGCACAACACGTGAGGCGGGTTCTTCATTTTGGTTCAATACTTATTTTCAACAAACGCACAGTTTGGGCAGCACAGAATTCATTATGAAAATAAGTTTGCAATATTTCCGAAAGTTCATCAAGCGTAAAGTTATTCGTTTTGGTGCTCGGAGGTATGATACTGCCTGATAGTCTATATTTCGAACAGGAAAAAATCTATCAGTGTCAAAATATCACATGATTTAAAAAGATACCTGCACCTGTACCACCAGTTAAGTACTTCCTGGTTCACTCATTTTAGTATGTATTTGACATTTTGTGAAAGTAGGACTCCGTCTCACAGTTGGTCATTCTGCACCAAAACTAACTTTAAATGTCCGATGTTTGACATTTAAATGTCATTCTCTGTATACTTTTAAATTGAGCTATGAGCTGACGATTTGTAAACTCACCTTAGGAGGTCCTTCGGAAGGATTTGTCTAAATTTACTTAGATTTCCATAACATTCTATGAATAAATTGAGAAAGACTTCTCGCAATCATTGTGTTGTATTCATTCTATTTTTAGAATCACTGGTCGGGATCATGGGTGATACTTCCATTAATTTCGGTTATGGTAACAACAAAGCTTTGGTCTTAGATATTTACGTTAAACTGTAAATAAATTTAAACAAAACACAAATAAAGGGTGTCCCAAAATTCACGCAACATTTGAATTGAATAGAAAACAAAGTTTTTATTCTTCTTATGGTAATATTTTTATTGAATCGTAAAGTACATGGGATAGGGTTATTTATGGAATAAAACATCTGGCAAATGGCCTCCACGGCTTTCCATACACATACGTATTCGTTTGTCGAAATTTTCCATGACTTTTCTGCATAAATCTGGCCGAATTTCGTTGATGCAACGATGAATCTCCTCCTTCAAAGCACTAGTGGTTGTGGGCTTTTTAACATAGACCTGTGATTTTAAAAAACCCCATAAAAAAATCTAATGGTGTTAGATCACACGATCTTGGGGGCCAGTTCTGGTCACCAAATCGAGAAATCACGCGACCTGGAAATGTCTCTTGCAGTAATTGAAGAGTTTCACGAGCTGTATGACATGTGGCACCGTCTTGTTGAAACCAAATATTGGCCACATCAATTTCCTTCAATTTCGGCAAAAAAAACTGTGTTATCAAGTCGCGATATCGAACACCAGTAACACCAGTAATTGCGACCGCAAAACTTTCATTACTTTTGAAATATTGTTCAATAATGAAGACACGCTGTTCTATCATGTTATTTGCCATTTCTATTAACCCTGAACTGTCAGCTGTTTTTTTTAGGGTTGCCAACTCTTTTCTACGTCGATAGCAGCAAATTTAAATGTTGCGTAAATTTTGGGACACCCTTTATAATAGTTTACAGTCACAATCAGAATTTAATCAAACACCGGTCAAATGAGGCAGGCACAAACCACAACAATAGCATTATCTTGGCCCAAAATGTGAAAGTCAGTGTCAAATGGTAGTGTCAAACCCAAACCAACTAAACCAAAGAAATAAATTAAAACTTGCTGCACAAAGATCAGCAAATAACTCTTTAACGCTCGACTCCAGCATTTAAATTTACATTTGACTAAGAAGGCGCATGAGCACGAGCAGAGCACAGGCTATGGCGTGCGCACACACACAAAGTGCGTTAAATAAGATTAAAAAAAGATAAGTTTTATGGTTAGACAAGGATGAAGTTAAAACAACATCAACAAGAAAGAGGATATTTTAAGACCACAACAAAATCTTATTTTAACTTAAGAAGCAGCTGAAGCGGGAGCGGCGAATGCGGTCGGAATGCTGAACTGAGGATCAAATGCTAACTTAGAAGACATTGTCAGGCTACCACGAGAAATTGACATTCAAAAAGGTGGTTGAACTGAGTTTTTTTCAAAACCCGTAACGGTGGGTTGTGACCACAGGATGAAGCATAAATTCAAATTGTGCTATTCTTCCTCATGCAGCGGTGCTGAAATCAACGTATCACCAACCCACAAGATGATACGGTAAATCCTCAGATGATGGTAATTTTCATGGAGGTCTTAAAGTGCGAACGAGTGTCTTTCTTAGCAATTGTATTCTAGTCTCTGTTCCTTGTTCTGGCCAATTAATGGTAAATATTTTAAATTAACATTAAAAATCAAACCAGACTGCACTACATAGTAGAATGAGTATTCAATTTTGGATTTCGTTAGCTAACGTGTCTGTGGTCATCTTTCCATTCCAGTGAAGACTTTGATCTTATATTATGTCCTATACATGCATCACGTGTGTGGTTGGTGGTCATTCTTTAGTTTTGGTTATAGTTGTTACTGAAATTTCCACTTGGGAAGTCTAATGTTACACATAACAACAGTTCTATATGATTCAAACGCCATAGTTAACATCAACAACATCATGAGCCACAGACATAAACTTTAGGGTGGAGTTGACTATTGTGACCCATAATGGCCATGTAAAATTTGAGTTCTGATAAAAATCATTCGAAAAAAATACATTTGAATAGTTCATACAACGCAAAAAAAGACAAACCAAAAGCAATAACAAAAAAAAAGTGCATTTTCACACACTGCAGCAATTGCTTCTGCGGTTTTGCAGGATATCGCTGTAGTTACAACTGAGGACAAGTTAAAAGTTATTGATCGGAGAAAAGTTAGAAGAGGACGCCAGGAAACCGGTCCAATCTTCAGGATGACGGACTTGATGTACTTTCTACTAAATAGCTGACGGGGACTGGGCTCTACTTCGACGGGCGTAAAGAAAAATCACTGCTCCAAGTTAAGAAGGGCAAGAAGTACTACCATCAAAAAATTGTAGAAGAGCATGTATCAGGTGATCACGAAAGTATTACAGAGTTTCTAACAGAACATTCTATTGTAATTGCAAATCTGGAATTGATTGGAAGTGATCAGCAAAATTTTAATAGAGGCTACAATGGGGGAGTGATCAGAATTCTTGAAGAATATTTTCAATGGGCAGAATTTATACATACTTCGTGGAAATGATTTTCCACTTCTCCATCTCCTGCATCACTTTGATAGGCAAACTACTGGGCCTCGTGGGTTTTCTGGACCAATCGGCAAGAAGTTGGAATTGTGTGAGAAGCTACCTGTTATTGTGTTCAAATCAATTGATACTAATTTGCCTGAAATTCATGAACGTATTACCAAAGACCTCAGTACCGACCAAAAATACATGTACCAAATGGTCAAAGCCGTTGCTAGTGGTAACTGGTCAATAGATTTGGCTAGGCGGGTTCCCGGATGGATATCGCATTCAAGGTGGGTTACTACGGCAAACCGCCTTCTTCGGTTGTACAAAAACACTGAAAATCCAACAGACGAATTGTTAACTCTAGTCACTTATGTCATGAGAGTATATGCATCTATGTTGTTCCACATAAAAATCAAACCTTTATGTGAAAACGAAGCTCACCACTTATGGCGTACAATCAGTCTGTCACGTTACCTGTAGGAATAATTGAAAAATGTAATTGATCCAGTTATTCACCGAAATGCATTCTATGGGCATGCTGAAAATATTCTTCTTGGCATGCTAACATACAAATGGGCACACGTCAGGCAACTTGGTCTTCGACGTATCATGAAAGCAAAGAGTAAATCTGCCACAGCTGCTAAGCAGATACAATCAGATTGTTTCAAGTGCCCCTTCTGAATTTAAAAGCTACGGACTATATGGACCTGATTAAATGGCAAGATATGTCAAGTTACTATGCCACCAGTTACTGTCAAAATTTTCCAATGCTAAATTGCAAGAATTAATTGACACTAAGGAAAGTCCAAAGTACGATTTCCAGAAGTACTGTTGGTGGTTGAGCGCACAGTAAATCTAGTCACTGAATCTTCTGCTGGAGTGTGTGGAGCTGAGTTAAGGGATGGCTTCATAAGAGCGACAATGGATTTAAGAAGGAAAATGGCGTAACTATGTTCCATAGCGAACTTTTTGCTTTGTAAGTGCCTTACAATTAAATTGCTTTGTAAGGCATTGTGGGGGGGGGGGGGGTGTCGAATGTAATTTTTGCGAGAATCCAAATTTATAAACTATTTGCCAATTTTTCATCGGATTTGCTTTAAACACTGTATTCATGAAAAAATCTACATACACCAAGTAACGACAAAGAGTTACACGCAGAAAAAACGGTCCCAGCAACATATTGCAGGAAATATATATATGTTTACAAGCAAACATTTATATGGTTGCTACAATATGTTGCCAGGGCCATGTTTTGCTACGTGTAATTCTTTGTTGTTACTTAGCGCATGTAGATTTTTTGAATACTACAATGTTTAAAGCAAATCCGATGAAAAAAGACATACAGTTTATAATATTTAGTTGTCTTAGATCCTCGATATAATTAAAGTTGTAATTTCCTTTAAGGCTAAGAGATCATATTTTCTCCGGTTAGTGAAAAAAATGTAAATGCCGCGGGTGGGATTCGAACTCACAGTCGCTGGACAACCGTTTTGATGTTTGTGAAGCATCATCTTCAGCAGCGTCTCGCCCGTTAAGCCACTGCGGTGTGTATTTACACAAGTCACTAACCGAAGACATTTATCGATTGTGTGCAGAGTGCCTGGTTGTCGCTACTTACACATTGCTTTCCTACTTACACGCACTGATGCCGAAGTTTTGAAAGTTCCATTTATAGAACGCACTATTCTAATTGTGGTTGTCTCGTTCTGTTTTTGGTTTGGCCCTACCAGTGACTGGTGTGAATACCCACCTCAGTGGCTTAACGGGCTAGACGCTGCTGAAGATGATGCTTCACAAACATCGAAACGATCGCCCAGCGAATGTGAGTTCGAATCCCACCCTCGGCATTTACATTATTTTCGCTAACCGGAGAGAACATGATCCCTTAGCCTAAAGGAAATTTATCTGGTCTCGGACAACCCCGAGGGGGCAAGGACCATACAAAACGAAGACAACATATTCCGCCAACCAGTTCGATCTTTTGCTTTATTTCTCCAGTTGGCAATACCTGATTCCTCCAGGTCTTCCTATATTCCGTCTTCCTTCGAGTTCGTTTTCGAAACCCCTTCATGCTGGTTCGTTTTCATCCATTCTACTGACATGGCCTAGCCAGCGCAATCGAGTTATCTTGATCCGCTTAACTATGTCAATGTCAGGATAAAACTCATACGGCTCATGATTCATGCGTCGCCGATACTCGCCGTTGTGCACTATAGGGCTATAAATTTTTCGGAGTATTTTTCTCTCGAAGACTCCAACAGATGTTTCGTCTGCTTGCGATAGGACCCAGGATTATGCGCCATAAAGCAAGACAGGTTGAATGAGAGTCTGGTACAACTGGACTTTTGTTACTCGAGAGAGGGCTTTATCTCTAAAGTGCTTGGTTAGCCCAAAATAACATCTATTTGCAAGCACAATTCTCCGCTTAATCTCAAGGCTGACGTTGTTGTTTTTGTTCACAGCAGATTTCTGGACAGGGTTTTAGAGCATTCACACACCTGTTTTTTCGTCATTTACAGACAACACTATAAAACCAAATGTCTTCTTTTGTAGTAGTAAAATTCTGTGTGCCACATACCCAAAAATATTGTTGCGTATCATGTCTATGATTTATTTTAAGAGCAGCACCGCCCATTGCAGATATGAAATATTTCAAACACATATAAAAACTGTATGTATCGCCAGGATTTAATGTTTTCTTTTATCATTTTATGCAAATTTTTAAAATTGTTTGATAAAGTTTTTTGTTGCATTAGTGAAATCGTTACTGATACGAAACATAATGCAACGGGTCCGCGATCTAACGTTTTTTTTCAACTAGTGCTTATTTCGTGAATTGTAACACTCAGCTCATGTCTGATTTGACAGATAATTAGTTTTATCTTTCCGCTGAACGAATATGGTTGTGTATACGCTTGAACAACGCTGGGAAATATGGGAAAAATGGGCCTGCGATCGACTTACAGAAGATGCAGATTTTGCCAAAAAAAATCATCTTTTCAGATGAAACTCATTTTAATCTTGGCGGGTGTGTAAACAAGCAAAATTCTCGCATTTGGGGCACAGAAAACCCGCACGCATACATTGAAAAGCCGATGCACCCAAAACGAGACACTGTTTGGTGCGGATTTTGGTCCACGGGCATAATTGGGCCATTTTTCTTCGAAAATGAGCATGGAGTGGCCGTTACAGTCAATGGCGATCGTTATCGGGCCATGCTGAACAAATTTTAGTTCACAAAAATTGAAGAGGAGGATATTGGCAACATTTGGTTTCAACAGGACGGCGCTATGTGCCACACAGCCGAAGCTACACTCGATGTTTTGCGCCCTGTTTTTGTAGATCGCATTATCAGCCGCAGAGCTGATGTCGTTTGGCCACCTCGGAGCTGCGATTTGACACCGTTGGACTATTATTTGTGGGGTGCCCTCAAAGATAAGTTTTACGCCGACAAGCCAGAGACAATTGACGCTTTAAAGGACAATATTTGAAGCCATTGGTGAAATACAGCTGCACACAATCGATAATGTGCTTAAAAATTGGACCGATCGTATAGGCTACTGCATGGCCAACCGAGGCAGCCATTTGATTTTCCATTATTAACCGGAAGGATTGTACTTTCAAATAAAAAAAAGAAACTTGAGAAAATATTCAGTTGTTTTTTTTATATAGCATTTAAAAAAAAAAGTTATTTGGCGGACCCGTTGGATACATATTAGAACACCGATTCTAGTATCAACTGGTTAATCATTCATTGCTTTATTTGATAATTGTAGTCAACGTAACTCATACTACAAACTGATTTAACTAAGATATCGTATGTTTAACTAGTTCATAGTATTATCTACAACTTTATAAAATATTACAATGAAAAAATTTCAAAAGTATTGAACTAAAATAACATAATTTATTATATATTTTTTAAATCCAAAATAAACGGAAAACATAAATAAATTGATTTGTTAAAGCTACCAATTCGTAACTGTTCAGATTTCTGATAGCGAAATTATAGATAAGGCCAAGTATTTACTTAGTGGAGAACGTCTGATGTTGCATAGTTCTGCATATACGACTTGAAATGTCAAATAAATTTCAATGCAAAATTATTTCAGTTGCAAAATTCGCTTAATTATTCGAAGGAGACATAAAGAATAAAACAAGTTTGTTTTTTAACTCTTTTGATTTGTGTTTTATTTTCTATTATTTGACGGTTCATAGACGTATAATTATCACTCAATTGGAAGTGGAAATAAAATCGTAGAACATGCTAACGTAATTTCAAAGTACACTCTATATATCTCTGATGTTGAATATATTATATATATTTTTATTTATTGTATTTTAAGATTAATATGGTCTTTATCGTAATAACCAATTGATTTGTTCCCTATAAAAACACTAAAATGTTGACAAATTCATAAGCGTTACAAACTATAAGTAGTTGTACTATAGAACTTAAGTGTGTTGCTGTTAGGTTAGAATTTGTATGCAAGGAAGTAGGGCTGTTCTTTTTTAAAAGTGTAGAGAAAATATATCTCACTTATCAAATGTCTCTATATATCTATATATACTTATCAAAAGCATTGCCTTGAACGGACTTTCTCACCTCTATTAAGCGCCCAGCATACGATCAAATAGTGTCATCGAGCAGTGTATATGCGTGTCTGGTCCGCCAACGTTCAAAGAAATACATCAAACAGCAGTTTGTATTTGGAGGTCGTTGGGTTTGTTTACTATGTCGTCGTCGGATGATGATTTACTTTAGTTGGCTTCTACAGAAATTTTATTAAAAAACGAAGAAATAAAATATGAAAGCGATTGCTATACGCTTCTAGCTTTATATTCCACAAAGCTTCAAAGCATTGATAATGGTCAATGAATCGCAATAAATGTTTTTGATGTATTAACATCTATAGGCACGGGTAGGGCAATCTATCAAAGTGAACACAGGCAAGCAACACACTGCGTTAGCATCACATACGTGCTTGTAAATCTAATGTCACTAATACTGACAACAAATAACTATATACTTCATTAAAAGAAGATATCAAATTACCTCGATATGCAGACAATCACTGTCCCATGTGAAGGCTGTTTATTGACGTTGAAATTTGACAACGCCAACATAAATACATATTGTGAATAAGAATAGTACATACATACATATATAAGTAAATATATTAATGTGTAATTTAACATTAAATAAATCCATAAGAATAGTATGTACACATATATATATATATATAAGTAAATATATTAATATGTTAATTAGCGTTAAGTAAACCTATTTGAATATGGTATAAAAGGGAGGCATTTGGCTTCCCAAAAATCAATTGTTAAACTATCAGTCAACAATAAAGACGGGCGACCAAAGTTGCCCTGATTAAACGGAGTCTTTTAGTTGATCCATTTACAATAGTCTCTGCCTGAAAATAAGTATGATGGTATTGATGTAGCGGCAGCGAACAAACAAGCAAATCGTCGTGGCCAGGGTATTGAATAGTATAGAGAACTCATGGAACAAAGTGTATGGCTCAAAACACTAGCGATATTCGGCGAATGATTCAAAACTTATTACTCTATTTTTGTCATAACTTGGACCAGTCATAATTTAAATGTGAGACATTGATGCCTTTTGAAACATTTATGCTTTTGTATTGTTTTATGTAACAACAATGTCGCAATGGTGTAATTATATTGAAATAATTTATAAAGACAATAAGACTCGTTTATGATCTTTTATTCAGAATCTCTACATGAGAACGGAAAAAGAGTGCAATATGTTGTCTATACTATTCAATACTTTTTGTCGTCGCTCTGTATATGACAAAACAAAAACCATTATTTCAGTGAGCTAAACATTGCTTTATTTGTTTTAACAATATTACATCTAATTTTAAAGCAGATGTAAGAAAAAAGAAAGTGCAATAGCAAAAGAGCCTTCAGGAGAAAAACTATCCTTTTTTATAATTTCCAATGTAACATTTACTAATGTGTTGATAGAAATCGAACAGGTACCGAGTATCAAAAAGGTGTTAACACATCGCCCGTGAGTTGGAACACTCATTGATTTTTTCATCCGCGCACTTGTCCATGTTCGCTTTCACTGCGTAACTGAGCTTGTTTTTTTCAAGCATAATTCGAGACCATTAAATAAAGTGATATCGAATTAGAAAATCTAAATATTTGATTTCCATAAAGCACCGTCCACAATGGGTACGTGTAGGGTAGATGGAATTATTTGTTCGTCTCCAGAACGCTTTAGAGGAAGTTGCTGGTTAGAAGTCAGCATAGGCTATAGTTCTTCAAAGTCATACAGTCGGCACTAGCCAAACGGCGATATTTTCCATGTGATCAGTCGACGAATCCAGCACGCGATACAAGACCGACAATCTACAGTAGGAAACAAATATTTCTAGGGAAATCCACTAAAATCTCAGGTTGTTGGTCTCTGTACTCATAACACTTCATTTTCGAATTTGAACATGTTCCCATAAGTTCGCGTTTGACTTCCATAAGTTCGCGTTTGACCTCGTAAACAGATTGGCTAACCTTAAAAAAATAGACTTTGGCATACACGGATGACCAGGTTTTATGAATGGTTGGGATTACAAAATGTAAGACCTGTTAATATAAAACCTTTCAGGATAGTGGCATTCGAATGACTTAATACACATGTGTTATCAAATTTATGACGACTTTTGTACCGATTTAGTATTTATTTTTAAAATATATTTATAAGGGATGATTTTAATGTACACGGTATTTTTCTGGTAATTTTGTATTATATCTATATAAATAGAGATATAGTTTTCAAAACAAGTTTTGGAAAGTGAATCCTCATGATTCCTGCCAAACCTTATAGCTATTTCAGATCTATTCTATTTTGTACTTTTTTCATAAATGTACTTTTTTAAGCAAAAAGGGACATTGTTTAAGAATATGAATAGGTATGCTTTTTGAGAAAATTTAGTTTTTTTAAGAAAAGGCAGCTATTTAAGAAAATTTTCCTTTTTAAACTTCTTTCACTTTGGCTATAATAAATAATGGTTACAGGCTCCACCAAGAAATCTTCCCATTAAACAAGAATTTTCGCAACATATGTTAGTCTAGACACAAACCAAAGCAAAAGTACCCAATATAGTTGATAATACTCGGCTGTAGCATAATATGTTAAAACAATTTTTTTATTTATCCCCCTCCCTGAACGTGCGATAAGGAACTTCGTTCCTAAAACCTATTACATTTCGATATTTTCTTGACGGCAAACAACCAATCAATATAAAGTCTCATACGTCCTCTAGATGCAATATTAGATTTAAGGGTATGGATCGTTTGTTGACTATTCGCAAAGCATCGGGCTTTAGCGGCACCCCACAAAAAGCCAAATCGTAAAGGTAGGGGTAAAGAGGCCATCGCAATGCATCGTCCGATGGCTGATAACACGATTACTGAACTTAGTGCGCAAAAGATTGGCACTCTGTTCCTCGTTCTCGAATTAAAGCTTTCGTTCACTTTCTATTCGAATGAAAGTTGATATGGGTTTCACAATCTCGACATTTCAAGTCGAATGAAAACATAAGATTTTTTCAAAACTTTTCAGTAAAAATGTTGGTTCCTCTATTTCAAATGTGCTGTCAGTTGGGAACAAACATAGAGGCAGCCGATTGAACATACCGACTTCGGGGAACCCAATTTGAGTTGAATGCGAGTGACTGCTTAGCTTAGTAGTGCGATACTGTACGTCAACCTGCTGAAGCCAATATAAATATGTTCATATCTTCCATTTCAGGCCAGAAAAAGTCCGTAAATTTTGCTCTTCATGGCTCGCCGTTGACTGAACTTGTGGTCCCATCAGGATTTCCCAAAAGAATGGGTGAATGATGCCACCACTCTAAAATCCACACCAAACTGTCACTCTCTGTGAATGCATTGGTTTCTCTACAATCACGTACTGACTTTTCCATCCGCAGATGTCATATAAAAGATAATTTTCCGCCAAATTCGATGTACGATTGCAGCTTCTTCAATGCCCTTATTTCTCAACGTTTACCGCGGAGGTATGATACTGACTGATAGTCGATATTTTGACCAGGAGAAATCTAACAGTGTCAAAATAACATAGGCTTTAAAATAATACATATGATTTAAAGGATTTGGACCGTCCATTATACATCTTTACCCCAGCGGTTTATACCGCAATTGTGTATCGAATGGAACAAATTATTTAGGCACCAATTACTAATTTTTTCTTCGCTTATGCGGACTATTTGTGCACAGTTTCATTTCACATGTTTGTGGTATTAGTTGCCCAAGTTTAGAGTTATTTTAGTCACTCTCGGTTGTCTTAGTCAAAAGAGGCAAAAACAAATAATTTACTTAAAAGCCATTGCGAGGCTGATGTTTTCACCATGACTCATAACTGGCAGCATTTAGGTTTGCGAGTATTTTCAAACTGGTCTGCAACATGTTTTAGTAGAGAGAGTTTTATTGTCTACCGGCTAGCACACGGGCAGAAAAATAGAAAATGTAAGTAATCCTTGGATTTGTTAGTCATATTCGTTAAACCCACTTCATTAGTTAATTTTTATAAACCTGCAAAGGTGAAGACTAATACTTATATATACAAAAATAAGTATTATAAGTAAAATTTAAACCAATTCAATTCAGTTCAGTTCAGTTCGTTTCCGTTCAGTTCAATTCAATTCATTTCATTTCATTTTATTTCATTTCATTTCATTTCATTTCATTCCAATTCAATTCAATTCAGTTCTATTCAATTCAATTAAGTTCAATTCCATTCACTTCAATTCAGTTCAGTTCAATTCAATTCGATTTGATTCAGTTCAATTCAATTCAATTCAATTCAATTCAATTCAATTCAATTCAATTCAATTCAATTCAATTCAATTCAATTCAGTTCTATTCAATTCAATTAAGTTCAATTCCATTCACTTCAATTCAGTTCAGTTCAATTAAATTCGATTTGATTCAGTTCAATTCAATTCAATGCAATTCAATTCAATTCAATTCAATTCAATTCAATTCAATTCAATTCAATTCAATTCAATTCAATTCAATTCAATTCAGTTCAATTCAATTCAATTCAATTCAATTCAAATCAACTCATTTCACGTGGAAGGAGAAAACACTTTCATGGGCTTGGGTGTTGTAATAGATCAGAGACTACTATTTCATCTCCACATTGATAGTATTATTAATAAAAAACGTTATCTATTTTGAGATTCAGCAAAAGATGGTCTAAGCAGTTTGCTGATCCATATATAACGCATAGTCTTTGTTTTTTCTAGTTAGGCCTTCCCTTGAGCCTTCATGCATAGTTTGGAGCCCATACTATAAAGTGTATATAGATAAAATTGAGTCAATCCAGAAAAAAATTTATCTTATTTGCTTTGCGTGGTAAGGCTGGAATCAAATGAAAAATGTACCACCTTGTGAAAACCGTTTAAAACTTATTGACCTTCCTACACTTGAACGTAGTAGATTTATGTCAAGATCTATGTTTATTATAAAATTGATAAACGGCCAAGTTGATCCAAAATTTTTGCTCAGTAACATTCGTTTCAGTGGCCGTCGGTGGTGCAGTGGTAGTGTGCGAGTCTCTTGGACATGAGATCCTGGGTACGATCCCTGCTCAGACCACCTTAAAATTTTTTTCGGCAGCGGTCACCTCGCATAGTGACGGTGACACTATCGAGTATTTAGCCATGAAAAAGCTTCTCAAAAGTACCTTTCGGAATCGGTGTAAAACTGTAAGTCCCAATCAGTGAGTGAAAACTGGAAAGCGCACAGCTCAATGATTGTGAGAAGCTCTCCCCTGTCTCTTCATGGGATTTAATGGGAAACCATTTATTTAACATTCGTTTCAACATATCATCTCGCGTTACTAGAAATGTTCGTCCTTTAAAATTGTCTGTCTGAAGATCTAATTACGATTATTATAACCCGGTCCGTAATCTATGTGTTTTTGTAATGGTCTTTATATTTATATACCTTTTTTAACCGTTATTCAAGGTAAGAAAGTATATTATTTATGAATTTGCACACGCTATGGTTGCCAGATAATATCATTCCAATCGTTAAATTAATGTAACGCTTATAATGTCGTTAGATGAGTAAGGTCTATGCATTTTATTACCTCAATTTTTTGCATGCAAGAGTCACTTCTCTGACGATTCCTGAATTCTGTATGCTGATTATATATGTTGCTGAGAATTTTATCCACTGATTATTTATGTCATGATGTCACGTCTAATTATTGCTGTTTCCTATTCCTGTTTCCCTGTCGGCTTGATATCGCGGCGTCTTCTTATTACGTCTATATTTCTCCGGGTTTTATGGTCCTTTTCCCGCGAAAGCTAACCAAGAAGAGTTTTAATATACGCAAGAGTATAAGTGGGCTGGTCTTACAGGCACTTGAATTAACCATAAGGCATATATTCCCAGTCAAGTCTTAGGACGTTGGGAGAAAAGAAGAATATCTAGAATAAGTTATGAAAAATTGTTAAATTAATATATTGACAAAATGAAATTTTAATTCTAAAATTCTAAATTACGTCTATTTGGTGTTGTTCCTGGTTTCCTGATATTTTTCGTGCTTCGTAACTCAGGTGTTTGAACGTATGTTCCTGGTTCCTGGACTGATGATGTCGCGTCTAATTATTGCTACGATATTGCGTATTCCTGTTTCCCGTATTGCTACTGATACTGTCCCGTTAAATTATCGAATTTGTTGTTGCATATTGATTTCGTTGTGTGCTTTTTTCCTGTATAATGTCAACTCGATATTACGGCATCTTCTTTTTAGGTCTATTTGCTGTTGTTTTTCTTGTTTCCTGATTATTTTGGTGTTATTTGTCCTGCTTCGTAACTCTGATGTTTTAACTTATGTTCCTGGTGCCTGATTTCTTGCTGCCTATCTTTACATTCCCACCCTTGTATCTTGTCTGTGTTCTCTATTCTCTGCTCATCGCTGAACGTTCGTTCATGTATACTGTCAACTCTATATCATATTCCATATGCTCTTGATGTCGAATTCTGCTCCTCTATCTTTTTCCCGGTTCCTGCTGCCTGATATTTACTGTGGACTTATTTTAAGTTTTTGTTGTATTAATTTTGTTATGTTTTTAATTTATCTATGCTAAACAACACATTTTTTCCTTTTCAATATTAAAATTATTATTTAAAATTTGGAATTTTTTCCTCTTTGTATTTAATTGTGTTTATATGATATTTTTATTTGTAAATTTTAGTTGAAGATGACTGGATTAAGCTGGACTTATTTCTAGCGGAGTAAATAAACTAACAAACATATAATCCCCACTATGCAAACGTGAAATTCTCAAAAGTTTCCGTTTTTTTTAGTTTGATGAATTTCAATAACAGCCAGTGATTTGAGTTCAAAAATTTTAGTCTTAATTTTAGGTAGGAATTCACTGTAATTGGTATATTAAAAAAACATACATATCGCACATTAAATACAAAAGCGTCATAACTCAAAATTTCGAGATTTTAAGTTTTTGCTTAAAAACAATCACCGATGATCAGTTCTATCTGCTGTGAAAATCTGGCGTCAGTTTCTCTTTCCCTTCCTCAAAAAATCCAGTATTAATATGTCTATATTTGGGACATTTCATACATTTGTTAACTTTCCAAACCAGTTTTTTGCCTCTACTGAAAATTTGTAAATTTTGAGTTGTGACACTTTTGTATTTAGGGTGCGATATGTTTGATTTTTTTTATGTCGTGCGTTTTCAATTAAAAGACGACAGATATTCGTAGTAATCACTTTTGGAAAACATACCGTACATTTCTACCTTGATGGGTTTTCCTTTTTTTGTTCAAGAATATTGCTATTTTGGCACTTGAGAGAACTGGTTTTTATATTAATCCAATGCCATTAGTTTTAAGAGACACATTATTCCAACACGGCAACAAATCCGTTACTGCAACTTGAAAGACATGCACTCTTAGAATATCGTTTTGAAATATATCGCACTTATTTTAAATTTTTGTTTAACAAATGTTGCTTCTAATTATGTTATTGTAATATGAGAATTTTTTGCGATTTTCTGAGGTTAAATTGAGTTTGAGTCTGTGAGTTTTAACTTTTTTTTAATTTTCACACATTTTTAAATTTTTGCTCGAGGTAAGGCAAATAATTATTCAGAAACATACACAGTAAATACTCAGTTATAAAAGAAGTTGAAATTTTGTTTCATTTTTGTACTTTTTAACTTATATTTTCACTCGTACTTTTAACGCTTTAGTAATTGTACTTAATATCGCGTTGATTACATTTTGTGTACTCTGTTTTAATACTTTAATTTCTAATTAAGCTTTTCCTTATAAATTTTTTATTAAAAACTCACTATAAATTACAGCTAATGGACGGACACCTTCAGTTCAGCAAACATACGTTTTTTTAACGTAACAATTAACCAAAAATTAAAACGTACGAAAACACTATGCTGTGTTAGTGATTATTCATAAAATATCCACTAATTCATTTCAAATTCGAAATATTTTACTCAATATTTTTTATTTTGGGAATTGCATTATCCGCATTACACAGATGACAACTCAACTGTATGCACATGAGTGCAACGTAAATTGCCGGTACCCGAATAAACGTTGCAGCGAACTCATAGTAAGCGCCACCACGATGCAACTACTCAAAGGTTCGCTGTAAACTAAAGTCGAGACTTAACAGACTATCACGTGGTTGTTCAGCAAGCCAAGTAGTTTGAAAGTAAATCGTTCTCGTCCCAAACTCCCGCATGTGTAAACAAAAGAAAATGTTATAGTCAGATTCCAAGTTGACAAAGGGGTGCAAAACGCCAATAAGAAACCGGCTTTAAGACACATTTATGTGTGGATCATTTATTGGTGCAGGTGCAATTCGAGTAATGTAAAATCGCGAGTAACATCAAAGAGAGGCAGACAGCGAGAACAGCAAAAACATACCTCTCTTAAGCACAACCCACCAAACTATGCGGTTGTAAGGAACCAGTTGTGGACGGTCCAACAACCTGTTCTACTTCTGTTTTTATCATCGATTATATTTAATCGAGTTTATTCCAACCACCAAGAAGGTTATTTTGTGCATAATTAGAATATACGGGCGGATCATTAAGTCCATGATGTTTCGAACTTCCCTCGTAGTTCTATGAAATGCAACACTGCTCCCATCAAGTACCACCCACTAATAGCCTACTGTCAAGTTCCGTCATTTACTTTACGTTTAACAGCTGTTTAAAACATACAATATTTTTAAAATGGAAAAAAGTCAATTTCATTTAACATCATTAAACATTATTTTTTGCGAAAAAAAAACCCCAATCAAACCAAGGAAAAGTTTGATAAATACTATGGGGACTCTGCACCATCGATTTCAATGGTAAAAAAAAGTGGTTTACTGACTTTCGTTGTGGGCGCACAAGTACAAATGACGCTGAACGTTCTGGACGACTATTGAGGTCAATACACCAAAAAATATCGAAAAAATCCACGATATGGTGTTGGCCGATCAAAGAGTAAAAGTGCGTAAGATTGTTTGCTGTTTGGTTTCGAGTTTAAATGATCAGTTGGGTTTAAGAAAACTATCTGCAAGATGGGTGCAGCGTTTGCTCTCAATTGACCATAAACGTAATCGTGTGACAACTTCAAGAAATTGTTTGGAGTTGTTTAAACGCAATTCGAAGGAGTATTTGCGGCGTTTTGTAACTGTGGATGAAACATGGATCCATTACAACACTCCGGAGACCAAGAAGCAGTCTAAACAATGGGTTTCTCCGTGTGAACCGGCTCCGAAGAAGGCCGAGGTAAGTTTGTCGCTCAATAAGGTGATGGCAACAGTTTTTTTGGGATGCACGCGGTATAATCCACATCGATTACCTTCAAAAGGGAAAATCAATAAACGCCGATTATTATGCCAACTTATTGGACCGATTTAACGAGGATTTAAAAAAAAACGACCCCATATGGCCAAGAAAAAAGTTATTTTTCATCAAGATAATGCACGGGTGCACACGTGTGTAGTCTAAGTGGTAAAATTCCATGAATTGAGCTACGAATTGTTTGCTCATCCACCATATTCTCCGGACTATTTCCTATTTTCAAACCTAAAGAAATGGCTCGGTGGAAAGAGATTTAGCTCCAACGATGAAATTATTGATCAAACAAAGGCCTATTTTATGGACTTCGAAAAATCTTATTTTTTGAAGGGTTTTGCCCAAAAATGTCTTTCATTCGTATGTCCGACTACAAACCGAGAGATATTAGAGAGCTCCAGCAGAGTTAAATAAAATTTCTATAAATCTTTTGATTTTCCTTTCCCGCTTTAATCTAAAAGTATTAAAAACGGAAAAAATTGCTGAACGTACTGAAAACATTCGCTTCAAGCCGCAGCTCTATGCATTAAGCTATGGAAGACATTGCGTTTAAGCGAGCAATATCGGCACTAATGGCAGATCTTATGACAAACATCATATCAGCTGTTAGTGCCTTTTTCTGAATGATTTGCTTTGTGTTACAAAGACATTTTTTTCCAACATATGAAGCCTTCTCGCGTAAGATGTTATAAGCAATAATTTTTGTCAAAGTTTGAAGTACCGTTGCAGATTATTTAATGCAAGTCTAAGTAAACCAAATAAGATGCTTTCATTTGAAATCAGATTCAAATTGAAAGAAATGTGTGAGTAGACACGTGTTATCATCCATTTACTTTAGTTTTGGATATAACACGATATTCAATTGTGTAAAGTATATCATTTAATTTGACTAAATAGTTCGATGTCTTAGTTATTATAATTTCCTCTTTAATGTTAAAACAAATCATAGTTAATCCAAACCTTCTAAAGACAAACAAAAACTAAGTGCGAATAGTCGTTAAACTGCGCTTTTCTCTAAAGAACAATTTACAGTTTGTCAGTTATTTCGCGGGGAGGAATCATATGATGTTGGCAACAGGTTCTACAAAATTTTTACAATTATATAAATAATTGTATCCCATGTACGGACTCGGGAAAGCTTTACTAAAAAATGTTGCTGGGAAGTTATTGGCGTTATGTGTTAAAATTTACTTTAACATGAAACGGTTAAAAGATTTATGTTAAAATGAATGTTCAAAAAATCCTATGTTAAAATGAAAATTTTGTTGTTCGCTCTTTGGCATCTTTTAAAGAATGAAACCAGTCTTCCAGCCATGTTATAAAATATCACAGAAGAGTTAACAGCTTCTGCTCTAAGAGAGTTACACGTTACACAAAATATAAGCATAGCGGTTAGTGGCTGGGAGTAAGTTCATCTGCATACATACATTGTCCAGCATTGACTTATTACAGTTTTTTGATTTGTCGTTAATGCATCGAGGTTCTCTTATAAATTACGATAACCACAATAATGGACTCATAGTTTCCAAGATTTAAAACTACAATTTTATAATTTGTGATATTTAATGACAACTTTCAGCAGTTATAACACTTCTACAGTTACCTTACGAGATCTACAAATTGGGTCGAAGATCTACAAGTTCTACAGTTGTATTTTGATAACAGTCGCAAAGCCATGTAGATTCTTTTTGCAAACATTTATATAGTAATTTTCACAATGCTGCAAAGTTAGCAAATTCATCAAAGTAATATGCCCAGAATAAAAAACCAGTCAACACACCACGTGTACCTTAACACTTCATTAGTTATCATCCCAATGTGCACAAAAACGGATGCCGATCCATTTCGAACCCGTTACGAGTCCCTAAAACCAATACACATCGAAACATAATAAACCAAATCAGTGAAATTGCGATTTGGCCGAACCGTCTCGAACCCGTTACGGGACCGTAAAACCATAAAAAGCCCATCAGTGCAATTGCGATTTGGCGGTTCTGTCTCGAGCCCGTTAAACATAAGAAAACCGAATCAATGATATTGCGATTCAGCGGATCAGTCTCAAAACCGTTACGAGCCCGTAACAACATAGGAAACGAACCAGCGAAATTGCTATTTAGGGAACCGCTTCGTATCAGTTACCAATCCGTAAATATATAAAACGAAAGACACGAACCAGCGAAATTGCTATTTAGGGAACCGCTTCGTATCAGTTACGAATCCGTAAATATATAAAACAAGCGAATAAGTGAAAAGTTCAATAAGTAGAACTTAATATAAGAAAATTCTTATTTATACAAATGCCAACTCAGATCGAACTCGTTTCGAATGCGCAAAAATTGATAAATGCGAATCCGTCCCGAATCTATTTCATTTACAAAAAACGTACACGAAACGGACTCGAATATGAAGTCCATTGCGATCTCAAGACGGATCCGAAAAAGTAGAAAAACGATACTTGTTTTCGAGAGGAATGCGAATTCAAAATGAATCAGCTTCGAATCCTCAAAAATTTATAAAAACAGATCCGTGTCGAATCCATTTTTTTACGAAAACCGAACACGAAACGGTTTCGATTATAACGACTGTTACGAGTTCGAAAAGGATGCGAAAAACCACAAAAAACGATTCGAGTTTTCCAGACGAATTTCGTATGAGAACTAATTCGTTACGAGTCTGTAACGGATTCATATGGCACACTGGGATTCTATTAACATGTCAAAACTACTACAACATCCCCTAGCAGTCAAATGTTAGTGGAACCCTTTTTTTATAATAATAAATGTTCAGGGTGACTCGCGAATCGTGCTACAAAAACGAAACGCAATACATGCATGCCGAAATTTTTGGATTTATTTTTTTAACCCTTTTCCCGTGACCCAATCGAGCTGCAGCTTCGCAGGCAAACCAACGGCGATGACAAAAAATTAACTATCAAAATATGGGCGGGATTGGACAAAGGGGCAAGGTACCTCCCATACAAATCACAAATGAAAAACCCATTATTTCCGCTGCTGTTAACGGTATTTGAACAAAATTGGGTATGTTGGTTCGGTGTACATATTCTAAGATCTGCTACAAATATGTGGGGGTTGGACAAAGAGCGTGGTCGTGTATAAAGAATTTATAGTCAAAAACTATGTTTTTTGCGGGTTGGTTTTTTTCTGAGTGACTTATTTTTTTTTATGCAGGTTACTATTTTGATTTATTGAAATGAATGCTTGGGATACCGAAAAGAGGATTTGGATAGGTTGCGGTACATGCCTTGTAGTCCTTCATTTCCGCCCAAATCGAATTTTGGCGGCACTCCCCCTTACATATGGACCATTATGAGGTGGGTAAATATGTTTGCTGAATTTGGAAGCAGCATCGCAAGAAGGCCGTACAATCGAGATTCCTATATTCGGGTTTAAGACACTATCGCGGCAGTAGCATCGTCATTTCAGGCAAATTCGAACTTATGGAAACTTATCGGCGCAAATTGGAGTTGGCAGAAAGTCATTATAACAGATAATTTATGATGACTAAAACTTTCTTCCGTACAAAGTCCAAACCGTCTGGACACACTCAAGTTAAACCGTCTGGATTTGCCTATTCAACTGAAATTTTGCCAAAAAAAAGTGGTTGGAATGGCCATTGAAGGCATGAACTTCATAAATTCCTTATATGTGTCTGATGAGGCCCATATTGATCGAGTCACTGTGTGGTGCGCAGTTTCTTCAAGATGCATTGTGTGGCCATCCATCTTTGAAGAAACCGGTGTAACAATAACTGTCAATGGGGATCGTTATTTAAAGATGTTGAAGGAGTTTGTTTAGCCAGAACTGCGCCGGAGACGTATCTGTTTCAACAGCATTTGGTTCCAGCAAGAGGTAGCAACTGCACACATAGCCAGACCGGTTATGGCGGACCTCCAACGAAAACTCCCAAATAAATTAATATCCAGAATCTCCACCTTCCGCTGGCTCCAAAGGTCACCTGAACTGACTGCACCAGACTTTGTTTTAATGGGGCTATGTCAATATGAATTGAAGCAGTCCATTAAAACAAGAATTGAGGCGACCACGACTTCAACCCTTCAGGCCGCAATGAATAATTTTTGGATCAGGTGTTGCATATGCGTGGATGAGCATGGAGGTCATTTACGGTCTATCATCTTCAAACCCAATTGGTTATATAAAATACAATTTTAATTCATATGGATTCAAAAAAAGTTATTTAAATATCTTCTTGTAGCACAATTGATGCGCCAGTCCAACAAATTCTAAAGAGCATACGTATTTAAAATAAGAGTCAATGGTTTCCCGTTACGTCCCATGAAGGGATTAAGGAGACCTTCTCACACACCAGTGAGCTGTGCGCGTTCTAGTTCTGCACTCACTGCACTACACCGGTTCCGAACGGTATTTCTAGAAGCTGCGCATACTACCACTGCACCACCAACGGCCACAATAGGTTTTAGTTACCATATTCAAATTTAAAAATGGATCTACCATGGAAAAGTCAGAGGTACTCTTTATTAAATTAAGTTTAATGCAATTTTCCATTATCCCTATTCTATATTTAAAGGATAATACTCTCTTTGGGTAGTAATTATAAATAGAAGGACATACCCGTTCAGAGGACAGTAAATTTATAAACGTTCATGTTTATATAGTTAAAAACCAATGTGCCTTAAATATTGTATACAATCGCTGAAAAGGTCACATAACCACAACTTTGACCGCCGATGTACGACGCCGAACATTGGCAAAATAATTATACAGTACTACCCTGTGACTCATTTTTACCTAAAACAAAGCAAATCTAACTAAAATCATAGACAGAATTTATTGTTTCTCTGGTGTTTACTTGAACCGTCGAAGAAATTTGACTACAAAATTGTCAATCACTTGGCGGGAGAAGACAGTTGACTATCATTGAAAGCCGAAAAACAACTTCATGCAAACTAAAAAAAAAAAGATGTCGGTAAACAGAACTCAATAGCCACCGATGTATTTTGTAAATTTAGGTAGGTAGTTTTTAATGTTTGTAATGATTATATTTGTACTGGTTGTATTTTAAGCTTAAAATACTCTATCTGTACGGCTCTGCCTTTATTGTGCAAGGCTATGGCTATCGCAATTACATTAAAAACATAAGACTTTAGACGTTTGATGAGGGGGTGTGCGGTAGGACGTTGTGTGTTTGTTTTCGTATGGAATTATAAATCAATTTAACATTTGACATTTGTTGGTGATACATTTACTACACCCTTCAACTATTTACAATGAATTCAAATGCAAATCAAAACCAAATGAGAAAACAAAATGAATAAAATTCAGTCTCAACAAGCCCAAGCGTTTGATTGTAAACAAACAAACAAAAAATATTAAAGAAATCGTAGACATAAACGGAACAAATTATGAAAGGCTTCTTCGATTTTCCTGCTCTTCTCGAATTGAATTGAATAGTGAAAATCATTCGAAATAATCTTGTCTAAAATGCAGATTATCTGTAATTCAACGTTATTTTCATATTCGTGCCATGTCTTGATCACCATCATGCTGGCATTCTCTTGGATGGCCAAACGAACCCATCATTGAATTTCATGCCATTATTTCTAATTCCATTTGCATTTTTAACTTTTTAGTGCCAGTTTCTATTGAAATAAAATCTTTAATTGCATAATCGGATTATAAACATAAAATGCTACTTAAGCCATAGAAAAGGTATTACGCAATTCCATATTTTGCAGATGGAGTGGAAACGATTCGTATTCAATGCAGTTAGTAATTTCAAAACCGAAACCGGTTAACCGTACTTCGGTTTTGTGACAATTGCTATTTTCAGAGAACCGGTTTCATCGGCTATTTCAAATCTATTCACCGATTTTTGGTTTTTAAATAACTTTTACGCAACTAATATTACGAGTAAACCACAGAATATCAAACCAAACGCCTGTTCAATTGGTCACTATGTCTGCTGAACCTATCAGTCAGACAGAAAATACTTTTCCATCATATTATTTCGTCTGCCAAATCCGATTCAGTGAGTGAAAACTGGAAAGCGCACAGCTCATTGATTGTGAGAAGTTCTCCCCGGTCCCTTCATGGGATGTAATGGGAAACCATTTATTTATTTTATTTTAAATCCGATTCAGATATAAGTTCCGGAACTAATGACAAAACAAGTAGTATATTAGCAGAAATCTGCAAAACAATACACAGTATCCACAATAGTAATAAAATTACAAAACGTTCAAAAGAAAATTTACTCCTCGAAGATTTTGCCTATTTGAATGAGTCAACTAAGAGAATATATAGGTTGAACAATGACCACAACTGGTTAGCAGCAGCCTATTTGCCCTTTGAAGGTACTGGAGTACGGCCGTCACTTCTGATGAGGAATCTAATCTTTGAGGCCGGGAAGTATAAAATGAAGCACAAATATAAATAAAGTTGAAGAGATACTTTTGGAGTATGTTTTGTCCACCAACCCTTATGTATGTAACCAGGGCAATTAGCCCACCTTTTTTACTATAAATAGGCAAGACATTCTAGATACCACCTTTGCACCACATGACTCTTTTCAGTTGATCAAAAGATGTGAAGTGTTACGTGAGCATTCATCTTCCTACCATTAGGATCGTTCGTAAACCAACTGGACCAAGTACAATCAAAGTTTGAACGGTATTATAAAAAAAATCCTATCTCCGAACCACCTAAAATCGGTGAGGTTGACGATTTTAACGATCAGATCTTAATAGACCACTTGATTTCGCATGCCCCACCGGTTCCCACTACACACTGGAAAATCTGTCGTTTTTTTTTTGTTCGGATGCAAAAATAAAGTGTATTTGGAGCTTGTCGCAAATATAACATACTTTTTTCCAAACACATTGTGTTTGTTATTTAATATTACATGTTTGACGCATAATGATTAATTTGTTATAATATATGTGTTTCGGTCCCAAATATATCTGTGTTTGTGATACAAATACAGTTGTGTTTGTTGCATTGTTTATGATTTCGTGATAACAAAAGAATAAAGAGGGACAACGAGAGAGTCTATCTTGTAAGTGTGAGTCTGTATTTTCGCACTGTTCTTTCAGTCAGTGATTCATAAATATTCCTGAATATGTGTAAATTGCAGATGAAGTCAGCGTTTCTAAATTTTGAATTTAGTTTCATGTATTCAGTCGTCAGTGGTTGAACTGACAGAGAATATCATAAGCCCTTGATCAGTGAAAAAACAACGAACAATCCCTCGGTCGATTAAATGGTTTGTGATTTCGCTTTGCTTTGTGCGGATGTTTTTAGTATATATGTATGGGTGTTACCAAAGTGAGAAACGAGTTTGAAGAAATAAACTGGAAAGGGCAACTCCGTGAAGATCATTGTCTGTCCGAGACTAGTATATTGTAAGTATATAGTTTGTACGCATTGTTGAAACCTTTTGAAAACAAAAACGTGAGAGACAACAAAGAAAGGAGAAGCTCAAGAGCAGCAGATTACATAATACATATATATTGAAATCAAAGAATAGTTCGATTATAAATATTATCATGTTTGGGACGAAATGCGCATATGTTTCCATGTAAGAATACGGAGGTTTGGGGGAAACACGCGAATGCTTCCACGTAAGTATATGAGTGTTTGGGATGAAGGACGCATATGTTTCCACGTAAAATCATACATGTTTGCCAGTAAACATGGTATTGTTCGCATTTACTACAAGTGAGTTTGGGACCTGCAAACATATGAATGTTTGAAGTGCGTTCCAAACATATACATGGTTCCTACAGAATATGTTTGGGAGAATATGCTACAGAGGCCGTTTTTTTTCAGCGTGCAGAGGAAGAGACACCTCTGTGGCCGAACAAAGATATGCAAATCCTGAGAAAGCTTTTTAATGCGGCAAAGTCTTTAAAGACGGAGTGAGACTGAAATACGTGCGAAATTAGGCGTAAATAATATATGAAAGAGTTAAGTTTTTCAAAGAAGAGGAGGTCTTGGAAGCATTTCTGCGAAGTCCTTGAAAACGCATCTGAGATATCCAGGCAGCGCAAAGTTCTCTGGACGACTCCCATATCTCTAGAATATCTGCAGGAAGAAGCCGGGCGATATCATATCTACATGCCAGCACTCTTACAATATGGGAAAATCTATGTAAACAACTCTGCACGCTTTAGTGTGTTTCATAGATAAATCTATTTACCTGAAAGAACACACTCTAGTCTCACTTGTCGATATACAAGGTGCCTCTATCAACACTTGCTGTTGACCAGGGTATCATTAATTTGTTATATGGGTTGCTTACACAAAAGCGCATAATTTCGGCCATGTGTCACATGACTTTTACTCGAAGTATGAATTAAGGAACATCCCAAGCGGAAGTCTTAACTCCAGTTTACTGGAATTTGGTACTGGATAGTGATTTCCTAGAGTTACAGGGATTAGGTTGCCCAGTAGGCCATATCGATTCGCCAAAAAATTGTGTTTGAATGCTTTGGAATAGCAAAAAAAGTTTGAGGCATCTGTCAGTGTTACTGTCCCAAGAGAAAAAAAACTTAAAAAATTCCTTCACGTTGCAAAAGGACGATAAGTAAATAAATCCTTAAAAAGTAATTTTTCTCAATGTTTCTTAAACAAATAGTACATAACATTCGAGGAAACTCTCGCAATTAACACCAAAAGTGAGACACACCATCCGCCTATATACCCATGTAGTGTTAACAAAATGCAATCAAGCCTTCTGCTCTTTCGGTGATGCTGAAGACAAAAGTTTTGGAAAATCTAAATAAAAAATCCAAAATTTTTGGTCCATTTACAGAAAATAAATTCTGAAACGACAACTATTAGAAAGTACAGGCTGAGCCCTATTATACAGTACCAAATTGCAAATGATGCGATGACACGATTAAAAGTTATGTAATTTTTAACAGAGCATTGTTTTTCCAAAATCAAGTATTAATCGGGGTAAAGATTATACGAAAGTGTATATTTGCCATATAAATGGTGAAATATTAGATTATCTTCACCAGACGACATTGTATCATTATGATTAAAGTTTTCAATGAAAGGGATTAATCCGGTCCTTATAATGTCATGCCAACTCGATTTTTTGATTACTGTGTTCAATAATTATAAGGTTTATTTAGTATTTTATTTCAAACTTGGATTTTAGTGGTCCCGATGTATATGTCATCTTCATTGTTCTAGAGGTCCGCTGATCCAAAAGAAAAGTCATGCCAAACTAAGGAATATCTGCGCCACAGGAACAATTACAAGGATAAACCTCTTTTTTTAACTGGTTCATTTTTCGTACAAAGCCACGATTCTTGTGATCGTGCTCATATAATTTCCTCAAGTTGGTTATTAAATTGATGTTAAAGTTTATCATATTTAGGATTCTTTTATCACATACCATACGAATGGGTAATTTTTTCCAAATACTTTTAATCTTCTCCATCACTAAACGGGAAATCTACATACGAGAAGGGCATTTTATTCCATCTTTGTGAACTTTCTTCTGGTGCTCGTAATAGCAACATTTAACGACATCTAAATGAGAAGGCAGTTTTTCAGATTTAAATCACAAAATTTGTCGATTATCAATCTTTCAGACATTTTCCTCGCTTTTAAATGCATTTTAAGGCCCGCACTGATGTTTTTATTTTTTATCGATGTCAGTAGATGTTATACCACAATGTACATCGGAACATGTCGATTACTGGAAACATTTCTGCGTAGCCGTATGAACAGATGTGAACAGATCCTGAATCTTCCATGTGACACTGAATCGGTTGAAAGATTCATAAAAGAAGTTACGGCAGCATGGAATCATGTATTTTCACCGGATGAATGGGACGAAGTTATTAAAACAAGTTTCCAAAGCCCCAATATCTTGCCATTATTTCAAACAAAATGTCAATTCGCATCAAAATGTTAGTTTGAATTAAAATACTAAATAAACATTATAATTATTAAACACAGTAATCACAAAATTGAATCTAATATTTCAACATTTATAATGTCACAAATATACACATTCATATAATTTTTACCCCTATTAATACTTGATTTTGGAAAAACTATGCTCTATTAAAAATTAAAAAACTTTTTAACGTGTCAACGCATTACTTTAAATTTGGTACTGTATAATAGGGCTCAACCTGAACTTTCTAATAGTTGTCGTTCCAGAATTTATTTTCTGTAAATGGACCAACAATTTTGGAAAGAGCACCGAAAGAGCAGTAGACTTGATTGCATTTCGTCAGCACTACATGGGTATATAGGCGGATGGTGTGTCTAACTTATGGTATTAATTGCAAGAGTTTCCTCCAATGTTATATATTATTTGTTTAAGAAACATTGGAAAAAATTACTTTCTAAGGATTTTTTTATTTATCGTCCTTGCGCAACATGAAGGAATTTAAAAATTTTTTTTTTTTGGGACAGTAACATTGACAGATGTCTAAAACTTTATTTTCCTATTCCAAACTAAAAAGAAAAAATCAATACGGCCTATTGCACTGTCGTAGCATTTACTAATGACCGGGAAATTGCTGTGTAACGTAAATAACTTTTCATATGCAGAGACATGCCCCAGGAGTGGATCAGAAGACTGTCTTTGTTGGCCACGGCCAACTGGAGAAAACCGAGCTCCTAATCTTTACCAAGAAACAGAAGGAATTTTCTCAATGTGGTAGAGACATTTTCTTAAGGGATAGTGCAAGATATTTAGGTGTGATTCTGGAAAGAAATCTTAGTTTCAAGTCAATCACTAAAGTCGTGTAATTAGAATAAAATTAATCTCAAATATCAAAAGGACTATACTAAAAATAACTGAATATTATAAAACTGATAGTTGTTTTCCATTTCGACATAAAAGCCGAAACTGGTTTCGCCAAACTTGGGATATTCGAAGAAAACGAAAACCCGGTTTTTTGAATACACTAAATGCAATGAAAACATTTATTTGTCTCAACTTGGCAGACAGGATTGCTTTGGAAATTTTATATATTTTTATAATTCCACTCTCGATAGGTGGCTCAATAATGCCTTTCCAAGAGATTGTGCGGTCTATATTTGGATAACATTAGGGACTAGGGTGGTCATATAAAACGAAAGACTTAAGACACAAACTTTGTAGATGTTATGGACTCATTTGAATGGGACGGACACGCGATTCCTGTTTAATTATTGCCTCTTAAAATGCTATTTCCTATTGATTTTAATAGAGAAGTCCTGGTGAGATCTAATTAAAATTCCAGAAAAGGTAGAGATCGTCTTGTAAAGATGCAATTACTTGTGATTCGATGAAAATAACTCTAGCTATTATTTAGACAACCGTCAACATCTACCGCCTGTTTTGTAGTTGTGTGTAAAGGGTACACCATAATACACGCACCAAGCTTAATTTTTAATGTTGAGGGTAGTGCAATGCCCTAGAAAACAGTATGATATGGCGGGGAAGTGGTGAATGATTCATTCCCTTGATGAATGTCCTAAGTTAGTAGAGAATGGAAACAGTAAGATTGTATGAAAATAGGCATAACAATTTTTCATACCAACATCAGGTATCACTTTTAAGTCTTCGTTTATTCATAATTTGTTTATTGAACAAATCGCGAACTTAGAACCACATAGTCCGAACTGACACTTTTTGATAACTTCATCCGCATATCGCATCATACTTAATAGGGAACCCCATTTCGATAAGTGCTATATATAGCCATAAAAATATGTCTCGGCGTTTACGTGATACCCAAGGCAACAAACATCTAACTACAGGCTTTCCTATAATAATTTGATTAAAAAAAACTTCTAACAACAAGAAAAAAATCATATGAGGTGTCAGGGAACACCCGGTTGGAACGAAATTCCTTTCGCTATATATTATGTACTAGTTAGTTTCAACACGCATAAGGACGGGCGATAATTTAATTTACGATAATTTAAATGGATCTCTAAGAAAATACACATTTTTTTAACTGATAAACTTTTGATATATTAACATCGGCGTATAGGGACTAAATCTATCAAAGTCAGATTGTATGCTGCTGCTAAAACCAGATTTTATGCTGCTGCTAAAACCAGATTTTCTGCGACAGCGAGCAAGAGAGCAATGAAAGAGTGGTGTGGCAGGGGTGAGGCAAACGAAATTGTGTCTATAGCGTATGTATTAACATAATAAAGGATGTATGTACATGCGTCTGTTGCTGTTGTTGAACGGAGATATAAAGCATAGCCACGCAAAATTTCATTTGCAAGCCCATGGGCTTGCGCAGTCGACGTTATGGTGACACACTAATACGTCAGCTACTTCGTACAAAGTATGTGTGATGTTCTGTGTTTGGCTGTTTCGTTGCTGTTGATATGGCAAACATGTGGTTATGTGACACACGTATACGTCAGCTACTTCGGACAAAGTATGTGTAATGTTGTGTGTTTGGTTGTTTCGTTGTTGTTGCTCTGGCCAAACAAAGCGAGATATTTGATGTTCAGCATTGCCCGGTGTATACAAAAAACTACTATTTCTTATTTTCGAATGTAACATTTACTAATGTGTTCATAGAAATCGAACAGATACCGTGTAGCAAAAAGGTGTTAACACATCATCCGTGAGTTCGAACACTCATTGATTTTTTTTATGAGAATTTTTTTTAAGAATGTATTTGTTTATAAAACAACAGCATATTTTTAAGTCTTTTTTGTAAGAATATGTTTTAAACATGTATATGAATAAGTATAATATGTTCCCGAAAAGGTAATTTTTTTAAAGAGATGTACT
Organism: Phaonia tiefii; assembly: GCA_963931995.1. NCBI lineage: Eukaryota > Metazoa > Arthropoda > Insecta > Diptera > Muscidae > Phaonia > Phaonia tiefii. The sequence continues at coordinate 86,981,850 of OZ008367.1, read as the reverse complement.
TCTTTTATTAAAAGCTAATGGTTTTGTTAAGAAAAGGTACTATTTTTAAGAAGAAGTACTTTCTGTAAGAAAACCCATAAGAGTATGAATTTTTTTTCAAAGAAGTACTTTTTAAAGAAATGGTACTCTTTTTAGGAGAAGGTTATTTTTTAAGAAAATGTACTTATTTTCAGAAAGGCTACTTATCACAAGAAAAGAGAAGGTATTATTTTATTTTTAAGAAAAGTTACTTTTAAGAAAAGGAATTTTTGTAAGAAAATTTATTTTTTAAGAGAAGGTATATTTTTGAAGAAAAGGTTTTTTTAAGAAATGGAATTTTTTTTACAATTGGTCCTTTTTCAAGAATAGGTACATTTTTAAGAGTAGGTACTTATCTCAAGAAAGGTTATTTTGTTTCACAAAAATGGTAATCTTTAAAGAAATTACCCTGAGGGCAATGGGTAATTTCCCATTGTCGTGGGTAGCTACCCATTATTTTCCCCATTACCCTGTGGATAATGGGTGATCGTGATGGGTAATTCCCCATTTTCGTGGATAGCTACACATTATTTTCCCCATACCCTGTGGGTATCCCATGGTAACTCATTACCCACGAAATACAAACCCTGTACAACCCGATATGTACATTTTTGTTCACCTTTTTTATGGTGATTAGATTCCTTTGTTAATTTAACGCATATTTTTCTCTAGCAATTATTTTGAATTAATTGTCTAATGTTTATCTACCTCTTGTTGCCCAGTTGGCTATCCCGCTGCCTGTCGCAGTGTACTTAATCATAATTTTTGCAATTATTCAAAAACTTAACACAAAACTTCATCAGAGTCGATGCTATCCGTTGCTTGAAATTTTGAAACTTAAATGGCAAAACTAATGACGATTATTATTACTACGATACAACAATAAATGTTTATTATAGTTGTTGCCACCACTAGTTGCTTAATTGCATTCTGGCGGTGGTTTGGTATGTTTCGTCCCTTATATCTGTCTGCTTAAAGTGCAATTTCTTGAGTTTCAAGATTTTATATTGGCACCCAGTCGCTATTTTTGTTAAACTTAAATTTATATCAATAAATCATTTTATACAAAGAAGATACATATGTGTTTTTTGATGTTTTTTTCTTGCCTCTGTCGATTCCATTGTAGTTGTCATTTTATATTTCTCAAAGAATAAAACGAAAAATATAATGATGTTTTGTAATAAACTTGACTTATCTGCAATATAACATGTTACAGAATCCGAAGGTTAATGCTCGCTACGCAAATTAATCATCCGGTTTAAACATTCCAAAGTTTAATGATCCCTTAGAAAATGAATCGTCGAAGTTGATAGGTACTCATAATATTGTACTCGAGCATAAAAACAACGTTGTACGAGTATAAAGATACACACAAAGATGAAGTTCGTTGTCATAACTATATATACTGCCAACTTAAATTTGGCGGTTCCTTCGACTATCATATTATTCAGTTTTGGTTGCCATTAATTGTGTTCCGCATCACCAAATGTTGTGCATATCGATTGATTTGGAATTTACTTTTGGTTGCAAGAACTGAAATAGTTTGTTATTACTATATTTTTAAATGTGAAATATTTACGATTTTCTCGTAAATTTTTGATTTAAATAAAATTTGAATTTTTAAGTGAAGAAAAATCAAATTCAGAGCGATAAAGATCAATAATATTAGTGCACACAGCAGTGACGACCACGATAATGTAGATATTGTCATAATTGTAATTCAAACCAAGATTTGGGCTTGAACCTGAACGTACCATGAAAGGAGTAGGGAAAGTATCCCACAGTCTGTTGTCATTTTTTGACTTACTGTAGTTTTAAGCTGATTCCAGGGGGGTTAGTTACCAGAAGTTATGCATATATATGTACCTGCATACGTCACTGTCACTGAGAGAGGTATATGGTCATTTACGGAAGTTAAATGTGGCAATTGGGAGCTAGATATTAAATTTGGCAAATTTGAGGTAAATTTGGTAAATTTTACTGCACGCTGAAAAATCAGTCGTTTTTTGTTGTTCGGATGCAAACATAATGTATGTTTGGAGCTTGTCGCAAATATATAACACACTTGTGTCCAAACATATTGTGTTTGCTATTCAATATTACATGTTTGAGATAGAATGATTAATATTGTTATGAATAAGTAAAAGCTTTTGCGTGCTGTTAATGACTACTAACAGTATGTATATAACAGACGGTTAGTGCTGCGCCTGAAAGTATGCATTGTAACAACGTACCAGCTCGCTAAACCAGTAGCATGAATTCACCTCAGTAAAGATAACTCTCCGCCATTCGAGATTGTTCTACAAAGATAAGCAACAACAACAATGTCTAGAAGGTTCTTGAATTCTCTAGATCTACCTTCATTTGAGTATGGTGAGTTGGTATAAATTGCGGAGGTCTTTGGAATGGAGAGTTCAATTTGTGATTAAACCCCGTAAAGTGAGTAAAATATAGGACTTATTAAAGTTTTGTAAATAAAGTAAACTGTTGTACTATATAAGTAAAATAAAAGGAAGTTAAACCGTTGTAATTATCGTAATTTAAAACGAACCTTGTTTTATTATTGAGAACAAAACAACGCAAAAAGTACGAATAAGGAAATTCGTAACAATATGTTATAATATATGTGTTTGTGATCCAAATATATCTGGTTTTGTGGTACAAACACAGCTGTGTTTATTGCACTGTTTATGCTCTCTCGAGGGCAAGAGAGTAAAAGAAGGACAACGAAAGAGTTTATCTTGTAATATTCTTATTCACAAATATTCCCGAATGGGCGCGTAAATTGCATATGAATTCAGTATTTCTTATTTTGTCTGCTGTATTGCGTTGTAGTTTCATGTGTTCAGTAGTCAATTAAAAACGAATAAACAAAGGCTCGGAGGGTTAAATGGATTGTGATGTGGCCTTGGTTTTTGTGTATGTGTTTCATATATCCGTATTTGTTCTACCAAAGTGAGTAACGATTTTGAGGAAAGAAACTGGAATGGGCAACAACGTGACGCACTTTGTCTTATCGAGCCTTTACTGAATAACTCGGAACGGCGAACCATTTGTGAAATATAAAAAAATTAGACAAGTAACTAATCCATGCTTGGCTTGCATGAACTAAAGTTGTATATAAGAATATTGTTTGTGTACCAACGCATAGTGATAACCAACGGAGATGCAAAAGAGCAGCAGATTCTCATTTCATGAAAAATCCAATGAGTGTTCGAACTCACGGGCGATGTGTTAACACCTTTTTGTTACACGGTACCTGTTCGATTTCTATGAACACATTAGTAAATGTTACATTGGAAGATAAAAAACAGCGTTCACTCATACGATGACGTTACATTTAAACAATATTAATACTTAAAATTACACAGTGTGTAATTTTTTAAGTCATGGCAAAATAACCATATACGGACACCACTACGTGATAAAAGACCAAAAAAAAGACCCCTGTCTCCCAGTTTTGCTCAAAGTCCTCCAGGTTTTTTTTTATGGGTCCCCAAAGAAGTGGGGCCTCGGTGTCATTTTTGCAAACAAGTGATCATTTTCTCAAGCTCATATCTTGCAAACCGTTCGGAATTTTGATTTACTCTCTGAGGCAAAGTTGTAGAACAAAAATTGTAAACACATAAAATCAAAAAAAAACTTCATCTTCAAAGTCAAAATCGCAAAAAACTTTAAAAAATTCAATTTTTTTACCTTTTTTCCCCTGTTCAGGTCCATAGGTAGCAAACCGTTCAAAATTCAAGAAAACAATCAACAACAGGAATAATCCTAAGATCTCAGTACACAACTTTCTAGAACATATGAACTTCCTACGAATGATTTTTAACACCGTTTAGGTAGCCCTTAGATAGCCGCAAAAGGGAAAAATTTCCCGAAAATTTGTTGATTTCAATTGTTTTTTCTTTACTTCAACATGGAGATACTATAAAGCCTTCTCCCGTAAGTGAAAACGCATGTTGCAGGTTTCATAGTTATACTATTACTGATTTTATTAATCTTAGTTTACTAGGGCTGTTTTTTGAGAAAACCTGATTTTTATTAAAAAAGTTAGGTTAAAATTTTTTTTTTTTTTTATTTGCCGCAATGAGTTAATAAAAATGAACAAATTTATATTCAAATTTATAGCGTTTTCAAAGGTCTTCTCAATGATACCCATCTCAACCAGATCGGATAAGAAATGGGTGAGATATAAGCGATTATATACTCAAGCTATAAAGGCATATAACTCTAGAAGTTGGATCGGCCTCCTTAAAAAAACTTTCGGATTTTAATCAGAGCTGTAAGCCCTACCTGGCCAAAGAAAATTGGCGCATTTTTCATAAAGTAAATTTGTTCGTAAAAGCGGAAAATAAAAAAAACGCTTTTTGGCAGATTTTTCGCTCTTGTTTAAAGTTTTTCCCGATTTTGACCTTGAAGATGAAATTTATTTTTGATTTTGAATGTGTAAAATTTCCTTCTTTATGACAAGAGCTACAACTTTGCCTCAGAGAGTAAATCAAAATTCCGAACGGATTGCAAGATAGGAGCTTGAGAAAATGATCACTTTTTTGCAAAAATGACACCGAGGCCCCACTTCTTTGGGGGTCCATTAAAAAAAACCTGGAGGACTTTGGGCAAAACTGGGAGACAGGGACTTTTTTTTTGGTCTTTTGTCACGTAGTGGTGTCCGTATACGGTTATATTTTTTCGTGTTGCACTGTGTTCTTTAAAGACCAGTGCAAGCACAAGTGGCATTACTTTGTTGATTAATACTTTTTGTTTTATTCCCAAACAAAACAAAGAGAATGCAAAGCAACAGATACATGTACACACATACACAAGTTCACACAATTTTCGTTGCTCTCTTGCTATCTCATTTGTATATACGTATAACCCAGTGTTGCCAGAAACCATCAAAAAAATCATGCTAAATGACCCAAAAAAATTGTGCAAAATGGAATGAAATTATGCTAAAAACACCATTTGTGCAAAATGCAAAAACATTCTGCTAAAATTAAATAATATTGGCCTCTCTGTAGTATTTAGTACCAACTATAGCGTTTTTATGCATGATTCTTACTCACAAATTCGTATAATTTGTATAAACAAATAAAGAAACATTTGGAAATCAGGGATGTGTATTTTTGGTAGAGAAAAATTCCATAAAAACATTAAAATAAAAAAATCAGTTTTCTTTCCAAAATTTTGTTTTTTATAAAACAAAAGCTCCGAAGATTTATCAGAAGTTTCTTGAGTGCAATTTAAGACCATTTCCATTTTCAGATTTTATTTGTAGGTGCACTTATTAGTAGGATGTCCTGAAATTTTAATCTGGAATCCATAACTTTTTGAGAAACAATGCAAAGGTGCCTACGGGTTTGTGCTTTTCATATTAAATGTTTGGGAAAAAATTACTCTATGACAAGGATTTTTTAAATATTTGCTATTTTCTGTATATTCACGTTAATGGCATTAATGAAAAGAAAAATTCAATTTTTTTATAAGGTACCTTAAGCTACAGTTTTCTTTGATTATTAAGAAAAACGCGTTATTTTTCTTTTCTTTAAAAGTATAACCTGTTGATATGTAAAAACTGTCAGAAATTCCGAGCGAAACCCTAACGGTAATGGTAACATTACCATTTTCATATTTTGGTATTACATTTCCGCCCATATTAAATTCGAAGTGCCCACATGTACGCTTTAAACTGTTTCCAAAAAAATGTTGGTACATAAACCACAAAAATAAAGGGAACATTTTTTTGAGAAAGTGTTTACTCTGGCTTTCATAGTTTTTTTTAATTCGCGGAATATATTTTTGTACATACAAGCTATTATAAAACATAAAAAACTTCATGTTCGCGAGATTGGAATATATTAATACATTTATTTTTTCCAAATAATTTGATTATTAGTGTTTCATATTTGTTTGGCCAAAAATATTCCGGAATCATTACATCCAAGAGGAGCATAGAAATAAATTTTTCTTAGTCTTAAAGTTTTATTAATGGTGCGGGAGAAATCCGTCTCTACGCCTGAAAACACAGAATCAGCCAAATTATTTTTGACTCATGAGGCCAGAAAATGTATTGAACAGATGTTTCGTTTCTCATCCGCTGGTGTGTGTTGGGTCATAAGAAAGAATGTATTGTTCCATGAATCAAAATATAAATGTCCGGTATATTTTCAGCATAAAGATTCAATATTTATTCAGAAATATACCTACTGCATGTTATTAAAAAGTAAAATACAAAAGCTTTTGAATTGTGCAATATTTAAAAATTATGCTAAAGATTTCATGAAAAATATAAAATTTTGGAAAAATTTGGTGGAAATTATGCTAAAAAGCATTTAGCATCATGTTTCAAAAAAATGATGATGACGCCAAAATAATTATGCTAACAAAATCATTAATTATGCTAACCTGGCAATACTGGTATAATCACGTCATGTTTCTCTTTGCTCTGAGAGTGCTCCGCACCAACACAAGGCAACTATTCGCTGCCGCTACATCAGTGTGTGTTTTTTTCGCAGTTTGACAATCTGTTTCGCAGTCGAACAAATCTGTGTTCTATATAGGGGTGGGTCACCCTTTTCATTTAGGGGTATGAAAAATAGATGGTGGCCGATTCTGAGACCTACCCGATATGCGCATTAAATTTCATACAATTCGGTCCAGCCGTTTCGGAGGAGTTTAACACCAAACAATCTGTAATCGCAGTCGGACAATCTGTGTGATCGCAGTCTGACAAACTGTGTTTGGATGTATCCAATTTCTGAATTTAGTCCCTACCCGCGCCTATAGATGTTAACACGTGAAAAAGACAGAAGTAATTAATTGTATATAATTTGTATACAACTTTATTGATTGTGTACCAACGCATGGTGATAACCAAAGTTTAGTTGAAACTTTCTTAAAACAAAAACGTGAGAGACAAAAAAGAAAAGAGATGCAAAAGAGCAGCAGATTCACATTTCATGAAGAAACACAAATACTGCAATGCAACCAAATGTAAAAAGGGCCCTTTTAAATCTTGTGAATTTTGTTTAAGTATTTATAAATGTGGATCTATATTGAAAAACATAATTATAATAATAATACATATATGTATATTGAAATCAAACAATAATTCGTTTCTAAATATTATTATGTTTGGGAGGAAATACACGCATGTTTTCACGTAAGTGTACGGAGGTTTGGGGGAACACCCGAATGCTTCCACGTAAGTATATGGATGTTTGGAATGAAGAACGCATGTCCACGTGGAAGCATATATGTTTGCCAGTAAACATGCTACTGTTTCTACTTCAATACAAGTGAGTTTGGGACTTGCACACATATGAATATTTGAAGTGTGGTCAAAACATATACATACATGGTTCCTGCAGAATATGTTTGGGGGAATATGTTTCAGAGGCCGTTTTTTTCAGAGTGTGTGTATACGAAACCTTTGCATTAACACAGTTATAATTTAAGAAAGCGTTTAATATGTGTAAGTATATAAAAAGGTGTACTAATATTTTGTTTTAAATTCGTTTAAAATAGGCGACAAATTTTTCTATACAAAAAAATCGTATTGTTATCTATAAAAAGAGTTGTATATATTCAACGCTATGGATGTAATTGGTATCATCTCAATCAAATTAAATACAAATCCATCTAATTTCTTTCTCCCACTCTTAATTTTTCACAACACAATTTACATGATTTCAATTACGTATCTAAAAACTTTCCTGTGGGAAAATACAGGTCATCGGGAAACCACAATTCTGCACCACAAATTGATTACCGCAAATTTCCAACAAATTTTTTACCATTTATAAATAGAAAATTAATCCTAATTTTTCATACTGTATTTCATTCGTTAAACTTCCTTTTTGCATGGTGATTTTTAACTTCAAGATATATTAACATGTTAATGTGTAACTCATGTATGCTTAGGGGAAAACACCCTCCCCTAAAAATCATGGGTGATAAAACCAAAGAAAAATAATCAATATTTTGTGTTAGGCTCACTTGCTTTGCCATAATTATGTTTACAGCTACAGTTGCCTGAAGATACGTACACGTCTGCGCTGTGGTGGCAGTGGAGTTTGATCTAACAGTTTTCATAGAAAAACGCCTCTTAATGCTCGTGTTTGGATACATAGGAACCCCTCGGATACGATTCGAATATAACAAAATCTAAATACAATATTTGTTGCTGGTGCACCACCGACATCGGACACACACCAACATTGAAACCAGTCATAAGAGACGACAGACGACGACCTGTGCAACCAGACACCATATGAGCCATACGCCAGATAGGACAGGACGGTCGGACGGACAGATGTGTGTTTCACATCAAATACTCAAAACATTTATATTCAAGTTTCAGAGGAAAAACAGAGCTCTGGGCTAAAACTTGAGCTAATGTTTCCTTTGTCGTTAATAACGCTGACATGAGCTTCACTGTTCCACATCAACCAGATAGCCAGCAATACTATCGCCATCAAACAACGAAACAAAAATTTAATTTAAAAACTGGGAAAAATAAACTCTTATAATCATTTGATGAGCCAATAACTGTTAAATCCATAACTTTCAAAATCGAAATTGAATGTAGTTAGCAGAGAAGGGCAAAGAGGGGAGAAGAAAGTTTTTGCTCGCGCTCGCGAAGGTATAGAGGTTGCTCACTCATAAAAACTTTTGGTTTTACTCCAGTTGGCGCACATTCACGTGAGCAAACATTTGTTTGAAGCATAGTCACGAGTGACTCTCGTGACTATTGTATCAACATTTTATCCGTACCCGTACGTCCGTCTATTTTTATGTCATTAATTCTTGTGATCAATGTAGCCATTGGAATTGGTTGTAGCCATAGTTCGTATTTCATGGGTAATGGGTTACCCAGGATAACCCATTATGTAATATTGCCGTGGGGACTGGGTAGCGATCGTTTATCCATTACCCACTGGGTATGGGGAAAATAGTGTGTAGATACTAGAGTGTTCAAAAACGAAATCGAAAACCAGTTAACCGGTTTTCATGCAGTTAACCGTGTGCCGGTTTTTTAGAAACACGTAAATCTTAAATAAACCGAAAAACGTTTATTAAATGTCGGTTAACCGGTTTCTACTCAATTTATGTTAAAAATTCTTACAAACTTTTAATAATGAAACATAAACTATATAATTTTCATATATTAATTACTTCTCTGAATTAAGAAACACTACATCTATTTTGAAATTTAATAATAATAAGATTTTACAATTTACTTTAAAAATAACACGTTATTGTTGTTAAATACATCTGTGAAATTTTGAGATTGAAACATCAATTAAAATATTCAATTCAATTCAGTAACAACAAATTCAATTCAATCAGGAAGTTAACAAAAGATTTGAATGGTGTTGAATTTGATTAGGTTTCATTGAATTGAATTGAATTGACTTAAATTGAATTCAATTGAAATGAATTGAACTGAACTGAACTGAATTGAATTGATTTGAATTGAATTGAATTGAATTCAATTGATATGAACTGAATTGAATTGAATTGAATTGAATTGAATTGAATTGAATTGAATTGAATTGAATTGAATTGAATTGAATTGAATTGAATTGAATTGAATTGAATTGAATTGATATGAATTGCATTGAATTGAATTGAATTGAATTGAATTGAATTGAATTGAATTGCATTGAATTGAATTGAATTGAATTGAATTGAATTGAATTGAATTGAATTGAATTGAATTGAATTGAATTGAATTGAATTGAATTGAATTGAATTGAATTGAATTGAATTGAATTGAATAGAATTGAATTGAATTGAATTGAATTGAATTGAATTGAATTGAATTGAATTGAATTGAATTGAATTGAATTGAATTGAATTGAATTGAATTGAATTGAATTGAATTGAATTGAATTGAATTGAATTGAATTGAATTGAATTGAATTGAATTGAATTGAATTGAATTGAATTGAATTGAATTGAATTGAATTGAATTGAATTGAATTGAATTGAATTGAATTGAATTGAATTGAATTGAATTGAATTGAATTGAATTGAATTGAATTGAATTGAATTGAATTGAATTGAATTGAATTGAATTGAATTGAATTGAATTGAATTGAATTGAATTGAATTGAATTGAATTGAATTGAATTGAATTGAATTGAATTGAATTGAATTGAATTGAATTGAATTGAATTGAATTGAATTGAATTGAATTGAATTGAATTGAATTGAATTGAATTGAATTGAATTGAATTGAATTGAATTGAATTGAATTGAATTGAATTGAATTGAATTGAATTGAATTGAATTGAATGAATTGAATTGAATTGAATTGAATTGAATTGAATTGAATTGAATTGAATTGAATTGAATTGAATTGAATTGAATTGAATTGAATTGAATTGAATTGAATTGAATTGAATTGAATTGAATTGAATTGAATTGAATTGAATTGAATTGAATTGAATTGAATTGAATTGAATTGAATTGAATTGAATTGAATTGAATTGAATTGAATTGAATTGAATTGAATTGAATTGAATTGAATTGAATTGAATTGAATTGAATTGAATTGAATTGAATTGAATTGAATTGAATTGAATTGAATTGAATAGAATTGAATTGAATTGAATTGAATTGAATTGAATTGAATTGAATTGAATTGCATTGAATTGAATTGAATTGAATTGAATTGAATTGAATTGAATTGAATTGAATTGAATTGAATTGAATTGAATTGAATTGAATTGAATTGAATTGAATTGAATTGAATTGAATTGAATTGAATTGAATTGAATTGAATTGAATTTAATTTAATTTAATTTAATTTAATTTAATTTAATTTAATTTAATTGAATTGAATTTAATTTAATTTAATTTAATTGAATTGAATTGAATTGAATTGAATTGAATTGAATTGAATTGAATTGAATTGAATTGAATTGCATTGAATTGAATTGAATTGAATTGAATTGAATTGAATTGAATTGAATTGAATTGAATTGAATTGAATTGAATTGAATTGAATTGAATTGAATTGAATTGAATTGAATTGAATTGAATTGAATTGAATTGAATTGAATTGAATTGAATTGAATTGAATTGAATTGAATTGAATTGAATTGAATTGAATTGAATTGAATTGAATTGAATTGAATTGAATTGAATTGAATTGAATTGAATTGAATTGAATTGAATTGAATTGAATTGAATTGAATTGAATTGAATTGAATTGAATTGAATTGAATTGAATTGAATTGAATTGAATTGAATTGAATTGAATTGAATTGAATTGAATTGAATTAAATTGAATTGAATTGAACTGAATTGATTTGAATTGAATTGAATTGAATTGAATTGAATTGAATTGAATTGAATTGAATTGAATTGAATTGAATTGAATTGAATTGAATTGAATTGAATTGAATTGAATTGAATTGAATTGAATTGAATTGAATTGAATTGAATTGAATTGAATTGAATTGAATTGAATTGAATTGAATTGAAGTGAATTGAATTGAAGTGAATTCAATTGAATTGAATTGAATTGAATTGAATTGAATTGAATTGAATTGAATTGAATTGAATTGAATTGAATTGAATTGAATTGAATTGAATTGAATTGAATTGAATTGAATTGAATTGAATTGAATTGAATTGAATTGAATTGAATTGAATTGAATTGAATTGAATTGAATTGAATTGAATTGAATTGAATTGAATTGAATTGAATTGAATTGAATTTAAATTGAATTGAATTGAATTGAATTGAATTGAATTGAATTGAATTGAATTGAATTGAATTGAATTGAATTGAATTGAATTGAATTGAATTGAATTGAATTGAATTGAATTGAATTGAATTGAATTGAATTGAATTGAATTGAATTGAATTGAATTGAATTGAATTGAATTGAATTGAATTGAATTGAATTGAATTGAATTGAATTGAATTGAATTGAATTGAATTGAATTGAATTGAATTGAATTGAATTGAATTGAATTGAATTGAATTGAATTGAATTGAATTGAATTGAATTGAATTGAATTGAATTGAATTGAATTGAATTGAATTGAATTGAATTGAATTGAATTGAATTGAATTGAATTGAATTGGATTGAATTGAACTAAACTGAGTTGAATTTAGTTCAATTGAATGGAATTGAATTGAATGGAATTGAATTAACTTAACCTCAACACATTGCAAGAACTTACAAAAAACACAAACAAGACTACTAAAAATTTTATATAAACATCAACGGAAATCATTTACCCAAAACCGAATATTTAATACCAACAATGAACAACATACAAACATACGAACTGAAGAAAACAATACAACAATAAGCGACATCTCGATCAACTCAAATGCGTTAAACAAAAAACCTTAATATACTCAGCGTTACAAATATACACAAATTAACAATCATAAATGAATTTTATGGAAACACACAGTTTTTTCGCCCAATCAGTCATGAACACGGAACAAGGAGTAGAACGCAAGGACGATTCCAAATACCAGCGTTCCGGACTAATTACGGAAAAAATTCACTAGCAGTATTGCTACCAACGGTCACCAACGAATTACCAACAAACTTATTGAATATAAATAACATCTTCAATAAAAAACAAAATTTAAAGAAATATTTCTTAAATAATCAATAATGAATTTAAACTTTTAAATCTCTAATTATATCAAAGTAACTAAAAATCAAAATATCAACTTATTATTATAAAATAGTTGTCATGTATGAATTTAATTTGCAACTTAACTAAGAGTTAAAACTAGTTTAAAATAATATTGTCAATATATATATTTCTAAATCTGCAGACAAGCCAAAAGCTTCGCGGATTATCGAATACAAACATTGTCACATATTGTCTACACAATAAAATAATAATAATAATAATAATAATAATAAAATTGAATTGAACTGAAGTGAATCGAATTGAATTGAATTCAGTTGAACTAAATTGAATTGAATTGACCAGAACTGAATTGAATTGAATTACATTGAATTGAACTGAATTGAATTGGATTGAATTGAATTGAACTGAATTGAATTGAGTTCAATTGAACTGATTTGAATTGAATTGAATTGAATTGAATTGAATTGAATTGAGTTGAATTGAATTGAATTGAATTGAATTGAATTGAATTGAATTGAATTGAATTGAATTGAATTGAATTGAATTGAATTGAATTGAATTGAATTGAATTGAATTGAATTGAATTGAATTGAATTGAATTGAATTGAATTGAATTGAATTAAATTGAATTGAATTGAATTCAATTGAATTGAATTGAATTGAATTGAATTGAATTGAATTGAATTGAATTGAATTGAATTGAATTGAATTGAATTGAATTGAATTGAATTGAATTGAATTGAATTGAATTGAATTGAATTGAATTGAATTGAATTGAATTGAATTGAATTGAATTGAATTGAATTGAATTGAATTGAATTGAATTGAATTGAATTGAATTGAATTGAATTGAATTGAATTGAATTGAATTGAATTGAATTGAATTGAATTGAATTGAATTGAATTGAATTGAATTGAATTGAATTGAATTGAATTGAATTGAATTGAATTGAATTGAATTGAATTGAATTGAATTGAATTGAATTGAATTGAATTGAATTGAATTGAATTGAATTAACTTGAATTGAATTGAATTGAATTGAATTGAATTGAATTGAATTGAATTGAATTGAATTGAATTGAATTGAATTGAATTGAATTGAATTGAATTGAACTGAATTGAATCGAATTGAATTGAATTGAATTCGACTGAATTGAATTGAAATCACTGATGTGTTCTTTAACGGAAAATTTAAAAATATTTAAAATCTGACAAATGCTGCTATATTTTCAGAATAATAATGAGTCTGTTTACGGGCAAGCAAAACAAGGCAAGAAAATGCTATTTTGTGGTGATTTTGTATTAATTTTTTACAACAATTTTAACATATTCTTTTCCATTTGAAACGAAAAACCCGAAAAATTAAAACTGAAAATTTCCTGGTTTCAGTGGTTTTTTCCTATTCTGTGAAACAAAAAACCGGTTTTCGCGAAAATCTGTAATGCGAAAATGCCGGTTTTTTGAACACTCTAGTAGCTACCCCGGCAATGGAGAATTAATTAATCGTTTTAATTGCTTATATTTTAAGACCAGTTAGTTAGATTGGTTTCTCATCAGTTATTATATGTTGAGCTTCTTGCGTTCTGTATTTAGTAAAAGAATAGAATACAATCGAACCTCATGGTCCTAAAATATAAACAATTTACGATGGTGAGTGATGCGACACAGGGTGGCACTTTCTGTGGAAATGCCAATATGGCGTTTAAGTGATTTTTTATTCGAAAAATATTAGTTTTAGTGACCACAACAATATGCTGTCATGTGCATTACGCATTTATAATAGTGGAAATTGAGAAAAATTACCAAGAAAGACAGAACATTATGCCAGAGTCGTGAACTGAAAGCCTGCTGTTGTTACTCGTACGATTGTATATTTGTTGCTGCTTGTAACAAATAGTCAAACATTGTGCCACATCAAGGAGGAATGCAACGATTGCACTGTAGTAGTGTATGTTTACTTTTTTTTGTGAAAACCTACTCGAACATATTTCAAATATGTTTGCGTAAATTAATCCATTTGTCGTAAGAACAGCGGGATGTTATGTTAAGATCGAACACCAGCCACACAAATTAAGACGTATTTTCACTATTGCAGTGCAGATCATATATTTTCTGTAAATTGTATTGAGATCAGTCATGGGGTGGGGTTTCTTTTTGGAGACTCATGTTGATTCATATGATTCTTCTATGTTTAGTAGATGTTTTTAATATATTGTTGAAAATACAAAAAAGATTATACTGATAAAAAGTGTTCAAGTGTTGTTACACTGAGTTGCTTTTGAGAAACTATTTCCCAAGATGATCCTTCAAAACCGACTAATTCACAGTGGCGGATAATAAAATGGAGTAACTTATAACACTTTCTTTCTTTTAAATGTATCAATCAACCAATCGAAAAATTACAAAAGTGCAAAATTTTACCAGAAGTAGTTGTTTAAGTAAAAAGATTAAAGATCCATAGGGAATAGTGAAAAATAATGTACACTTGAAGGGCAATACAAAAGTATATTGAACCACTCAAAATAGCATTTAACTACCAACGTAAGTTGTTGCGATAACATACTACAGGCAGTCATAAAATGATTTAGAAAATAAATTTAATTTTGTATTTGTTATAATATAAGAATAGCGTATTATACACGCTGAAAAAAACCGCCTCTGTAACATATTCTCCCAAACATATTCTGCAGGAACCCTATATATGTTTGGAACACACTTCAAACATTCATATGTTTGTAGATCCCAAACTCACTTGTACTTAAATGCGAATTGTAGCATGTTTACCGGCAAACATGTATGCTTTTACGTGGACACATATGCGTTCTTCATCCCAAACATCAATATACTTACGAGGAAGTATTCGCCTGTTTCCCACAAACCTCCATATACTTACGTGGATACATGAGCGTATTTCCTCCCAAATATAATAATACTTAGAAACCAATTGGTCTTTGAATTCAATATATTTGTATTAATTATTATAATTAATTTTATTAATATAAATCTACATTTGTAAACAATTAATACAAAAAATTAAAAGGTTTAAAACAGCCGTTTTACATTTACTTGCATTGTTTGTTCTTTTTTCACTGGTCAAGCGCTTTTTATATCCTCTGTCCGACGATCCATTGAAGACTGAATACATGAAACTAACACGCAATACATCAGTCAAAATAAGAAACACTGACTTCATCTGCAATTTGAACGCACATTCAGGAATATTTATGACTCACTGACTGAGAGAATAATGCTAAAATCCAGATACACACTTACAAGATTGACTCTCTCATTGTCCCTCTTTTATTCTCTTGCTCTAAAAAGTGCATAAACAGTGCTACAAACACAGCTGGCTTTGTATCACAAACAATGACACAACGGGTTTTTCAATAAGAGCGCTACAAAAGTTTTTTTTAAATAAAACAAAACCGGTTTTAGATACCAATGAAATTCTTTCGGGCACGCTTGCAGAAGTCCAGACGCTGAACCCAATTTTCGACGGTTTTCAAGCATAAATCGGCCGATACTGCTGCAATTTCACGTTCGATATTCGTACGAATGTTCATCAATTGTCGCTGGCTTGTTGGAATAGACCATAGACTTGACGCAGACCCACAGGAGGCGGCCCGAGGCGGCCAATCGACTGGGCCATTTTGTGAGATATCATGTTCACCAAACTTGGTTTCCAATAAATTGATTGTGGCATTCGCTGTGTGGCTTGTGGCGCCGTCCTGTTGGAACCACATGTCCTTCAAGTCCATATTATCCAGTTAGGGCCAAAAATATTCGGTTATCATTGAACGGTAGTGATTCGCATTCACAGTAATGTGCCGGTCTTGATCATCACGGAAGAGCTACGGCCCAATGACGCCGTCGGCCCATAAACCGCACCAAACCGAAATTTTTTCGGGATGCAATGATGACTCATGGATTACGTGGGGATTGCTGTCTGACCAATAACGCAAATTTTGCTTATTGACGAAGCCATTCAGCCAGAAATGAGCCTCATCTGTTGCTCAGCCCAATTCACGAACATACGACTCTTATGGTGGTCAAGCGGCTTCAGTTCTTGCGTCAGCCAAGATCATTTCGCAAAATTCGCCACAACGACGTCACAGAGATGCCCAACGATTGAGAACGACGTGTGAGATACACATTTGGGCAGTCTTGAACTGAAGCCTCAGCGGCAGCAATATTCTCTATACTACGGGCACTTCTTTGTCTCACTGGCACGGGAACATTTTGTACTGTGCCTGTGGATTCAAATTTTTCCACTAGACGCTCAATTGTTGATCTGGTGGGACGATTATGACGACCATAAATTGGACGTAGCGCTCTTAAAGTTGAGGCCACTGACTCCAAATTTCGGTAGTAAATTTTAATAATTTCGACTCGTTGTTGGCTCGTATATCTTTCCATGATGAAATGGCAAACCTTACTGAAGAGAAATGTCAAAAGAGCGGGAAAAATATAGCGTCGTTTGCTGTCCCTATCGATTTACTTTTGTAGCGTCTCTGTTGAAAAACCCTTTATTTGGGTGGCAAACAAATATATTATAACATATTAATCATTGTGTCTCAAACATGTAATATTGAAATGCAAAGACAATGTGTTTGGACACAAGTATATTATACTTGCAACAAGCTCCAAACACACGTTATATTTGCATCCTGACAACGAAAAAACGACATATTTTTCAGCGTGTAGACAAATTAACCAAACATTGTAATCGTGATGTTGTCGCACTGATCTCGTTTCCAATGCCTGACATTTAATCTGTATATAAACATTTTAGAAACTCCGTAAGACAAACTTATTAACTTTTTCCCCAGTCGTGAAAACTAAATATCTGTAGTAGTAATTAGTAAAGAAAAAAGTCGCTATTAGCCGTCAAGGATTCAAATCATCAATTCCAATTCAGCAAGTCCTCTTTTAAAAATAGATCACGGAAACTTCTGCAACAGGAATAAAAAAAAAATGGTGTCCCTTAACATCCCATGAAGGGATTGGGGAGAGCTTCTCACAATCAGTAAGATGTTCGCTTTCTAGATTTACACTCACTGTTTGGGACCTACAGTTTTACACCGGTTCCGTATGGTATTTTCATGGCTAAGTACTCGAAAGTGTCGCCATCACTAAGCGAGGTGACCATCGTAGAAAGAAATGTAAGGTGGTCTAAGCAGGGATCGAACCCACGTTCTCATGTACAAGAGTCGCGCACACTATCCATTGCACCACCGACGGCCACGGAATAGCTAGACGGCAACAGGAATAGCTGGTGTTTGACAAATAAGCATTGTACGAGATTCTACCAGAGGTTGTCAAAGTCGTAAATTCTCCAACTTCAGTTGTCATGTTTCTTTAGTCCTTTCTGAAATATGTCAAATTTCCATCAAAGTTTACCAAATTTTGACTTTAAGTGTTCTGAAAACTAGGTTTATATTTTCACTGGACCGTACATTCTTTAAGTAGTATTGTGATGAAATGCCACAAAAGTTAACCTCGATAAGCCATATAGGAGCAACGTGAAATTTTCTCAATAACAGACATATGCACGCTGAAAAATAGCGGCCCTAGCAACATATTGCATGAGCCATGTACATGGTCCTTATAATGTGTGCGAGGGCCGTCAACAGTTAGGGAATGTCTTCGTTTTGTGCATTTCTCCTTGACAACACACTCTTATTTACAATAAAGTTAAATTAATTTTCCTACATATTTACTAATCATCTACTTTCCGAAACGTTCGATTCCATATCTTAATCACAAAAAAATATATTTCCTTCTCCATGGTAGATGTTGGCAAATAAAATCATTCATAAATCCAAAAGTGGAAACCTTGTGACTACTCAATGGTAATAACAGCCAAAATTCCTTTAAGCTATGCACGTTTAGTACCACAGGTAAGCTTAAAGACGATTTATTTGATTTACATTTAAAATAATACGCCCGAAAATGCTGCGCTTCTTTGCAACTATTCTACACTTCAGCATGACAGTTCTGCATTTTTACAAAACAAAAGAGTTTGGCATATAATAATTCTATATCTGTTTGCAGTTGGGCTGGAATTAATATGTGAAGTATGTCTACGTTGGCATCTTTCAGAAAAAGATGTAAACGAAAAACACCAACGCCCAACGAACGCACTATAATTTAGATGTATTTTTGCTATCGCCGCTTTTTATAGAGAGTGCAAAATGCCTTGAGGGTGTATTTCCCCTCTCAGTTACTGGCATTTTGTGTGTTGTAGGAAAAATTGAAAGGTTTTTTTTATTAGTATAGCACAAGACACAATGATATTCATCTGTTTTATGTTTTGCAAAAGACTTAAACATAAATTGCATTTTGCTTTGAAAATTCGGAATAAAATTTATACACTCAAAGAAAACAATTCGGTTTTATCAGTGATGTTTAGCCGGATTTGTTGCTGGATTCTTGGAGTTGGCCTCTGGGATATTTGCCTGGAGTCGGAGTAGCAGTCATAAAATTTCAAACCATTCTGACTCCAAGTTTAGCATTTCCATCAAAATCCTACATTTTTGAAATGAATTATTTGTTGATCGATTGTTTCGGTTAATATACACTTCTAGAAATTATTACGTAGTTATAAGTATTACATCTTAGGTATAAGTCGATTTGCCGTGGCTTTCTTGGGCCTTCATGCGACGAATGTTATGCTTATGACGGGCACTCGCAACAAAACCGATGTATTGTTAAATTCTGGGTATCGTTAAAAATGTTCCAACACATTTCTAAGTTAAATAAATAAATAAATGGTTTCCCGTTACATACCATGTAGGGATTAGGGAGAGCTTCTCACAACCAGTTAGCTGTGCGCGTTCTAGTTTTACACTCATTGATTGGGACCTACAGTTTTACACCGGTTCCGAACGTTATTGTGAGAAGCTTTTTCATGGCTTAATACTCAATAGTGTCACCGTCACTAAACGAGGTGACCGCCGTCGAAAGAAATTTTAAGGTGGTCAGAGCAGGGATCGAACCCAGTATCTCATGTAGAAGAGCCGAGTACACAACCATTGAACCACCATACTTGCAAATACACAGAGAACAGGATCTTTGTCACAACTATATTTACAGCCAACTAAAATTTGGCGGTTCCTTGGACAATCACATTAATCAGTTGCGATTACCAATAATTGTGTTCCGTATCACCAAATATTGTGCATAACAATTGATTTGTAATTCAGTTTTGGTTGCAAGAACTGAAATATTTACATACTTGAAGCCACAGCAACCAGAAATAAATGTGATCTGCCAATCGAGTTTTAGTTCTACCAATCAAATTATCATGTAGTGGTGAGTATTCTATTTGTTGGATCAACGAAAAATGTAAAAACTAGTTCGGCTGTACTAAATAATATATTGGTATGTCAAGTATTTGATGGCTGTCACAACCATTTAGTGATGCCATATCCCATTATGAATTTTATGGGAAAAAACAACTAAAAAAATAATTTATTATTAAAATTGTGCATTTTATATTTTTAAAAATAAACAAAAGTATTATTATTTAAAAGCAGGGTTCGTATTTTGTAGCTAAAGGGTTACCTTGGGTAACCCATCCCGATTTTTAATCGAAAATATGAAAAAATTGGAAAAAAAATTGTATATCTCGCAAACGCTCCGTTTCCTAACCGTTTTTTCATAAGGTGGTCCAATTCGAATGGAGTTTGTTTTTAAATCTCAAATTAAGAAAATTGCTAAAATAGAAAAGGGCTATCGCTCGGAAACGGCGCATCCAATCGCAAAAATAACTGGCAATAGGTAGCATTGGGCTAACTCCTCGAAACGGTCGAGGAAATCTAATATGTCTGCGTCGCCGGTATATCTTAGCTTCCATTGAGTGCTGGTGTTCATGATTTCGGTGTTAGGTATCTCCAATCTAAGATGTCTTTCCGGTACAGGAATTTGTGTCGTTTCCTTCACCACAATTTTTCGCCCTTCGGCTCTTATTTCGTCTTCTATAACGCGGAGGAAATTCTCAGACGACGCTCGTGCGCGTTTATGTCTAAAAAATTCACTTAATAGTTTCCTTAAATGTTCCACAGTATATCCTTCGGTTAGAATTCCATGCTTCCGACACTGTTCAAGTAGCTGTTCTCGTTTTAATGTGTATATCAAGCCGAGTGAATCAGATGACAGATGTGGAGTTGTATCCTGGTTGGTGTTATTTCCTGGGACAGACTCTCCATCGATGGCGACAGTAGTTTTTCCGCTTTGCGACTTCAAGCCTTGTCCATGCTCGGGCGCCATTTGTAACGTGGTTGTGTCTAGGGCTGAGGTAAGCTCAGCCATGTCTAGAGTCTTTCGTTAGGATCCACCAAACCTTTCGCAATAAGAACAGAATAGTTTACCCTTTTTGGGGGGTTCGAATTCAGATTCTTTATTGATATTTAATTCACAAAGTAATTTGATTTACAGGAATAACATCAACTGCTTCACTCGGTGAGAACACTCATCTTAGCTTTAGAACAGTAGTCGGGGTTGACAACACTCTTCTGGGGGCGCTTGTCTCGGGTTGACAACAATTTTCTGGGGCACTTGTATCGGCTTGACAACACCCTTCCGGGAATACTAACATTGGCTTGAGAAATCGTCTGGGGTAGGTTGTGGACTGGTAGATTCTAAGGTGATCGGTATGGGATATGCTGGTTCGGTATCGCCTACCATCGGCTGGTTTACATGGGAACTGTGAGCCGAAGTCCCTGTGTAGGAACAGTGAGCCGAAGCCCCTGTGTAGGAACAGTGAGCCGAAGCCGCTGTGTAGGAACAGTGAGCCGAAGCCCCTGTGTAGGAACAGTGAGCCGAAACTCCTGTGTAGGGACAGTGAGCCGAAGCCCCTGTGTACGAACAGTGAGCCGAAACTCCTGTGTAGGAACAGTGCGCCGAAGCCCCTGTGTATCAAATGTATCTACACTGTATTTACTAAAGAACGGATCCAAAAATTTGCTAATGCTATAATCTTGTCTGGTTGTTCCCTCGGAGACGACGACTCGAGTCTAGTTTACCTTGACACTAAGTACCTTCGCTGTAATGATGCAAATGAGAATTACATTCAAGCACTCATTCTTGTGCGGTCATTAATCTAATTCGCTGCTTCCATGTACACAAAGTCGACTGAGCTTGTGTGTGTGCAACTGAGTGTAATTGTTCGCGGTGGTTGGTACGAGTGATGTATGTTGTGTATGCTTAGGCGATAGTTTGACGAGGGACGTATGGGTGGGAATGGCGGTGAGTGTTTGTTATTATGTATGGACGGATCATGACGTCACGTTACAATTGTTTACCTCCACAGGAGGCTATAACCAATGGATGTCTTTAATATGGCATCAGTTTTTTTAACAATTCGCCAAAACTTAACTCTTTGAATAAAAAATCCCTAAAATGCCATTATGTCTATATTTCGGAAATATAATCAAATTTTTCGGCTTTCTAAGGGTTTTTCTTAAAGTGGTCCAATTCGTATGGACGACTTTTTTGACAAACATAGCCAAAATACTTAAATAGTTCCTCCAGACAAATTTTTCCATGAGTATGTGAAGGCATCAATACACGGAAAAAACATCTACTAAATTTTGCTACAATTTATATATGGAAATAGCTATAATTATAGCAAAAACTGGGACAGTGGCGTGTTATAGCAAAATTTCATATATTTTATAACAAGCAAATATAAGAGCATTTGATGAATATTATGCTTGCTTATGTTGTATTTGTAACTAATTTTGTTATAAAAAAATCTGCTAAATAACCAATTTTACTTCAAATTATTGAACAAGAGTAATATAATTTTTGCATTTGTATCAATCGCTTATAACTACTTTTGCTACATATATTTACACATTCTAATACAGTGTACTTCTTATTATAGTCTATTTTGTATCTAATATTCGATATTAGAATAGCTGCTTAATACAAAGCCATTGTTACTTTTGCTATTTATTCATTTGTATTCTCAAACTTAAAATATGCAAAATAGCTTTATTTTGTAGCTCATTTAGCTACAAGATGTGGCTAGAATAAATTTGAATTTGGTGATTTCTACTGTTTAATTCTTACTGTTTAGAGTAAGTTTGGTGCCAAATTTGCAACAAAATATATCTAATTTTATATATATTATAGGAAAATTAGTAACCGGTCAGCCCCTTGGTTTAGCCATATTTTACTTACCATTTTTGTTCCATACATGGGAAATAAAAAATAGCCTGTTAACTTAAAGTAAGAATTTTATTTTATTAAGAATATTTTTCGTTTTGTTTTAATTTACATGTTTAGTTTTAACATAAGTTAAGGTAAATTTATATTTTTTACTTTAAATTAATTATGTGATAAACAACATGAAATACAAACTTATAATAATGTTCTATACGAGTAAAAGTTGTGATTGAAATGAAATCAATACAAATGTTTCAAAATAATAATTCGTGGTCAAAAATAATTGTGTGTCGGTAGTTTTTTCGGCTACGTAACAACATCTGTGTCCATCATAAAATAATATATTGCGCTTGCTTACTATAAATTCTACTTTTGAATTATTTAATTCTATAATATGTAGCACCTGGTAAAAATTATTATACTCTTCCCCAAAACCGAAACTAATTACACTACCAATTTTAATTTTTCGGTTATTTAATACTATCCATTTATAAAATATCATATCTGATAATTGTTTGCCTATAAGAGCTGCTGAAATATTTTGAAGAATAATGGGATTAATTTTAGGCCCTTTTGGCTCTACGAAATCAAAAAAATTTACAGAATTTTGTGACAAAATGTATCTTTGCATTATAGTTTGGCAAATATTTTTTCTAGATGTCGTAGATTTTGCTATTTGCTTTAATTCCTTGTGTTTTGCTTCACAACGCATACTCCAGACTTGGGTGAGGGGTCCAAGTTTTCTCATTATTTCTGGATAATGCAACATAAAATGGTGTTTAGGTCTAAGTGGCTTATCGTAAACTTTTAAAAAAAAGTGTATGGTGTTCTGTAATGAGAGTTTGCAAATGCTTTACTAAATTCTCATTCACTGAATCATTAAGAACAATTTCTGAAATTTCTTTTAATAAAAGGAAAACTTGCCACTTTTGATTTTGATAACTGATCCATCCCCCTATTAAAACACCTAAAAATGTTGTTAACCACATTATCTCTGAAGCAGAATACCGCAATTTACCGACTTTTAAATTGTCAATGCTAATTGGTTGAGGTTTATTAATACTTGCATATTCACCATAATTAAAGCAATGAACTTTAATGTTAAAGTCTTCCAAACTGAAAAAATTTTCCACTTGAATAAAAGAGTATAACATAATAGCTATTTCATAATTTAACACGCCTTCAAAATGATCATGCATTATATCAACCGACGGATTATTAGTAGCATGAAAACTTGATATTTGGTGAAATATGCAATCCTCAACAATGCCAGTTTCTTTTACAGAATTTAATTCTAAATCGACACAATAATTAGTAGGTGTACGAACGAAATACGTCAATTCATTAACGCTTTTCTGACACAATTTTTTTGGCATTTTGCAAATTTGACAATAAATTGATGAATTAAATGAATCTGTAAAACCCAACATTGAGTTCAAACCCTTATTATCACCGATACAAACAGCCAACACAAAATTTATCACTCCAATATTCGGTACAATAACTCCTTCCTGTTCTAACAATTTTAGTTCATCGACAACTGGCTGAAAAACACGGTTTTTAAAAGTTTTTTTGTCAATACCGTTGAAGAGAAGACTTGGCAAAATGAATTTCAATTTTGAACGATATTTTTCCGGCAAAAATTGAAAAGAGAAGAAAAACACCGCCAAGATTTTGCAACCCACTTCTCGAACCAAGCGGATTATTGGTTTCAAACTCATCAAAATATATAATTAAGGGTAAAACGTAGTTGCCTTTAATTAAAAACTTAACGGATTCTACCTTTAATTTCCAAAAATTTGTCTGCATAATATTAACAACGGCGCCAGTATTCGATGTTAAAAGTTCTTTAACGTAATTCATTATTAAGATTTGATTTTCCGTCTCACTAAACATTATGGACAAATATTGTGATAGCGAATTAAATGACATTGTGCATTTTACTGGTTTCAAAATTGCATGTTCATTCTGCCGACTGATGTCAAACCTTTCTCCTAACTCGACTGATTTAGAATTCAAGTGATTCAAAGAATTTTGTTTTAAATATTGTAACCGTTTATACTGGGTGTTAATATTCAGAAAAATATTTCTAATCTTTTTGAACTCTTGCATTATAAATTCTGAATTTTCAGCAACATTATTTGACCTTGATATTTGATTCGAAATGTTCCGCTCGGCTGAAATTAGTAAATTTCCTTTTAAAAATTTTTCAAATTCGCTAAAAATTGTTTGTACGGATGATAGACAAAGTGATTTGTTTTCATAAATGGATTCTACTAAATCTTTAATAGATTCATTTGTACTATCATCAATAAAACTCTGAGGTCTAATACACAAGTTACTGTTTTCACAGATTGGGTTAGAGATAGTTTCGATACACAACTCTAAAGGATTTGGTATCGACAAAAGATTTACTGCTGAGGAAGTTTTGGCATATTGCAAAGAAACTAGTGTTTTTTCGTGAAAATGTTTCTCAATATGTTTACTTAATGAATTGTAAGAGTTAAATAACCGAATTTCTGGGCAATCAGTGCATTTTAAAACTTTGTAATTCCTTTTATGATATAATTTAAAGTGTTTAATGTACTCAAAAGCAGAATTTATAGTTTTAGTGCAAGCGAAACAGTTCATTATTATGTTTATAAATATAATAATTAAATTTCAATACTTGATAGCTCACTGTAAAGCGATGTGACGCTTGTGTAATTTGTGTCACTGCTCGTGCTTAATCCGTATAAATATTTCTGCAAAAACATCCAAATTGGTTTGGTTTCTGCTGGATATTCGCAGCGTAGCACATGAAATGCCTTAAAACAACCGTCTACTGCTGCGATTGCACTGTCAAACTCGTAAATAATGTCGTTTATGGCAATGTATGATTTTCGAACCAAATCTGTAAAAAATAAATATAAAATAAAATATTTAATATTAAATAAACATTATAGATAACGTACCAAAGTTTTCTCCAACTAGAAATATTGTTGGCTGCAATGTTTGCTTATTCTTTAAAGAAAGTTCTCGTAGTTTTGATAACTCTTCTTGAATTAAATTTGCGTCCTTAAAATAAATAAGAAATTTCACAAATAATTTAATTATTTTAAATTAAAGAGATAAAATGTAAACTTACACTAACAAGGCGAAGAAAGGAGTCTTCAATTTCTTGAGTTGACAATCTTTTACGTTTTGCACCACCCTTGATGTACGAAGATTTGTTGAGCAAATGAGGCAAAAGAAGTAAACCTCGAAAGTTATTTTTAAAATTTATAATATCTGCGATATGTTTCTTTGGTTGACTTAAAGAATCAATCGTAGACAATTGACAACCTGTTTCTATTCGTTTTTCTCCAATTGTGATCAATTTTTTGTCAAATACTTCCCAACTTGCAAATAATTTATTTGTGCTATCGCTGTAAAGAGTATCAAAATCTTGTAGTAGAAGTATTGATCCTTTGCTTGTAGCCAAAATCGGAAATTTATTCATATACTCTCCAACAGCTATATTTGTATCAAGGATGCTGCTTCTTTGTTGATGAGTTTCTTTCCAATACTGTTTTACTTTGTCCCAATCAGAAATATTTTTGTATAAATAATCCAATTTTTCTTTTAAATCCGTGGACACTTCAGTTGTCTTAATTGTGACTTGCGATTCCTCATTTCTTAACTTATTTAATTTTGATTTGAAGTGATTGTAAGAATCCCAAAGCTTTCCAGATGAATGTTTTTTAGTATTTTTATCGTATGGAAAAAAGTAAATTGTTTGAAATTCAGTTTCTTTTGGAAAAAGTAAAATTATTTGTTTTCTTAGTTCCAAAAAACGATCAGTTGTTATTTTGAATATCGTAGGATAATTTTGTTTTTCAAATTCTTTATGAATCGTCAGTAAATTGCTATAATATGTATCTAAACTGTGATTGTTTTGATAATACAAATTGACCAATTTTCCTTCAGCACATTCAAGATATTTTGAAATTTCAATAGTTTCTTCATATGGGTTAATTACTCTTAGACCTAAATTTGCGGGAATGCTTATGTCAAAATTTTGGTTACTGGTTCCTGCAATAAACTATAGGAAATTAACAATTATTATTATGCAACTAAATATTTGTTAAGAAAAAACTAGATTTATATATTATATTCACATATATAAGTATTTATATTTTTATTTTATGAAAATTATTACATTATATAGTAAAAGTAGCTATATAAATTTACTACATATATTATGTAATGTCGCAGAAGTAGCTATATAATTTTACTTAATATATTATATTATATAGCAGAAGCAGCTATATAATTGTACTAAATATATTACATAATGTGAGCATTTAATAAATTAATAGCTTCGAAATTTTTAGGTTAGAAAATTTTCACAAAATACTTACATTTTCAAGAGATTCTATGGTATAGTTTTGAAGTGCTGGTTCACTATTCCCACTTTCGCAATTTGTTGAATTATTCTCCTGTTGAATATTTAATATTTGTTTTTATTTTAAAAACATCGGGTCCAATATCTTTTGTTGTAAACTTACTTGATCAATATATTCAGCTCTGAAACGTTTCCAAAACAAAGCTCGATCTGATTGGTTTTTTACAATATCAGCAATTCCGTAGGAGTCCAAACTTTGAAAAGCCTCTAAAGTAATTTCACAATCTTTAATATAAAAATCATTTTATAATTAATTTTTTACAAAAACGCTTCTGTTCTGCAACGCAATCTTCGTCAAACTATGAGAAAATTTAAAGACATAGTGATGTGCTACCGATTATTTAGGCACATTATTATACAAACATGCATATATATATATTTAAAATAATAGCAGCCGATAGCAATTTTGTATACATTATGTAATTAACTTTATTGGAAATTTATAGCTAAATTTGCTATTTGAAATTTCACAACTTTCCATTATTTTTGTATTTTAATTTTTTTTGTTTAACTTACCCTTAAATATTTTTATCAATTGGGGATATCCCCATTGATTCAAAATTTCTTCCACATCCATAATTAATACTTAATTTTTTTTGTTTAATATTATTTTTAAATGCGCTATTACTTTACTTTAATTTGCAGCAAAAGAAATGCTTTTGACCACGTGACATTCAGACTGTAATAGAAAACAAAACAAAACAACACTAAACAATAAGTAATATTTATGCATACAAAGTACACTAATAAGGCTATGTAAGATGCTAAAACTGCAATGTTTTGTTGCAATTTTTGCTACAAAATGTATTAAGATATGATTATATTTAAGGGGTTGACAGTTAAGCTTTGCACTATATTTGGATACATTTTTCTGCAAAATATGCTTTTGCGTATGCATCGACTGCAACAAAATATCCGTCTCGTATAAATATTTTATTGAGCACAAATATAGTGTATTCAGCTATCCAACTATACAATTGGTCACGAAAAATCTTAGCCATAACAGATATATATTCATTGTTATACTTTGCAGGAAGTACAACGGTAAATACTTGTGATTTTGTAATAATTATGTTAATTTTAACCATAAATAATGACAAATTTTGATATACTTTGGCAGTTATATTTTATAGCAAAAAGTCAGTGGGGCTTTTTTTCCCGTGTAGTGGCGTCAGATTCAACGATTGTGTTTAAAAGTCCAACTCCACTTCAATTTATGGTAATTTACGGGTTTTTCAATAAGAGCGCTACAAAAGTTTTTTTTAGATAAAACAAAACCGGTTTTAGATACCAATGAAATTCTTTATTCCTGTGAAAGTACGTTCGATGCCATTATATATGGAACTCGATTTCTTTTCCACGGCCAGCAAGGGCACGCTTGCAGAAGTCCAGACGCTGAACCCAATTTTCGACGGTTTTCAAGCATAAATCGGCCGATTCTGCTGCAATTTTACGTTCGATATTCGTACGAAGTTCATCAATCGTCGCTGGCTTGTTGGCATAGACCATAGACTTGACGTAGCCCCACAGAAAATAATCTAACGGCGTCAAATCGCACGACCGAGGCGGCCAATCGACTGGGCCATTTCGTGAGACAACACGCTCACCAAACTTGGTTTCCAATAAATTGATTGTGGCATTCGCTGTGTGGCTTTTGGCGCCGTCCTGTTAGAACCACATGTCCTCCAAGTCCATATTATCCAATTGAGGCCAAAAATATTCGGTAATCATTGAACGGTAGCGATTCGCATTCACAGTAATGTGCCGGTCTTGATCATCACGGAAGAAGTACGGCCCAATGACGCCGCCGGCCCATAAACCGCACCAAACCGTAATTTTTTCGGGATGCAATGATAACTCATGGATTACGTGTGGATTGCTGTCTGACCTATAACGCATATTTTGCTTATTGACGAAGCCATTCAGCCAGAAATGAGCCTCATCGCTGAAGATCAAAAATTGGACGTAGCGCTCTTAAAGTTGAGGCCACTGACTCCAAATTTCGGTAGTAAATTTTAATAATTTCGACTCGTTGTTGGCTGATGATGAATTGGAAACCTTACTGAAGATAAATTTCAAAAGAGCGGGAAAAAATATGGCGTCGTTTGCTGTCCCTATCCATTTACTTTTGTAGCGTCTCTGTTGAAAACCCCTTTACTAGTAAACTAAAAAAATACATGAGGTTCAGAATCTAGTGTGGTCAGATATATCAATTAGGCATATTCGCCCTGTAGATAGAAGTAAAATATACAGTAACTTTAATGACCTTCTTTTGATTTCGTATAGAAAAATATATGTAAGCCGTAGTTTTTGTCCAAAGCATATCAAATTCTGGGTCCATACGGCGTAGGATGTGAATATGTTTAAGAATATGTACCACATTTTTCGATGAATGACATCTATACACTTTATTGTTTTTTCACAACTTTGTTTCTCGCTTTCTGTTTAAAATAATAATTTTTCCGTAAAGTTCTCGTGGAACATTCAAATATCTGGAGTTTCTCTTTAACAGCAAAGCCTCATGTGAACAATCGAATACATAACTTAGTAACAAGGGTTTTCGTAACAGCAACTAAATTATGATTACAGTGACTAATATTTGAAAACGAATACTTATATTGAATTTTTTATTAGTTGTATCTACCATTTCAGATGAATGAGGTTTATAATTGGTTAATACTCAAATTGGTTAATACCCCTTAATTTCTGTAGTAACAACTTCTATTTAGTAAGATCTATTTTTAATCTATCAATACCATCGACAAATAATTCTCACGTATGATAATTATGAATTCTAATCAGAATATCGACGTTATCATTGAATTTTCAATGCCTGAACTCATTTCCAACTAATCTTTTCCCTGTGTGTAGAATGCGGAAATGCAAGCAATAATACAAATAAAAATCGAACTTGAAATGTTTTTCAATTCGTGAATTTAGGCACTTTATTTTGAAAAATTTCATTTTACATTATTTTGAATTGGTCTCACCTGTTTTTTGCTAAAAAAATATTTCATCTAACACTAAGTAAGTATTTGTCTGTGATGCTGCCAATAGTGGCATATTAATTAGCAGTTCAAATTAGTTCCTTTTGAATGGAAATGATACCGTAGAAAAAAGTCTTATTTAATATTGGAGTCGGAGTCGTGAATTTTCAAAATTCTGGAGTCGGAGTCGTCCAATTTTGAACAAACTACACAGCCCTGGTTTTTCTACCTTACTAAATTTAGATACATTTTTATTGGTGGTCTCGGTCATTGCTGCTCATGGTCACTCGAATAATTATAATATAAATTCTATGACATTTTACCACTTCAAAAATCATGAGTCAAACCCACGAATCCACTCTTTATGCCACATATAAATTTACTATTTGGAAATTACTTGTTTCTTCGAGTGTAACAGGTACTATAATTCCATCTTTTCAAGGATTTTCCTAACGCTGTTGTTAGGCTGCATAAACAGTTTCGGCAGAAGTGCTGGTTAAGGTGTGAATTATGATATACACTGAATACTTTTTTTGTTGTTGCCGGGGCTAAGCAAGAATGAAGTTAAGTTGAGTTTGAAGCCGAAATGGTAGAGGCGAAGAAATAGAGGTGCCATCAGAAAATCCCTTACAGATGTTTTATGCGTTCGCTGATAGTTTGATGGCATAATTTATAGTTGTTAATATAAATTGACGATTTAACTGGCAGGTATAAACTGCCCTTTCGGTGCAGGCATACCCACTTTAATGCACAGAGAATGAACAAAACAAAGCATACATACATTTCTCATAACATATTTTTACTTATGCATTTGAGAAGATGAAATCAGAAAACATGCATTACAACCAGTGTTGCCAGTTGAATAATTTTAGGGCATTTGCAAATCTTATTTTGTTGGTTGCTTCTAGAGTGTCCAATATCAAAAACAAAAAAGCCGATGAAAGCGGTTTATCGGTTGTTTGAAATTAAGCCCGTGCCGGATTTTTAAAAAACCGAATTTTTAAACAAACCGAAACCCCGGTCGTTTACCTTTGTTTAACCGCTTTTAACTCAATTTTTGTTAAACTTCTTTAAAATGTTTCAAAATTAAACAGAAAAGATATGATTTTACAATTTTAACGAAATTTGCGTATTAGAAACCTGATGCATATGTTCAGATTTGATTTTATCGCTTGACTAACTTATAAATACGATTTACAAACACTTTTTTCAAATTTCGTAATGATTTTATAACAGCAATTAGAATTAAATAAGCTTTCCAAACCATTTTTGTTTTCAAAAGTTCAAAATCTGTATTAGTATCTATATTAGTTTATTTTTTAGACTTAAAAAGATTTGGTACATGAAAATCTCTGTCAAATTTGAATATGATTTTCAAATTTAAATGAGTTTAATGTGAATTTGAATAGAAGTTTTAAATTATATATTAAACACATATTCTAAATTGGAATATATTTAAATACAGTTGAAACATCTTGAGATTTAAACCCGAATAAAAATTCGAAACGTTTGGTATCTAAATTTACTTTAAGTGGTACAAGTGTACAGCTTACAAAGCTGAAAGAAGAAAAACCGGTTCAGCCGGTTAACCGGTTGTTTGCTATTTATCATGTGCTGGTTTATTTAATAACGTATTTTTCAAACAAACTGAAACCGGTTAGTTAACGTCGTTTAACCGAATTTTCTCAATTTGTGTTAATATACATAAAAAATAATTACTTACTTACTTTTCCGGTCTCGAACAACCCCGGAGGGTTAGGGGCCCTACAAAACGAAGATAACATATTTCGCCAACCAGTTCGATCTTTTGCTTTATCTCTCCAGTTGGTAATACCAAGTCTTCGCAGGGATTCGTCAACCTGATCCCTCCAGCGGAGCCTTCAACCTCATCCCTCTTCATCCGTTCTACTGACATGGCCTAGCCAGCGCAGTCGCGTTATTTTGATCCACTTACCTATGCCAATGTCGGCATATAACTCATACAGCAGCTCATGGTTCATGTGTCGCCGATACTCGCCGATGTGCACTATAGGGTCATTAATTTTATTTTTTTTTTTCTCTAGAAGACTCCTACAGCTGTTTCGTCTGCTTGCGATAAGATCCAGGATTAGAAGCAATAAAGCATGACAGGTTTTATCAGACCCTGGTATAGCTGGACTTTTGTTACCCGAGAGAGGGCTTCATCTCTAAAGTGCTTGCTTAGCCCAAAATAACATCTATTCACAAACGCAATTCTCCACCTGACCTCAAGGCATACGTTGTTAATATTGTTTACGACAGTTCCGATATATATAAATTCACCCACGACTTCGAAAATATACCGGTTATTAAAGTTCACGCTTTGGTACGAGTATAATAGCGTGGAGGCCATGCTCGTTGAAACAACAAATTTTGTTTTGACCTTCGCAGTAACTTATCTTATTGTGCGCCCAATGACGTCTATACCATAAGTATATGCGAGCAGCATGTGGCTTTTACTGGTAATGGTCTTTTTCATGTTGACTTCAGCTTTACTCATAATGATCTGCATTAAGATGTTATAGAGATGGCACGATAGGATGCCGGTTTGCCAGAGGCCTCGCTTAGTTTCGAAAGGTTCGGTAATATCCTTATCAACTTTCACAGTGGATTTGGTGTTCGTCAAGGTAATCCAGCAAATGTGTTTAAGTTTTAGGAATATCAAGCCCAGACATTGCTCCCGTATCGGGCTATCGTAGGTCGCCTTATAATCGACAAATAGATGATGGGTGTCTATTTGTTTTTCGTGGGTCTTCTCCAAAATGTGGTGTAGCATGAAAATCTAGCCAGTTTTCGATTTTCCAGGTCAAAACCCACACTACAATCAGGTCAGCAATAAGTGGTTTTAGTCTTCCGCACATGAGTCTTGATAGAGCCTCATATGCTATGGATAAAATGCTTATTCCACGGTAGTTGGCACAGCGACTCGGGTCACCATTTTTAAATATGGGACGTAGTACGCTGAGACTCCAATCGCCGGGCATGCATTCATCTAACCAAATTTTTGCTAATGACCTGATGCATGCACCTTATCAGTTCATAGCCGCCAGCCTTAAACAGCTCTGACGGTAATTCATCGGCTCCTGCGGCTTTGTTGTTCTTAAGCCGCGCAATAGTTGTTCTGACCTCGTCTTGGTTAGGAGGGGCAATCGACGTCGTCGTCCAAATTTTGATCGATTGTCTCGTCATTGGATATCTCAGGTACCAATAGCGCAGAGATATGATCTCTCCATATTCCCAACATACTCTGCACATCTGCGATGAGATTTCTGTCCTTGTCTTTACAGAAGGGGGGCCCTGAACCATGTCCATTAGTTCCGTTTTTGTCTTTTTGGTAGAATTTTCGGACTTCGTTCTACATTCTGTATGACTCAATTTTCTCACTCTCGCGCTTTCTCCACTGCCGTTTTTTACGCCTAAACAGACGGTTTACCTTCTTTCTTTTCCCCCTATACCGCTCAGTCAAAGATCGTGTTGCATTTGACTGAAGCATTGCCATACGTGCAGAGTTCTTTTAATCATTTGTACCAAGGTTGATTGCGAAGCGGTTTTTCAAAACGAAGTACGGTTGTTGCGGCAGTATTTATAAAGTCGGAAATGGGTTCCACTGCGCTTCAGGATCTTCATGGGGAGGTGTTGGGTTCTGTACCAAAAGTTATGAGAGCTTCCTCGTGTAGGCTGTGGCTACCTTTTGTAATTTCAGCTTTCCGACGCCTAGCTTTCTCTGCGTCATTTCAACTTATTTAATCTTGTGCGAACCTTTTCTGCTACCATGTAGTGATCAGAATAGCCTCTCTGGTCACTCATACGTCCAGTACACTGGATGAGCGGCTTCCAACAATTACCACGTTATCAATTTGATTCTGCGTTCTTTGATCAGGGGATAATCAAGTAGCGTTGTTTATGTCTTTATGCTGAAACCTTGTATCTTGTTTTTGCAGCGACAAAGTCAATCAGTCTCATACCGTTGCCGGAACTGTTAGCATGTAGACTGAAGTGACCAATACTTGGATTAAATACATTTTCCCTGCCTATATTAGCATTAAAATGTCCTAGCACAATCTTAGTGACAGACGTGTCCTCTAGGCGCTCATAGAATATGTCTTTGGCATCACAATCTTTCTCTTATGTCGGGGGGCATGTACACAAATTGTGGAAATATAAAAATATTTCGCTTTTATTTCGCAGGATTGAAGCTAGCTACTAGATGTCGCAGTTTTTAGCCAACTGCAAATCCGCAACCAAATTCTTTTTTTTTTGTTCTTTGGATGCAAATATAACGTATTTGTAGCTTGTCGCAAAATTTCTATACTTGTGCTCAAACACATTCTGTTTGCTGTTCAATATAACATGTTTGAGACGCAATGACTAATCGGCTATAATTCATGTGTTTGAGACCCAAATATGGAGTTTTTTGTTGAAATCCGATGCAAATATAAACGAGGTCGACAACTAAGGGACGACAAGGGAGAAGATCCTCAGTTCATGAAAACAATGATTGCAAACATGTACATGATTTTCAGCGTGCAGTATATGTCGCAGCTTTTTTTTTCTTTGCGCAGCCATGCCTTGTAACTTTCGATATTGAGTTCTTACATTCCAAGTGCGTATCAGTAAATAGTGTTCCTTATAACGCTTGCGTAGGGTTGTCAACTAATAGGGGTTGTTTATGTTATGTCTTTCATTTTCGTATATTAACTGCCATTATGAACGGTGGCTCATCCGCCTTCTAAGGACAAAGAACATGATCGATATCTTGATCAACTTCAGTGTCAGGATCACCAATAAGCCTGAGACGTTTCAGTGATCGCATAACAATCAGGCTGCTTATTCGATCCACCTTTTCACTCTAGCTAGCTATCGGAGGGTTTCGATGAAGTCACTGCCCAGGACATACTGCGTGGAAGTAGTGAGCTCCTTGTCGGTACTCGCCGTTTTCCCTAACAGGACCATATATTTTACGGAGAATTTTTCTCTCGAAAACTCCCAGGTGTTTTTCATCTGCTTGCGATATGACCCAAGTTTCGGAGCCATATGCCAAGACAGGTAAAATGATAGTCTGATATAGCTGGACTTTTGTCCGTCGAGAGAGGGCTTTGTTCCTAAACTGCTTACTGAACCCAAAATAGCATCTATTTGCAAGCACAATTCTCCTATCTATCTCCAGGCTGACGTTGTTGTCCTTGTTCACAGCGGATCCAAGGTAGACAAATTCATCTACCACTTCAAAATTAAATCGGTTGTCAACGTTCAAGTGCGGACCAAGTCGAGAGGTTTCTCTAGTCGTTGACACCATCAATTTTGTCTTGCCCTCATTAACAGCAAGACCCACCTTCGCTGATTCCTTTTCGATTCTTGAAATTAAAGCAGTCGCCGCTCGCAAATTCCGCCCAATGATGTCTATGTCGTTAACATACGCCAGCAATATATGTCTTTTCGTGTTAATGGTCTTGTTCGTATTTACTGCAGCCTTTCTCATTATTATCTCAATTAAGATGTTGAAGAGGTTGCACGAAAGTGTGTCGCCTTGTCTAAGTCCTCGCTTGGTACAGAATAGTTCAGTGAGGTCTTTCCCCACTTTCACTGCTGATTTGGTGTTGGTCAGCGTCATTCTACATAGGCGAATCAGTTTTTGCCGGAATACCAAGTTCAGACATAGCTTGGTACAGTTTTTCCCGTATGGGGCTATCGAAAGCAGCTTTGTAATCGACAAAAAGGTGGTATGTGTCGATTTGCTTTTCGTGGGTCTTTTCCAGGATTTGGCGTAGCGTGAATATTTGGTCAGTCGTGGACTTGCCTGGTCTAAAACCACACTGATAAGGTCCAATCAGGTCTTCAATAATTGGCTTTAGTCTTTCACATAATACTAACGATAAGACCTTATACGCGATCGATATAAGAGTATTGAAAAAAGTATTGTTACCTAGTTAAGTTAAAAAGAGTATGCAACTATCAACACATTTTTCATGTCCAATGTTCCT
Source organism: Phaonia tiefii (assembly GCA_963931995.1). NCBI lineage: Eukaryota > Metazoa > Arthropoda > Insecta > Diptera > Muscidae > Phaonia > Phaonia tiefii. The sequence goes on along the minus strand of OZ008367.1, from coordinate 86,945,606 downwards.
AAGATTAAGCACATACTTCAACTTGAAAGTATTCAACTTAAACGCATTACACTAGTACTTAAGACCATTCCATAAGTTTATTTAATTCAAGTTCAATTATGAATTGAATTAAATTATACTTGGAATAATTTGTACTCCTTTCCATATTTGTAGTTCATTATATTTGTTACATGTAATACGACCAAGATAAAATGTTTTCAGATTTAGTTAAATTTCCTAACTGTCACTACAAGTTGATTACAATTGAGAAAATTTTTTGAACTACTCACATTTAGGAAATGTTTTTTTAAGTGTAATGTTAATCGCTGTTGCAATATTAAGTTCGCTGTGTATTCAAATATGGAGGAGTTGATTCCTAAGATTCCTGGAATGCTATCAATTTTATAGATTATATAATATTTATATAGTTAATTTTATTTATCTTTATCATTCGCAGATAAGTTGCGGACCTTCACAATTTCGAAGAAAAACATGGACCGATTATTCTACCAGCTAATAGACTGACAGCTGCCGAACCTCTTCGGAGTACTCTTCAGCCCAACTGGACGAAGCCACTAAGCCAGAAATGGGCCTCATCGTTGATCAAAATTGTCGTCGAAAACCGTGGATCTTCATCTTTTCAACCGAAATCCTTACGGAAAATACACAAAGTTGTTGCATGTAATATTATTGGTCATCGCCTACATTCTCATCTACCTTCGCTATATTTTCTTGACTCCGTGCTGGATGTGGTATTTTTGCTCGCATAATATGCAATAATGAACATGGCACAATGGCACAGATGCACATGATGAAAAGCCAATCAAGTCTGAACAAAAATACCGTGACTGTTTAACAATGTTATCTGTCATAAATTCCCTACTGCAAAAAGTATCTCAAAATTAATCTCCTGCTAATTCTTGTAGATTAGAAAAATCTTAATCATTTGCTTCTTGAGGACACTAGGCAATGTGTGGTCCAAATGGCATACAAATAAAGGGTGTCTCAGTATGGATCCATTTGATAATTTTCATATAAAAATACGTTTTCTTGTTTTTGAGATAGTTCTGAAGACCTGTTCCGATTCACTATGGAATAAAATAGTTAATAGCCTCCAAGGCTCTGATGACACGCCATTACTCTGTTCATGAAATTTCCATGACTTTTTCACAGAGATGTGGCTGTATTTATATGTATATCACCGATGACGCCTTGGAACTAGGATTTGAGCTCAAGAATTTATTTGCAAAAACCCGAAATTTCACAAAAAGAAAGAAATCGCACGGAGTTAACTCGCATGATTTTGGTGGTCAGTTGACATCAGAATTTCTTGAGATAATTTGTTCTGAAAATCGTTGCTGCTATAAATCGATTGTTTAATCAGCGGTGGGGCAGGTGGCGTCGTCTTTCTGAAACCACCTATCGTCCAGATCCATGCCGTCCAGATGAGGATACAAGAACACCGTTATCATGTTCCTGTAACGAATGCCGTTCAACGTCACTGTAATTTCGGCGTCATTTCCAAAAATGTAAGGCCTAAGCACTCCGACTGATCAAAATCCGCACCAGACAGTTGGTCGTTTCTCATGGATTGCATGAGGAGTTTCTGAGCCCCAAATGCCGCAATTTTGTGTATTCACGAAGCCATTCAGATGGAATGGCGGAAAGAAGACTTTTTTTTGAAAAATTGGCATTGACTTTACTTTAATCTTTACCCATTGACCGAATTGCCAGCGCTTTCCATCGTCTGCTGGTTTGAGCTCCTGAGTAACCTGCATTTTGTACGCATGAAGGCAGAGGTCTTTTTCCAAAGTTCGCTGCGTAGTGCTCCGTGAAATTTGAAGTTGTAGAAGTTGTAGAGAACAATGCTAAATGTTTTCGGGTTTTCGGTTACACTGTCTTTTACAGCAGCAATGTTTTCACTAGTCCGACCGGTATGTTGACGCACAGGAGTCTTACTACCCATAACCGTCCCAATTTCTTAAAATTTGTTGACCAGTCTTCGAATGGTTGACACATTAAGTGCACTTTCTTCGAAGTTTGCGAGCGGTCTCAGCATAACTTTCAAAATTTTTATAACAAGTTTTCACAAATATAATGCGTTGTTCTTTCGTAGAGCCCTCCATTTTTAATAATCGGAACAAATGTATGTGAAGCTGCCAAATTCCTGAGTTGCCACTTGCACAAACAAAATAACACTAAATTTAGAAAGTGCAAACTTACTGAAAGAAGCTGATTTCTCTTGTATGTAACGTAAAACAATTAACTTTATTACCAATTTAGAGCAACTCACTTCGCAGTCCATTTCCCAGTTCAAAGAATTCTTTGTACATTTTAATGCAAAAAAATGCTGTCCAATAACATCCCATGAAATTATTGAGGAGAGCTTCTCACAACCAGTGAACTGTGCGCGTTCCAGTTATTACACCCACTGATTGGGACCTACAGTTTTACACCGGTTCCGAACAGTATTTTGAGAAGCTTTTTCATGGCTAAGTACTCGATGGTGTCGCCATCACTAAGCGAGGTGTACGTCGTCGAAAGAAATGAAAGGTGAACTGAGCAGGGTTCGAGCCAACGTTCTCATGTACAAGAGCCGCGCACACTAACCCGTGCCACACCGACGGCCTCATATTTTTCAATTTAGCACTGACATTTCTCTACATATTCTACTTCCAATATTTCTAGCAGAAATATTTCCAAAGTACTAATTTTTACACCACAAACATCAATCGACACAATTAGGGTGATGAGTATTTATAATTATACAATTTATTTAACCGAGGTTAAAATTTGGTAAGATTAAAAAATTGTCACAGAATTCGAACTAAAGTATGTTCATGGTTATATTCAGGGAAACAATCATACATGAAAAGCTAGCTAACAATAAATGTCATGAATAATTAAGATATGTTTCAATCAAAATTCTAGACGAATAGAAAACTATCAAAATTGTAGACAATTGTGACTCTAAGCAACAAGATACCATAAATACGCAAGAAACAATTCCTTTTGTGATTCTATGAAAACATTTTTTATTTGAATGAATTGAAACAAAATGATATGGGAGATAAGACAAGACAAGATATGAAATAATATAATTAGGTTTTATTTCAGTACATTTTCCAATATTCTTTTTTCAATATGAATTTTAGATTTCTTACTATAATTTGATTTTATAGGGATTTAACTATTCTGATGTTTAAGTTTCTCTTTTCTCTATCGTATTTTGTATTTTTTTGATATCAATTTGTATTTTCTAATACGTATCAGTTTGTATTTTTTCAATAACATTTTGAATTTAGTCACAGAATATTCCATTTCGTGTAAAATATAAGTACTAAAACAAAGTTTCTTAAATCAAATCCGTTCAGAATTGGTATAATAGTGCGGGTCCATCCTATTCACGCAGTCTACAAATAAAAAAGTCCACTACCCAAAGTTTTGTAAGAAGCAAACTCCAAATTCAGCATCGAATGTATTGTAAACCACTGTTCCGCAAGTAATAAAACAATCATTTTGAAAAATGTATTAAATATTGTCGAGATTGTCACTCATTATGTTTAAATAGTCGTAAACATGAATTCGTGCACATGCAATGTAAAGGTGAAATCGACAAATATGTATATTATAATATTGACTCTGCACCCGTGTCTGGTATCACAGCGATGTAATACCCCCATTTTAGCAATGTCATCTATAATATTTAATTGAACGAAGATACTTTATTTATTCCATCCACCACAAAGCAGAGACTGATGATGTCAATGATTTTTCAAAATGTAGACACATTCGTGCAATTTCAAAAGTGCATACGTGCCATGAGTCTGCGGAGTGCCACGCATGCGCGCCTGCTGCTTCAATGATTCGTACATTTATTTATGTGAAACTTGGCATTTTAATTGTCCACAGAGATTTTGTCATAAACATTTATGTTCATGTGGGTATGGGCAATGATTTCTTTAAATGTAAAATATAAATCGTATGTACATACATGACATTTTGGTAATAAATGCAATATTTTGTGTGTAAAACCATTATTGAGACATTCTGATGAAATACGGTCCGGCGAATGTATAGACGCATTTTGATACCACAATATTCTTTAAATGAAATTTGCCGGAACCAGCCAAGACTATTTTCAAATTCGTATCAATACTTAATTTGTCTTAGATGCCGTTCAATTGCAATTGTTAGGTGACTGAAATGCATACTAATCGGATATTTATGGACGCGGAAAATTCTGCTGTGTAATTACAGGTTCTGCAAAATTCAATTGATTGGTGAGTTTCACACTCATAATTTAGAAGCTCAATTTAAAAGCTCACAGAAAATGTTCATATTAAATGATATTTAATTGACAAACATCGGGCATTTAACGTGCATTTAAATAGAGAATTTTCAACTGTGAAATTGGCCAGAAATATCCTTTTTTACTAAATATTTTTCAAGTATTCTCAAAAACTCATTTTAAAATATATGATCATGTGACAGCAGTTTTATGTTCAACACAGAAAAATTTTTTTCCATAAAAACTACACAAAATATTGAATTTAAATTCACATAAAATTAAAAAACAACAAGCACTTAGATACTATCAATCTAAACATTACAAACAACAAAAGGTATGTACAAAAAAAAAATTAGAAAATAAAACAAAACAAAAAGTGATAAATTGAACGATCAATTTCATTGTGGGGTATTATACACCATATTCCACAGATCAAGGCTGCCGATGCGTTTATGATTGAAGAGAAGTTGTCCGTTTTCGTATAAGTGTCCTGTTCTGTTCAAAGTCAAAAGTCCAGTAGGTGGTATGTAGTTCCGTAAAATTATGCTGTTGTTACTTACGCAACTAAAACACTTTCTCACCAAGGATTTGTCCAGCTCAGCACTCTAACGCATTGAATACAATGCAGATTTTTATCAGAAAAACATCAATGCGTTTAAAATCGATCCCGTCATAAATATCCCGACAAGAGAAGTTTCGTCGTATACCATCGATCCCGACCTAGCACGCAATCCCAGACACGAGCTTAATATCCTCCTCTCCCATATCCGTAGGCGTTCCAACTGACAGGCAATAAATAAGCAACTTAACCTCGCCACACAGTCCATTTATGGCTCGGAGCATTCTGGCATAGACGCTGAAGATTCATGCCACTCTGCCGAGGACAAAGTCCAGTTGTCGATAAAATTGGAAGTCCTTCGTAAAAAGCACACCAAGATAGCGCAGTGGCCGTCGCGATAAGAGCGTTTCCAGGGTTGGAACAAAACTCCTACTAGTTTTATAGACTTACCTGCGCTTTCCCTTAAAAACAGTCCCGTAGACTTATCGACATTCAGACGAACGCCCCATCTCCGGAAATAATCATCACGGAGCCAACCATGCTATTTTCTGCCTAAACAAAGAGCAGATCCCCGTCAGATGGTTGGCGGATGTCACATAAGAATTTGTTGTACAATATCGGTCTGAGTATGGAACCTTGCTGCGCTCCTGTAGGTTACCGCCATTACGCCAGAGAGCGACTCGGCGATCTTCATTCAGAACGTACGGTCCCTTAGCACGGTCCGATACGTCGAGTGGTCAAAGCCACTATCCAACATCTTAAAAACGATAGCATCCTGCCACGGGGTGTCAAACGCCTTGGCGCAGTCCAAACTCCTGCAACCCTGCGCGTCGTAGTCTGCGAGAACTGGGAGAGCGTGCGACGTATTACGTTTCGCCCTAAAACCGAATTGGTTAGCAATTAGTACGCCGCTGTTCTATTCCGAATCGTATTTGCGATGAAAGTCTCGAGCAATTTCCCCAGCCGAGGGAGCAATGAAATCTTCCTGTAGGTATTGGAATGTTGAGCATCAGCCCCCGGTTTCAAAATCGGTATCACGAATACCCGTTTCCAAACCTTTGGGAAGTAGCGCTCGTTGACGCAGTGGTTCAGCAACGTCTTCATAAAGGTACACGCCGAAGCATTTGTCCTACGCAGGACAATGTCGGGAATGCCATCAAGGCCACAGGACCTCTTGTTTGGCCTCCGCCTAAGGGTATTGCCTACATCGTCAGACCGTACCAGCCACTCTGGGACTAGGACCATATTTTCAGCAATGCTCCTATCATTCGCCGTTGAGGCTCGACCAAACTGAACAAGTGGCGAATCATCACACTACAAAGAACGATATTTTATTGCGTCCATTCCGACGTAATATTTCGATAGTTCCGACTACGTTTATAAGAAATTATATTCTTGAATAGATCGGTGTGTCAGATTAACAAAATAGAATTAATTTCACAAAAATATATATATATATTTCGTTGGCCAAAATTTTCGAGGACCAGGACTAACCACGCGAAAGTGTATTCTTCGCCTACACTAGAAAACGAACTTCGCCGGGATGGTTGACGTGATCCAAAGCAGACTGACCGTATCACGTCAGGTCATACTATTTAAAAAATTCAGAAGTTCTTTATTGCGTCAACTTTTTTCAGGAAATGGTTTTGAATTTGCCGCCAACTCACGATGAGTGCGACCAATAACATGGACGTTAAGGATTTTCCCATGAAGGAATTCGAGAGTTGTGAGAAGCTCTCCCCAAAAACGTATAAGTAATACCAGGAAAAATATTTTTGGGACGGACCTTGTACCCATTTTTTTGAGCAGCTTATTACGTGAACGTCAAACTGTGTTATTCGAAAGTACTTTTAGTCCCCTACTGGCCTTTGAAATTTCGATTGCTAGTGTATTTGGGTACAAAAAAAAATTGATCGAGCTCAAAAGACGTGTCATAACGTACATAAACAGAAAACTGTATTTGTAATGTATCACGCCAGCATTTTCAAATTTCGATCTTCCATACTTTCTCTTCCCAATTTTTCAATTTGCTTCATTTTGAATTTTACATGAAATACAATCAAATATATACAACAAATTTAATCCAATGCTAATTTCGAAACTGCTGTGAGAAATACGCGAAAAATCTGAAAGAATATGTTTGATCAAGACTTCAAAATGCTGCCGTAAAAAAAATCTCTTTCAACATTTTAAAAGTATATTTTTCTTATGGAACGCCTTTTGAGCCCATATTGGCCACAAATTTTTTTTTACATAAATACACTAGGAACCGAATCTTCAAAGGCCGGTGGGACTATAAACACTATACTATAGACCGTGCCCGTAATAAACTCTTCAATATGCATTTTCGAGAGCCATCCACGGTTGAAATTCAAAAAGACACGGTTCGCAGTACACCCTAATATTCAAGTGCTGGAGTAGCATCCGTTACCGTTGACATATTTACAGCAGGCTCTGCAAGAACTTTGTGACTACATGTGTTTGAAAAACATCTCAGACATCGAACTTGATACTTGGTCGGTCACGCGGAGTAGTTGATTTCTTTCCCAAGAAGATGAATGCTTTGCTAAAAGATTATCTTTATCAACCGAACCTCTGAATATGCTATGATCTCCTACTACTTGCGTTGAAATGGAAGCAGAAAAATTACCCCTAACTAACGGGGTTTTCAACAGAGACGCTACAAAAGTAAATCGATAGGGAAAGCAAACGACGCCATATTTTTTCCCGCTCTTTTAACATTTCTCTTCAGTAAGGTTTGCCATTTCATCATGGAAAGATATGCGAGCCAACAACGAGTCGAAATTATTAAAATTTACTACCGAAATTTGGAGTCAGTCGCCTCAACTTTAAGAGCGCTACGTCCAATTTATAGTCGTCATAATCGTCCTACCAGATCAACAATTGAGCGTCTAGTGGAAAAATTTGAATCCACAGGCACAGTATAAAATGTTCCCGTGCCAGTGAGACAAACAAGTGCCCGTAGTGTCGAGAATATTGCTGCCGCTGAGGCTTCAGTTCAAGAAAGCCCAAATGTGTGTCTCACACGTCGTTCTCTAGCGTTGGGCATCTCTGTGAAGTCGTTGTGGCGAATTTTGCGATAAGATCTTGGCCTACATCCTTACAAGATCAAATTGACGCAAGAACTGAAGCCGCTTGACCACCATAAGCGTCGTATGTTCAGGAATTGGGCTGAGCAACATCTTGAAAATGATTCGGATTTTCATCGAAAAATCATCTTCAGCGATGAGGCTCATTTGAGGCGAAATGGCTTCGTCAATAAGCAAAATATGCGTTATTGGTCAGACACCAATCCACACGTAATCCATGAGACATCATTGCATCCCGACAAAATTACGGTTTGGTGCGGTTTATGGGCCGGCGGCGTCATTGGGCCGTACTTCTTCCGTGATGATCAAGACCGGCACATTACTGTGAATGCGAATCGCTACCGTTCAATGATAACCGACTATTTTAGGCCCCAATTGGATAATATGGACTTGGAGGATATGTGGTTCAAACAGGACGGAGCCACACAGCGAATGCCACAATCAATTTATTGGAAACCAAGTTTGTTTGGATTGGCCGCCTCGGTCGTGCCATTTGATGCCCTCAGATTATTTCCTGTGGGGCTGCGTCAAGTCTATGGTCTATGCCAACAAGCCAGCGACGATTGATGAACTTCGTACGAATATCGAACGTGAAATTGCAGCAGTATCGGCCGATTTGTGCTTGAAAACCGTCGAAAATTGGGTTCAGCGTCTGGACTTCTGCAAGCGTGCCCGTGGTGGCCATGCAAAAGAAATCGAGTTCCGTACATAATGGCATCGAACGTACTTTCACAGGAATAAAGAATTTCATTGGTATCGAAAACCGGTTTTGTTTTATTTAAAAAAACTTTTGTAGCGCTCTTATTGAAAACCCCTTTATTTTCTCAAACGAGCAAAGACACTAATTGCCCCTTGCAGAAGCGAGTTCGTAACAATATTGCCTTTTTGCGAAGGATATCTGTTATAGTGTTCTTTTTCAAATATCAATTCCAGAAAGCTTCTTTTTGAATGTGCCAGCAACTTTGCAGGCCTGGTTAAACAAAACATACATATGTCAGAAGTAGAAGGCGCACATTATCTAAATTCGATGGTGGGTTAGGTCATCTACTTTTCTAGAATTGCTGACACGTCACTAATAACCAAAATCAAACATTTCGTTTCGAAACTGATCGCATAATAAGGATATTGCGCCCAAACCACCCTTGATCGTTCCTAAGTTCTGAATCTATCTACTTTATTAATCGACCTGAAATGGAATCTATCTCACGTGTAAAAAACTTAAGTTTAACAGAATTTCATTTTCTGAGAGTTCTTATTCCCAGCACGTGTAACTTTTGGTTCCTGTGCAGGTCCTTCCATTGTCTAAGAGTTGTTTAAACAGAATTAAATGCAATTCATGCCTCTCCCACTGATTTTTATCACAATATACAACTTATTAAATAAAACTGAAGTTCAACTTTTTCTAGAGTTTTGAACATTCCCTGGGAATCCTCGTTATTATCAGCATTTGTTTTGGTAATAAATGTAGATATCATTCCCATTTACCAATTGACGAGAATCATGCTTATAGGCACCTGAAAAACTGCTTATTAGTCACTTCGTTTTATTACATTTTATTAGTCTCTAACCAACCTGACTTCGCTACACTTGCAACCGTTTAGTGTTCATTATCATTTTTGTAACTAAAGAAAAACAAGGCGTTTGTGCATTTCTCGCCAGCACTCATTGGTGATTTGTTAATGTACAGGACTTAAGTATTGGATGTTTTACATGGCTTAAGATAAGTTTCGTTTCTCATCAGTTTGCCGCTGAATTTTATTGTTCACGTTTTTGGTTCTTATTTAAGTTGTTTAGTGATACGTGAATATTTTTTCGAGATAAATATACATACATCAAGATCAAGGGATATTATATCCTATGCGAGTTCCAAATTTGAGGTGTCTGGGCTTTTACTGGCGTGAGGAAGGAATTAGTATATATTTTTATGATTTATTTGTGGAGTAATTTTGAAATATTTTCAAGAAAACAAAATGTATATGGAATATTAAAAGCTGATCCCTCTTATTTACCAAACAACAGACATCATGCTCACAACTTATACTGTATACAGCTTATACTCTAATTGCGAATTTTCACTTTAATCAGATAGTTTAAATTCACTCAGCAGCAAAAATAGATCTGAGATTTAAGAAAAACAGTTTAGGACAAACGGTTTGACAAAATTTCCAACAACATACACACGTTAGCCGTAAAGAATTTAGGGGTTGTCATAACCACACTTGAGATCATCACAACCGCATTCAAATATGTCACAGATTGACGCATTCGTTCTAGGGGTTTTCACAGCCGCATTAGAGGTAGTCACAATCTGTTTTGGGAGTTTCTAATTTGCATTGGATTTTAATTTGCATAACTTTTTCCAATGCAAATGCAAAAGGATTACCATTGTTCGCAATGACAATTGCAAGGCAATTCAAATGCAGTTTGTGGAATCGGTTACTAATTGTAATGAAACATGGGAATGTTTCTGATATTTTAAACTGTTTTGACTGCTGCCAATTCTATTCTTAATTCATTTTATGTGGTGAGGATTGTGGTGGTCGATTGATATTGCCTCGTAGTACTTTCATATTCATAAACCTGTACATCCATCGATGGCTTAATATAAAAATGCCCAAACTTGATTTTTGGTTACTGAACAGGAAAAGGAAAAACTTAATAAAATACATAAAATTATAGATACAAAGAAAGTTTTAATGCAATTTTTAATAAAAAGAGGCAACACATTTTTGGAAATTGCATTAAAACTTTTTGTTGTATCTACAATTTTACCTTCACCTGTCAAGTAACAAAAAATCGAGTTAGGGCCTTTTTATATTAAGCCATCGACATGTAAAATATTTGAAAAATAAAATTTCCAGATATCAAGTAAATGATTATAAAATAGACTGAGTTCAATTGCCAATCGTATTTAATTTTTTTTTTACTTTGCATTTCTAGAGGTGATTCAAATTAAACTACAATTTTATTATTGCCGTGTAATTAATGGTCACAACCGAATTAAGAGTTACCACAACCGAATAAGATATTGTCACAACCAACGTTAAAGTTCTAACAAGCAAAGTTGAGGTTTCGTCACCGCATGCTGCTCGCGTATGCTGATGTTGCAGATATCATTGGGAGCACAATGAGAGAAATTACTGCGGTATTTTCGGGAATTGAGAATTGAGTACGCAAATGTGGGTCTGAGAGTAAATGAAGACAATACAAAATTAATGGTTTCAAAGAGCAGGGCGTCCATTCGATTAGACCAACGTTGATACTCGTAGTAATTTCAAGGTGGTGGACGAATTTATACACCTCGGACCTGCCGTAAACAAATACAACAACGTCAGGCTTGAGATCACGCTCAGAATTGTGCTTGCGAATATATGCTATTTTGGGCTCAGCAAGCACTTTAGAGATAAAGCGCTCTCTGGAGTAACAAAAGTACAGCCAGTCGGCTTCTATGGCACAGGTGATCGAAAAGCCGCTAGGGAGATGATGTAGAATGAGAGACCAAAGACGACATACAGATTACAGACCATGCAGCAAACTAAGTTTAAACGTGTTTGATTGATACTAGTAACAGCTAAATTATGTTTGCATCGAACTAAATTACGCATTCCCTACAGTAAATTATCAAAGCAACTCGAACTCGATGAAATGACCTACTACCTCGTCGTCATAAAGAGGCATCGAAGAGAGTAATGAAGGCTCTTTTGTATTGCTCTGAGGTCCAGCTATACCAGCCTCTCATAGACGAGAATCAAAGAGTCGGTGCGATTCTCTCCAACGCGTTTATATCTCCGTCATAACTTGATTCCATACTTACCTACTTTTTGTGTACATTATGTAATTTTATTTAAACATGGTTGGAATTTCTATAGTTAGATCAGTGAGCAATACTAAATAGCCTCCATTACTCCCTTCGTTGCCTCTTCATGACGACGAAGAGGTTCCTTTGGTAATTTACTCTTTGGTTGGCATAAAACGGACAGAAATAAAAGGAAATGCGAATTTTCGTTCGATGCAAACATAATTTAGCTGTCATTAGTATCAATCAAACACTATTAAACTTAGTTTGCTGTATGGTCTGTAATCTGTATGTCTCCTTTGGTCTCTCATTCTACATCATTTCCCTAGTACCTTTTCGATCAGCTGTGCCATAGAAACCGCCTGGTTAGATACAATAACATCATCAGAAAACTTATCGTGTATTGAAATATTAAACGAAGAGAGGGAGCAGAGAAACGAGGCGCTATACTCGTTTTCTTTGTTGGCATTCCACACCCATTCATCTCAAATCACGGCACTTAGGGGTGTTCGATGTCACAGATCATCGACTATAAAGTTGGCAAATCAAGCAAAGGAAAGTAGATAAAAGAATGAGCGATAAACAACCTACATATGTTTAAATTATGTTTGATTGGTATTAATGTACTTTAAATTATGTTCGATTGACACTAATGGCGTTTTAATTATGTTTGAGTGATGATACTAAGTTTTAAATTATATTTGATGCTAGTTTTGTTATCTGCAACTACAACTCGATGAAATTCCAACTTGCGACGTGGCATACGGTCAAAGCTTTAACAGCTGTTGCACACGCTTACGGTCTTATTCATAACTTTTTATGAATAAGGTACTTAGTATATTTCTCTGTGACTGCATCACAGCGTGAATGCAAGAGGAAACGAAGAACATGGAGAAAAAAGCTTTCGGTTCAGGTGTGATTATTCAACGTTGGTACTTAGGGATCTTCCATTGATACTAATTCGCATATGTAAATTGCATATTTGAGTTTGTATATATGTATATACTATTGATTACCTACCGATTGTAACAATTCAAGCACAGTAGTTGAGCATCTGATGATGAGGTTGTCACGAAATTCGAATCTAGTGATGCTCCCTGGTGCTTAACAGGAGTGTCAATTATTCGAACAAAAACAATAATTTTTCACTTAGAAAAATGTGCCTGACCTTGTAAGCCTATAGTATGATCTTCTCATACATTAACTAAAACTAACAAACTCGGTCATAAAGTTTAAATTCAAAAAAATATTAATTGTTAAAATTTTAACATCAGTTTTGAAATATACAGAATTATGTGGTTGTAGCAGAATTGAAAATGAATTCGGTTGCATTCACAGAATTCATGGGAAATTAGGTTGCAGCAACCTGATTTCATAAATGTGATTTTCGGAATTGAATTAAAGCCATTATTATTTTTTGCAGCCGACATAAAACAAAATGCGCCTGTTGCAACCAACATAAAGTCAAATTCGGTTGTTGCAACCGAATTGAAATCAAATTCGATGGTTTCAACAGAATTGATGTGGAATACGGTTGTTGCAACCAAGTTGATGCAACCGTCGCACAAATACAGTATTTAAAACAGAATTCATTCCAAATCCACTTGTTACAACCGAAATTATAGAAAATTTAATTGATATCACGATTATGACTATGACAGCCCAATCAATTATGAACCGAGGTTGTTTCACACGAATTTCAGTTGTGGGAACTAAATCCAGCCGTGATAACTTAAGTTCAAAATTCATTTCATTTTCGGTTGCCACAACTTCATGTCAAATATTTAGTTCTGTGAGTGCGTAAACTTAAAAGCTTTCAGTAGGTGTGCGTTAGTGAACATCTAAAGAAAGGCCTAGCTATAACATCCTTTATAAAATTTTAACTAATGTTAAAATTCAAGATATTGCATGTAATTTTCGCAGCATTATAAACACTGTAAATGCAATTTGGCAATGATTAATGAACGTCAAAGCATCATTAATTTTACATGCAAGAAAAAACTAAGAGGGGAATTTAAACTATTGACAGGGATTGTGTCTTAAGTCCTTTGTTATTGACGCACTAATATCACTATTTTTCATCCCACAGAGAGATCATTAACTTTTGTAATATTTTTTTTACTTTAAATAATTTCACACGAAATTCACTGTTTAAGGAAAATTTATGGTCATCATTACATTTGCTGGCTGGCGGCAGCGTGGTGCAGCGACCACCCAATTTTCACTTTCAAATCATAAAATTCACATATGTATATGAAAATGAAAAAAATTGACGAATTCTCACCTAAGGTCTTATGGACCACACATCATTTGCTGGACAAGCAGATTATACGTGTAATAGCGAAAGAAGGAAAACTCATACAACAACACCATTCATATACAAAAATGTCAGTATAGCTTCCACAAACAACTTTCAAAGATAAATGGCATTTCCTGCTTTTATTTGTACTAAACAGATGGTCCCATGGCTGCCTTTGCTGTAGTCACAAGTGACTGGACTGACAATGACTCGGATGCTGTCGAGGTGGTGAGCAAAGGGGCTCTGAAAAGTCAACCAATAATTTACTTTCTTCATTTATTTTTTAAACAGCTTTGAAGTTGTTATGCTGCGTTTAAAAAGCTACAGTATGATGGGTATCCACAAAGCTAACAGTGGATGAATGTTTATGGTTGCCGGCCAGATTTTGATCAAACTCTACAAGGATGTTTACAAGTTTAGGACTCATTTATGGTAACTAAGCAATGCAATTGCAAATATTTTTAAGCTCAAAATATACAGAATATTACAAAGCAAAATGTTGTAACAATGGCTAAAAATTATTTTTGGTATCCAGACTATAACCATAAAACTTACTGCTGGGAAGATTTCTTCCGAGTATCAACCAAATCCGAAAAACACACTCACAATATTATCAATAGGGATGGGATTTCCATGCATGCATGTTTTTTCTCAAAATCCTAAAAGTAATATCCACTAATTATTTTTACGAATCACACAATTTGCAGAAAAATCACATTGACTTGTTACTGCATATTTTTAGAATTTATGACCGATTTTGTTAGTTTTGCATTGGATTTCAATTTGCATTACTTTGTCTAATGCAAATGCAAAAGAATTACCATTGTTCGCAATGGCATTTAAACAATTTTTGGATTTGCATTTGCTCAGCAATGCAACAAACACTGAAAGGTCCATAATTCCAACACAAGAACAGAAAGCTTTTTACTCCATGTTCTCCTTTTCCTCCTGCATACTCGGATTATTGCAGTGCTTTGAGGTGAGTTTTTACTATATCACAGAGCTGCTTTTTTGTGGGTTATAGATTTTTTGATAAGCGGGCCAGTGTCAGTTACGTTTTTCAATTTTGAATTTTATCAAACTTTTTTTTACTTATATTTATCTCTAAATACATATTTGACAAAATTGGGCAAAATTGACGGACTTTCGGAGAAGCTCTAAGTTTGGCCACGAAATTAGTGTTAAATACTAGAAAACGAAAAATTTTAAATTTCTCTAAGGAGACCAATAGTTCAATAAAAAAAGGTAGAAAGGACGAAGTACTTTATGTACTTTCTGCAGAAGACCTCAAAATAAGTCCAACAAATTATATCACAATTCTAGATAACTCGAGTAGGAAAACAAAGTACACGATGTGGCAGAGGACACCCGGTTGGAATGAAGTTCCTTTCGGTATATAGTATAATGTACTTGCTAGTTCCAACACGCCCAAGGCGCCCGTTGAAAAATACGATAATTTAAATTGATCTTAAAAAAACTACTTTTTATAAAATGAGAAATTTGTTTTAAGAACAATTTTTTTTTACAGAATGTATTATTTTTAAAGCATATTCTTAGGGCCTTTTTGTAAGAATATGTATTACATTTTCCGGAAAAGTTCCGTTTTTAAAGAGATGTTTTGTTTTAAGAAAGGTACTATTTTTAAGAAGAATTACTCTCTGGAATAATAACCCATAAGAGTAGGAATTTATTTTACAAAGAAATACTTTTTTAAGAACAGGTACTTCTTAAAGAAGTGGTAATCTTTTTTGAGTCTTTAACGAAAAGTTAGTTTTTTAAGAAAAGTCAATTTGTTGTAAGAAAATGTACTTTTTTAAGAAAAGGTACTTATCATCATTTCCCTTGCCGGAGCTTTTTAGTCGGCCAGTTTTTTAAACTTACAATTATCTAAATTTATTCAAGCTCAAGGCCTTTATAATATTAAGTTTATTTATTAGCTATATATTATTTTCAAAAAAGTTGAGAACAAAAATTGTTCCAATAATACCAGCACCGGAAATCTCTAACTTTTTAACGACAAAAAACGGTAGTTAAATTGTCAAAATTCATACAATTTCAATGCAAACTTTCCCAATTTTGTCAATTTAACTACCGATTTTTGTCGTTAAAAAGTTACAGAATTCCGGTGCAGGGCTGTCTGTGTATCTATTTCGGATCTTGCCAATATCAGCAGACATTTTTGGCATGTTTTCGGTGAATTCATCAAAAATATATATATAGAAACACTGATTATATTAATGAGAATTCCTGTGTACATAAGTTCGAAGAATACCAAGCACTAACATTGGAACACTTTCATGCACAACTCTATTTATCATGTCGCAAAAGCATTGGTTTTAAACAGACATGATTTATTTTTGTTTTGTCATTATAAGCTTAATGTTAAAAAGGTATTGAGGTTGCATAAATTTAGAAAATTGTAAAAGGTACTTATTTAAAAACACTTACTTTTTTTTAAGATAAGGTACATTTTGTAATAAAATTTTCTTTTTTTAAGATGTTTTTTAAGAAAATGTACTTTGTTTAAGAACGCGAATAGGTATTTTTTGGAGAAAATTTACTTTTTATAAGAAAACGCACTTACTCGTACTTATAAACGGTTTTCAATTTGAGTGATATGATTTCTAAGTGACGTTTCGACCATTTGTGGTATGTCGTGATCTATAACTTTTTTCCATTGTATTCAGTAATGTTTCCAATTTCGTCCTGGAGAGAAATGCGCAAGAATAACGTTTACAAATTATAATTTTTTTTTATCAAAGTAATCGTTCTCCAACTGCAACTCTGCGTGCGCTTTTGCCATTTTATGGTCGTAATAATCGTCCACCTGTGCTCGCTATTCGTCGAATTGTTACAAATTACGAGCTTATATTTTCTTTACATAATGCTCAAGTGCCAATAAGACAACGAACCGCTCGAAGTAATGAAAATATTGCTGCCGTTCAGGCAAGTGTTGCTAAAGACCGTAATTCTTCGAAATCAAGCCGGTAACACCGTTACTGTCAATGGAGTGCGGTATAGATCGATGACGACCAACTTTTTATGGCCGAAATTGGAAGAAGTTGATCTTGTCAACATCTGGCTGCAACAGGTCGGGGCTACGTTCCACACAGCACATGCAACAACTGAATTATTGCGAGAAAATTTTGGAGATTCGAATATTTCAAGAAACTGTGGCATTGAGTGGCCTCTAAGAAGTTGTTATTTATCACCATTAGACTATTTCTTGTGGGGTTACTTGAAGTCATTGGCTTTTAGCAATAAACGATACTCTCTTCAAGCCTTACCAGTCAATATTGAACGCGTCATTCATGACATACGATTTAGTAGAAAAAGTACTCGAAAATTGGGTTCATCGAATTCGTTCCAACAAAAGAAGATGGCCTCCACCATTTGAAAGACGTTTGATTCAGAAGTTAATTGTATGGATTGTGCTTCGCATTGAATCATATTTCAAAAAATCATATCACTCAAATTGGAAAACCCTTTATATAAGATAATTTTCTTTTTTTAAGTTCTTTCACTTTCACTTTAGCTTTTCCAAATTTTTTTTATTGGGTTCAAAACTACAATATATATTAAATATTAGTTACAGGCTCCACCTAGAAAACTTCCCATTAAACAAGAAATTTCCCAACATATGTTAGTCCAGATACAAACCAAAGCAAAAGTACCCAAAATAGTTGATAATACTGGGTTGTAGCATAATAATAGTGTTAAAAAAAGTTGTTTAATTTTTATTCATTTAGCCCCCATCCCGCAACGTGCAATAAGGAAATCCGTTCCAAAAGTCGATGTAGTTGATAATAAATACGTTTGATATTATTGTTTAATTTTTAGTTAAATCGCTTAATTACCGAAATTTAAAATTTGATAATAAAGTCTTGCTTATTTATTTGTTTTTCAACACAAATTTAAAAAATAGTCGTGAAGACTAAGGGGGTATTCCGAATGGCAAAATGTAGTCTAGTCTAGTCGTCTAAAATTAATTGCTATTTTCAACGCGGTCGTGTCGGTAATCTACTTGTGTACAGAGTTGTATTCTGTAATTTAGTACTAAAATGGGAAAAAAGGTTGGCAACTCATTTTTGACAGTCGCCTCGCATGTATTCCGAAAGTGGTCTAGTCTACTTTATAGTCTACGTAACTGACAAAATCACTAGATTTCTTTTTTGGAGTATTCTTGTTAAAGTGCGAAGCGAAAAATATTGAAATCGTTAAAAATGCAGACAAAAGGGTATGTATGTATTATTTGTGTTGAAAAAATAAATAAGAATATTTATCCAACAAAAATATATTTTAGCATAAAAGTAACAAACAAAACACAGTTTGTGGCAATGGTAGAGTGGATGGAGGGGCACCCAGGTTTTGCCAGAGGAAAAGGACACTTCGGCTCCAGCAATCTTCAATTCAAAGAGCAAGAGGAGGAACTCGCCGTAATATTAAATAGTAATGGACCACCTACAAGAATAGCAAGCGATTGGAATAGGGTAACTAGTTTTTTTATTTATAATTATTTTCATGGTAATAATTTTACATACGTTTGTAAGGTTTGAATTTAAATTGATGTTAAAAAAACTACTTTTTATAAAATGAGAAATTTGTTTTAAGAACAATTTTTTTTTACAGAATGTATTATTTTTAAAGCATATTCTTAGGGCCTTTTTGTAAGAATATGTATTACATTTTCCGGAAAAGTTCCGTTTTTAAAGAGATGTTTTGTTTTAAGAAAGGTACTATTTTTAAGAAGAATTACTCTCTGGAATAATAACCCATAAGAGTAGGAATTTATTTTACAAAGAAATACTTTTTTAAGAACAGGTACTTCTTAAAGAAGTGGTAATCTTTTTTGAGTCTTTAACGAAAAGTTAGTTTTTTAAGAAAAGTCAATTTGTTGTAAGAAAATGTACTTTTTTAAGAAAAGGTACTTATCATCATTTCCCTTGCCGGAGCTTTTTAGTCGGCCAGTTTTTTAAACTTACAATTATCTAAATTTATTCAAGCTCAAGGCCTTTATAATATTAAGTTTATTTATTAGCTATATATTATTTTCAAAAAAGTTGAGAACAAAAATTGTTCCAATAATACCAGCACCGGAAATCTCTAACTTTTTAACGACAAAAAACGGTAGTTAAATTGTCAAAATTCATACAATTTCAATGCAAACTTTCCCAATTTTGTCAATTTAACTACCGATTTTTGTCGTTAAAAAGTTACAGAATTCCGGTGCAGGGCTGTCTGTGTATCTATTTCGGATCTTGCCAATATCAGCAGACATTTTTGGCATGTTTTCGGTGAATTCATCAAAAATATATATATAGAAACACTGATTATATTAATGAGAATTCCTGTGTACATAAGTTCGAAGAATACCAAGCACTAACATTGGAACACTTTCATGCACAACTCTATTTATCATGTCGCAAAAGCATTGGTTTTAAACAGACATGATTTATTTTTGTTTTGTCATTATAAGCTTAATGTTAAAAAGGTATTGAGGTTGCATAAATTTAGAAAATTGTAAAAGGTACTTATTTAAAAACACTTACTTTTTTTTAAGATAAGGTACATTTTGTAATAAAATTTTCTTTTTTTAAGATGTTTTTTAAGAAAATGTACTTTGTTTAAGAACGCGAATAGGTATTTTTTGGAGAAAATTTACTTTTT
Source organism: Phaonia tiefii (assembly GCA_963931995.1). Taxonomy (NCBI): domain Eukaryota; kingdom Metazoa; phylum Arthropoda; class Insecta; order Diptera; family Muscidae; genus Phaonia; species Phaonia tiefii. The sequence goes on along the minus strand of OZ008367.1, from coordinate 86,925,905 downwards.
ATAAGAAAACGCACTTACTCGTACTTATAAACGGTTTTCAATTTGAGTGATATGATTTCTAAGTGACGTTTCGACCATTTGTGGTATGTCGTGATCTATAACTTTTTTCCATTGTATTCAGTAATGTTTCCAATTTCGTCCTGGAGAGAAATGCGCAAGAATAACGTTTACAAATTATAATTTTTTTTTATCAAAGTAATCGTTCTCCAACTGCAACTCTGCGTGCGCTTTTGCCATTTTATGGTCGTAATAATCGTCCACCTGTGCTCGCTATTCGTCGAATTGTTACAAATTACGAGCTTATATTTTCTTTACATAATGCTCAAGTGCCAATAAGACAACGAACCGCTCGAAGTAATGAAAATATTGCTGCCGTTCAGGCAAGTGTTGCTAAAGACCGTAATTCTTCGAAATCAAGCCGGTAACACCGTTACTGTCAATGGAGTGCGGTATAGATCGATGACGACCAACTTTTTATGGCCGAAATTGGAAGAAGTTGATCTTGTCAACATCTGGCTGCAACAGGTCGGGGCTACGTTCCACACAGCACATGCAACAACTGAATTATTGCGAGAAAATTTTGGAGATTCGAATATTTCAAGAAACTGTGGCATTGAGTGGCCTCTAAGAAGTTGTTATTTATCACCATTAGACTATTTCTTGTGGGGTTACTTGAAGTCATTGGCTTTTAGCAATAAACGATACTCTCTTCAAGCCTTACCAGTCAATATTGAACGCGTCATTCATGACATACGATTTAGTAGAAAAAGTACTCGAAAATTGGGTTCATAGAATTCGTTCCAACAAAAGAAGATGGCCTCCACCATTTGAAAGACGTTTGATTCAGAAGTTAATTGTATGGATTGTGCTTCGCATTGAATCATATTTCAAAAAATCATATCACTCAAATTGGAAAAAAATAGTCGTGAAGACTAAGGGGGTATTCCGAATGGCAAAATGTAGTCTAGTCTAGTCGTCTAAAATTAATTGCTATTTTCAACGCGGTCGTGTCGGTAATCTACTTGTGTACAGAGTTGTATTCTGTAATTTAGTACTAAAATGGGAAAAAAGGTTGGCAACTCATTTTTGACAGAGGCGAAAGTGGTCTAGTCTACTGTAGAGTCTACGTAACTGACAAAATCACTAGATTTCTTTTTTGGAGTATTCTTGTTAAAGTGCGAAGCGAATAATATTGAAATCGTTAAAAATTCAGACAAAAGGGTATGTATGTATTATTTGTGTTGAAAAAATAAATAAGAATATTTATCCAACAAAAATATATTTTAGCATAAAAGTAACAAACAAAACACAGTTTGTGGCAATGGTAGAGTGGATGGAGGGGCACCCAGGTTTTGCCAGAGGAAAAGGACACTTCGGCTCCAGCAATCTTCAATTCAAAGAGCAAGAGGAGGAACTCGCCGAAATATTAAATAGTAATGGACCACCTACAAGAATAGCAAGCGATTGGAATAGGGTAACTAGTTTTTTTATTTATAATTATTTTCATAGTAATAATTTTACATACGTTTGTAAGGTTTGGATTAACTTCAAATCCAATGTGAAAAAGAAGTTGTCTAACAACAAGCAGAATTCCAAAGCTACTGGAGGAGGTATGTCGATGGCAATGGCTTTAAGCCCGTTCGAGGAGACAAATTTGATTCACGCCCCATTACTGGTAAATCCTCCAGGCGTTGCTTTGGGTGCGATTGAAGAGGATGAGAGTAACAAAGAAAATGTTCTGGAGGAATTACCGTCCACGTCAAGGCATAGTCAAGAAAGCGTGAACGGGCAGCTATATAACAAAGACCAACGCAAGCCGATGAAACGCGAAAATAGATGTGACGAGCGCATAAAAGCCATTGAAAATCAATCCATTAATCAAGAAAAAATTATCAAGGGGATTAACAGGATGGAAAAGACATTGTTTAAAATGTATGAACTAGAGAAAAAAAACCTAAATCAGAAAATGAATACCGGCAACTTAAAATTGAAATAGCAAAAAAAAAACTAGAGTTGCTAAATATTCAAATAGGGAACATTGAATAAATATTTATTTTTATTATAAATCGTAATTGTCTTGCAAAGACTGCACTATTCTTATTCTAATAGACTTTGCAAAATCATTGTTGTTGACTTCATCTAGGGATGCCTCTGGTATTTCTTCATGATCATTAACTTCTGTTTCTACACTTAGTTTCTGGTCATTATTAGGGACTTTGTACTTCAGGCATATATTGTGCAGAACGCAGCACGTGTTAATTATTTAGGTACATTTTTCTGGTTCGTCATGAAGTCCTATCAATGCCAGCAAGCACCTAAACTTCCCCTTAAGAAAGCCAATAGTTCTCTCCACAATATTTGTGCCCTTGGAGTGAACCATATTGTATTTGTCCTCTGGGCTTCCGCTTGCGGCCATTCGAAATGGTGTTATAATATATGTTTGTAGAGGATAACCAGCATCTCCTGAGGAAATTAAAATTAATTTTTCGTAAATTTCTTGTAATTGAATGCCTCACAAGCCAAATCGATTAACTCCATCAAAAAATACCTGTAGAAACTTAAATTTTCGCTAGGTTTTCAAATTCCACGTTCATTATAAATGCAAACTGACATTATATATTACTTCACTACAGCTGTATCTATTATATAGTTAAATTCAAAATGAACTGGGTACATTAGTTTACATACCAAAATTTTGGGAAAGTGGAGTTAATCGATTTGGCAACTGACACATTCAATTGTAGCTATCTTAATGTGGTATTACCTAGACTCCATGTGTTTAGTTCGTTTTCCTGTTCCAGTTTTTGTTTAAATACACTTGTTCTGCAAACATGAGAGTCGTGACTAGCTCCAGGATGTCTAGCATCCTCAAAACGAATTATCATTCGGTGGTCAAAGACCTGTGTAGAAAAAATCGAATTATAATATAAATAATTCTTATAATAACAATAATACTAAACTTACAATCAGAGCATTAATGCTGTGATATCCCTTTCTTCCTCAGTATGCATGTTGAAAATCGCGTTTAGGTGATTTGCAAATTTTGGCAAGTTTTTAACAGTTTTTGCAATTTAATGAGAAAGTAGATACTTTCAACTTCACTAAAAATGTTAGAATCTTAATTAATGAGGACAAATAGGTTAATATTGGAAGCTTAAATGGTCTTAAAATATTTTAAAATTTTGTTCGATTTAATATTTCTACTTTATGTGAACATTACTGTATTATAATATGTGTGAATAGTATTACTTTTCACAATTTGTCAAAAATTTTCATTTTAATTTGTATTGATGTTTGTTTGTTATTTTTAATATTAAAAACTATCCTGAAGAAGATTTCCAAAGGAAATCGAAATATCGAGAGAAAAAAGAGGATAACCAAAAGTTTTATAAAATCAGAATTGACCTTAAGATTGAATAATTAGTCGAAAATTTTTCAGCTTACGAGAAAATATATAGTTTTTACATCAATATTTCCAAAATGTAACCCATTGTGCAACGGGTGGCACGTACGCTCTAGCAAATGAAGAAATACTATCGCTCCTAAGTCAACGCCAGGTGCGTATATGCAAATGTGTTTTCTTCTGCACATTTTTCCACGAAGTGTCATCACAAGCAACAGACTTTGAGGCAACAACATCTCATGTATCTAAGTCTGTCCTTTGTAATGATGTCGTTTAAATTCATTGAAATCGACCCCATCGATTACGTGGCTTTGCGGGAAAATTGCTGGACCATAATGGAACTGAAAGTGGCTAACAATACCGTCTGTGTCAATGTTTTGACTCTCATTTATCATTGCAGGAAACCCAAGCGCCAATTTGCTTAACATAATTTAGTGATTTGAATTTTCCTCTAGACGATGCTTATTTCATACCAAGCGGAAATTTTCACTTTATCTCAGAATACGCAGTGGACATACAAGAAAAACAAGCAATTTCCATGGAGAAATGAAAGCAAAACGAAATGTTAGAAGTACTGGGTTAAGAAAATGTCAGTTACTGGGTGTCTCCGTAAGGTTGTACTTTTTAAATTTAATGTTATTTTTTTTTTGTGCAAGTGATAACTCTGAAATTTGGCAGATATCACACATGTTTATTCCGGTTATTAAAAATGGAGCGCTTAACGAAAGAACAACCCGTTATAATTGTGAAAACTTATTACAAAAATTTGGAAAGCTATGCTGAGACCGCACGCAAACTTCGAAGAATTTTCAGTTGAGAAACTGCACCTAATTTGTCAACCATTCGAAGACTGGTCAAAAACTTTGATGAAACTGCGTCGGATATGGACAGAAAGACTCCTGTACGTCAACGTACCGGTCGGTCTCTTGAAAACATTGCTGCTGTAAACGAGAGTGTAGCTGAAAACCCGAAAACATTAATTTGGCATCGTTCTCAACAACTTCAAATTTCACGAAGCAGTACCCAACGAATTTTGACAAAAGACCTCCACCTTCAAGCGTACAAAAATCAGGTTACTCATGAGCTCAAACCAGCAGATCATGGAAAGCGCCGGCAATTCGTTCAATGGGAAATGGAGCAGAGTGAATTCAATGTCAATTTTTAAAAAAAGTTATACTCCCCGATGAATCGAATTTCCATCTGAATGGCTTCGTGAATACACAAAAGTGTAGAATTCGGGAAACAAATGCACCCACAACGAGCTACTGTCTGGCGCGGATTTTGGTCAGGCGGCGCGATTGTGCTTTACTTTTTTGAAGATGAGGCCGAAATTGCAGTGACTGTGAACGGTAGTCGTTACAGGAACATGATAACGGAGTTCTGGTAATGGATCTTGCATGGATCTGGACGACATGTGGTTTCAGCAAGACGGTCACTCCCGCACCGCTCATGAAACAATCAATATATTGCAGCAACAATTTCCAAAACAAATTATCTCAAGAAATCTCTCGGGTTTTTGCGAATAAACCAGAAACAAGTCCTGAGTTCAAATCCGCGATCCAACGCGTCATCGGTGAGATACAACCACATCTCTGTGAAAAATTAATGAAAAATTTCATGGAAAGAGAAATAACCTGCCTCCAGAGCCGCGGGGGGGGGGGGGGGGACTATTTTATTCTTCAACATGTCTTCTTTACAGTCCAATAAAAAATAACAACTATTTCCAAAAATACGTGGTTTTAGTTGAAAATGAAAAAAGGGCTTTCTTACTGAGACTTAGACTTAACTAAAACTTAATTTTTCCGAAGAACATGCAATTTTGCTCACGGCTCTACCTCGGAAACTGACTGGAATTTTGTTTTACTGTCTTCAGCATAATTGTAGCTATAGACTAAGAGAAAAAAAGTTTAAATAAACTAACTCCAAAAAACACCATCTAGTACCTCAAAATTTTAAAAATCTCGAAAAATTAACTTTTTCCAGCATCTGTATCTCACCTATGACGGGTTGGACTTCGGATTTGAGTTAAGGAATTATTTCTGGTTTATTTGCCTACACCCAAGATTTCACAAAACCCCAAGGAAAGAAATCGCACGTCGTTAAATCACATGATCTTGGTGGTCAGTTGACATCAGAATTTCTTGAGAAAATTTGTTCTGGAAATCGTTGCTGCAATAATTCGATTGTTTCATGCGCAGTGTGGCAAATCGTGGAAACCACATGTCGTCCAGATCCATGCCGTCCAGTTGCCATGGTACGTTACTGTCCATAACCGACCCAGTTTCCTCAAATTTGTTGACCACTCTTTGAATGGTTGACACATTGGTGCACGTTCTCGACTGAAAATTCTTCGAAGTTTGCGACAGATCTCAGCATAACTTTCCAAATTTTTTTAACAAGTTTTCAGAATTATAACGCATTATTCTTTCGGAAAGCGCTTCGTTTTTAATAATCTGAATAAACATATGTGACTGCTTTTAAATTTCAGAGTTGCACTTGCACAAAAAAAATGGAACTAAATTTAAAAAGTGGAATCTTACTGAGACACTATTTATTTTAGTTTTCAATTATCATTTTAAATGCATGAAATACCTTCAGCTCAGTTGAGACCTTGCTGGGAAAGAAATCGTTGAGGGCTTTACCAATTTATTCGAGAAAATTTAAAGGTTCTTATTGAATGTTTTATCGGTTAATATCTATTCTCTTTGCATTTAAATCTATTTCTTTATTTTATACCAATACGCTGAAAAATCTGTCTCTGTTTGCTGTTTGAATACAAATATAACGTGTTTGTAGTTTGTTGCTAATATTATATACTTGTGTCCAAACACATTGTGTTTGATATTCAATATTATATGTAGGAGACACAATGATTAATATGTTATCATATATATGTTTGTAACCCAAATATGGCTTTGTTTGCTGAAAGCTGCTGAAAACAAAAACGTGGCAGACAACAAAAAATACAAAAAGACGGCATATCTTCAATTCATGATAACAATGCCTGCACTTAAATTGTGGATGCATTTTTTTTCTGCGTGTATATAAAATAAAATGAGAAGAACTCAGCCCTACTACTCTGATGCTGTATCAAAACGTAAATCAGAACATCAGAAATTCTCATGATTCTTCCACTTGGCTAACACTTAAAATCAGTTTACGTAGGAGGCGAAAGCAAACTGTGCGCCCATTTTTGGTTGCCAAGTGGAATAAGTTTCATTCCAACCCCATGGTGAGCCATTGCATGTTTTGCTGCAATTTAATTATTTTACCATTTTCGGTAGTAACTCAAACACATACACTCGGTACACACGGTGACATCTTAACTGAAAACAATAAGAAAAAGAGGCAGCGACACAAAAAAATCTTAATTTTCCAAACGTGGAAATTATACATTATCTTTCTTGGCAACAATAAAAAAAAGACATCTAGTGTGATAGTATAATATGAGTGCAAATGGGAGGATGTTTGTGTGAATGCGTGGTAATTAAGGCAAATCTTTGTTGCATGCCATTTAAAGTTACTGCAGTCGAATGGAGTTGGTCGGGCGTCTGATCGCCAGCTTGGAGCAACTTTGACCATAAGCATTGTGTTAGCCATTGTTGCAACTGAAAAATTACAGAAGTGATGACTGGTTGATGATAATTTGTACGATTTTACTTTCGTTGCCTTGCCTTTTAACACACTGCGTTCGCAAGTTTTGGATTTTTGATTAGTAAAATACAAATGTGTATTTTCCATTGGGAGTTATCATGATCCACGTTCAAATTCAGAAGGGGAATATTAATTTATTCGGTCTGTATGTTAAAACTGATAATTTTTTTCCAATCTCTATTAATAGAGATGTTATTTTCAGAAAGAAGTTTTGCAAATGAAGATTTGCAGGAATAATGAGGATTCATTTTATCTTTAAAACCTATATCCTGTTAATAGATTTCTAGTAAGAAATAGATATTATGTCTTCTTAAATTTCTGACCGAAATATGAAATATCATCCTAGTAAATGACACAAGTTTCATAGCAAACAATTTGTGTGATTTGTAGCAAAGTATTTGTAAATTTTTTACACTCCGACCACACGCAAATACTCCGGACTTCGACACCAAGTATCCGACTCCACTGCACTTCTTACAAGGCTGCATTGAAATGATTCAAAAATAAAACTTTTTAAAAATTCTGTACCAAAACAACTTAAATTTCTTCATACCTGCTCAAGAAGTTTGTGTTATAAGAATAGCTGATTGAGTTTTTTGCATGGCCTAGTGCCAAAGTGTGTACGATGTTCGTAGTATAAGTACATAGATATTGACATGAACTGCGCACCAAACAAAAACAGAATGCCGGTAGATATTGTCTTGTTGTAATTTGTGTAGTATTGCTTCGACCTTTTCAAGCTGCCTTGCTTCATACGTTCTGATGATTCAGACTCCAATTTCGAAGTTTAATTTGAATGTCGTAATTCTTATTTCAAAAAAAATGTATATACCCCGATATGAATATGCATACTTTGCTCTTTCAAAGGCACCACCGACCCACCCTTCATTCAATATTTTATAAATTTATAGAAATCCTCAAATATTTACAGGGTGAGACCACGCGATGCCTTTTCTTTAAAAAGTTCGCAGGAACATTCTACGGCTCGCACCAGATTACACGGCATTAGGTCGTTGACATGGCAAAATAAGTAAGGAAGAATCTATAGGAATTGGAGGCATTTTATTTTTATATCAAGAGCCGACCTTGTCAAGCTCAGCTCAAACTTTATTTATTTCACGTTATAGCAGGAGGCATTGTTGTAATTGTCGGCAACAACCACAATGCACGGTGGTCAAATCCGGCCAAAAATCTTTATCTTTGTTATTTCTGAATAGAAACTGCTGAAATTTTGTACGTAGATAGAGCTCAAAATTTCCGGTGTATTTTTAAAAGCTGGACGTAATAAGCGTTTAGCCACACCCCTCCCACACTAACATTTATTAATTTTTGTTTCCCAAAAAGAAATATAGTTTTGATCAGTAAACAAGAACTGTTGTTTACGATATATTTTCAAAGAGTGAAAGTGTGCTACACGCAAATTTTTTGTGTTTATATTCTACATATTTAAAATAATACTCTACCTCAAAATAACAGCGTATTCGTATACATAATTCCAAAGAAATATTTTCAATAATATCTTTTTTTTGACATTTTATTATCAATTCAATTAAATAAATTACTAACAATAAATTACAGCATTACGATTTATAATGTACCAATCAAGTCAAAGGCTTCCTCCATCATCTCTTGTTTGTTTTTTTCTTTTTTTATACGTATACTACTTATCAAAGGATCGGAAGATATAAGAAGGTAATGGAAGACATCTTCATTGTTCAATTTTCTTAAGAATGTTCTGCTGTTGTTGAGCCTAGCCGCTTTGAAAATTTTATTGGATGCCTCTTGAGCTTCCTCTGATAGCGTGCCAATTGGGTTACCAATATACTCAATAATGTCTGCACCATGCATTAGGACTTTATGCACTGTTGGAGGCATGTAATACCATCCGTAAACATTGAAGAAAAGTTCAACAGTTTCGTTGCAATAATTCCTGAAGTTAGTTATATGGACTTCTTGGCCTGATGCGAGTACTTTAAAGATACACGCAAAACGCTTTACCAAAGTGGGATCAAGATTTAATACTTCTGCAAGAAATTGTTGAGGCATCCATTCCCTACTATCCAATCAATTGAAGTTGACTTCCATTAGCTTATTTTAACTCCGCACCCAATGACAACAAAATTCTTTTTGAAGTGTGGTTCAAAAGTTCTTGAAGTGTAACAGATGCACCCGTTTCGTCAATGATTATGTCTTCGGGATAGCAGTCTTTTTTCCCTTCCAATATTTTGCTATATGCAGGATAAAACTTTGCTCCTAGTAGCATTTCATTATGCGACCTTAAATCTTCATATGTACTTTCCGAAATGTTGAGGTCCATAAATAGTGCCAAAGCGCCATTAAAAAACGCAGAATCTTTATTGGACGATTTGCATTATATTTTTTTTAGTTTTTCTGAGGCCTTGTGAACTAATGACGCATCGTGCGTTTTACAAATTTCAGTAACTTTTCGTCGCTTACTTCTCTTTGAACGCTCACTGAAGGATTTTGATGGTCTTCCTCTACTACACTGTTTACTTGTTCCGGCATCCTATTATTTTAAAAAGTTATTTTAAAAATTTTCTCCAGTTAATACCAAATCCGCTAATATTATCACGCTATAATAATATCAATACACATAATATATAATAACAAACAAATATAATTACACATTTAGACAAATTTGGTGCAGGGAATATTAATGAAGTTTATGTAAACGCACACAATATTCACATGCTATGTAATTTAAATTCTTGTTTAACCATAGCGACTCTCGTTCTTCAATAAAACTTCTATTCATTTTACGAAGTGCCCATTTTTTTGGATCAGAAGTAATTAAACCCAGCAGTTTTCCTTTCACCTTATCTTCTTTTAGCATTTGCTTTGTCCTGGATTCTACATATTTTGCCATTATTGTCGTTACTTCATCAGTAGTTTTCATTAGATGATTTTGCCAAATATCAAAAAGTTCCCCATTTGAGATCGAATAGGTCACTAAAAATTACACTGGTTAATAGGCTAACACGAACTAGCAGCTGAATCTTATGATACTTACTTATGACACTTAGTAGTTTGTAACGCTATAGGGACTCAACCCCTAAAACGTCCTACAAATTTTGTAGCTCTTACTATATACACACTTTTAATTTTTCTTAAATTCTCAAAAGCGATTTTATCAATACAGATAAAATTCGTAATTCGTAATAAGTCAGAAAAACACGTGTAGCAATGAAGAGGAATCACAGTCATTAAAAATGTTAAATTTTACAACAACAACTCATGAACACAAAAAACTGGCGTACTTTGTTTTGTTGTTATAAATGTAGATTTTTCCCCAACATTCAAAAATTTAAAATATATTGCAATTTGAATTAATACCATTTGCAGAGTAGCTCATCAACCACAACAAAAAAAAATCATTCAATAATATGACAATATTACTTCAACTTAGCATCAAAATTTCGTCAAATTTAAAAAAAAAATTAAATGAATTTTGGCCGCATTTGACCAGCGGGCAATGACAAGAAAAAATTAAATCAACTGTTCTAACGCTTCCACCTGTACTAGATACATATTGGTCGATGAGTTTCGTTTATTTTTTTCAAAAACTTGATTTTCTCAATGACAATAACTCAAAATGGCATGGCTACCGTATTGCGTTTTAAGAACAAACAAAGTGATAAAGTAAACCTATCACAAAGTATATTAAAAAAAGGAAATATCTAATTGTAAAAAATAATTAAACTGCCTATGATTCCGTGTTGAAATTATATTTTCTTTATGCTTTTATTTTTAGAATAATTAGGTATACAAATATTTTGAATTTTATATTTCGCCACATAATAAACACACGCTGAAAAAAAACGGCCCCTGTAACATTATACTGGAACGATCCATCCATATACGTAAGTGCAAGCATTAATTTCATTAACTGAAGATCTACTGATTTTTTCTTTGTTGTCTGTCACATTTTTGTTTTCAACAAACAACGTCATATTTGGGTCACAAAAGCGAATATTACAACACATTAATCATTGACTCTCCCACATGTAATATTGACTAGAAACCACAATGTGTTTCGACACAAGTATACTATATTTGGGACAAACTACAAACGCGTTACATTTCCATCCAAAACAATAAAAATATGCAGGCCGTATGTAAAAAAATAAAAACAAACTGATATACTTATAAGAAAATAAGCAAACCATATCATTATTATCGTTAATCAATATTTTTGGTCTAACGCGTTGCAGTCAAATATTCTGGTTTGCGTAATGTGCGGTACAACTCGTAGAATATTTTTTTTAAGCTTAATGGTACAAAGTTTTACAGAAAAACAATAGTTGAAAACCTGAGCTTAAGCTAAACACAATAAGCGTGTTTTGGATACACCGCTTGCTTTTATATTCGCTTCTTTTGTATGAAGCACTTAGCGAGAACTTAGCGACGGGATTCATTTTCGCTAAGTTTTCAAAATGTTTTTTTTTCACATTATTTACTGTTTCAAATATTTTTCATATTGTTCAATAAAATCACTTCTCGCTAAATAGCCATTTTCACAACACAACTAATGTTTCTTTCCTGAAGGAAATGCCGATAGTAAAACTGAACTGGTTCACTATTGACTTTCTCACCAGTTCTGCTGACCAATTATACTCCAGCCAATGCTTTCAGCAGTAGACATTTAACATGTGCCTGTCACTGAGAATGCACTACTGATCTTAAAACTATTGACTAGGTGGTTCTTATGGAACCACATGGAGACATTGGAACTAGAAATTCAATAGTACATTTTAATACAGGCTGGAGCGCTGTTTTGTTTAGTTGGGAAAGAAATAAAAAAGTTATGAACCTTAGAAAAATGTATTTTATATTTTAATTTTATTAAACACTAAGGGAATTTTTGTGGCCGTCGGTGGTGCAATGGTTAGTGTGCGCGGCTCTTGTACATGAGATCCTGGTTTCAAACCCTGCTCTGACCACCTTCAAATTTCTTTCGGCGGCGGTCACCTCGCATAGTGACGGCGACACTATCGAGTATATAGCCATGAAAAAGCTTCTCAAAATACCGTTCGGAATCGGTGTAAAACTGTAGGTCCCAATCAGTGAGTGAAAACTGGGAAGCGCACAGCTCAGTGGTTGTGAGAAGTTCTCCCCGGTCCCTTCATGGGATGTAATGGGAAACCATTTATTTATTTTTAAGGGAATTTTTACATTCCATGGTTGTAAGTAGTGTATCTGGCAAATGTCGACCTTCGCTATCCTGACACTTATACATACGTTTTCTGAAGTTTTCAAGCATGTCGAATGGTATTCCGGCAATATCAGCCTCAATATTGTTAATTAGGTCTTCCAAGGTGTTGGGACGGTTGACATACACCTTCGACTTCAGGTGACTCCCAACGACAGAATCAGATGGGACTAAGTCTGGAGAGCGTGCCGGCCAGTTGGAACCATGTATCCTCTAATTGCATTGCCTCAAGAGCCTGCATCATAGTCAAGTACCGTTCGTAGTTCACCGTTACGGCAAGACGGTTATCCTGGAAAAAGTAAGGGCCAATGATGCCTACTCGTGATATGGCGCACCACACAGTGACCGGTCCGAATGCAGAGGTCTCTGGTGAAGTTCTCTGGGGTTTGTTTCACTCCAGTGCCTCATATTTTGTTTGTTGACACACCCGCTGCACTGCAATGATCGAGTGCGCATTTGAAAAATACGCTTCAATACAAAATTACCTCTCCTCACGTGTCCAATGCATGATGGCAACTGAAAGGCAGACGAATACATATCTCCCGTCAGCCACTATAAGCCACGCACACTCTCCACTCTCTTCGGCCAACAGTGCCGCCACAGCCAGCAGTGCAAAAAACAAATTACCGCGCTCCACCCTGTACCTCTAGTCTACACTTTTGGAACTTTGTGCTAAATATCCAAACTAGTAATATTGTGAGGGGTATTCAATTCAAACAGGTGCATTTATTTAGTTAAAATTAGATATTTTATTAAAGATACCGGTACAGAAATTTCAGTCGGGTGAACCGACTTAAACATACCCTCACCCTAAGTCACATGTATTCTCCCTTACGTTGAACGAATGAGGGTGGCAAATGTGGCAATATTCAATAGCAGAGTGGCATTGCGCGAAATATTATTCAATACCCAACTTAATTACGATCCTAAGTGATTATGGGGAGTTACCGTAACTTCCAGCCAATTGTCCGCCCCATATTTATATGGGAAGTACAAAAATGGGCATGGCGAATTTGTTCATTTGCTAGAACACAGTAGCTTTTGACAAAATAATGATCAGTACCAAAGTTTGTTAAGATCGGTTGAGGTTTACGGTAGTCATCGAGTCCGCCAACCGGAAAGCCGCCCATCCTTTGCATGGGAGGTACGAAAATGGGCGTGGTACAGTAGTTAGTTTTTTAATTTTTGGGAAATCAATGCCTAGTTCAGAATTTCATTAAGATCGGTTGTAGTTTATGCGAATTATCGTGTCGAGCAACCTGTCATCCGTACACCAAGCATTTATATGGGATGTTCCACAATGGGTGTGGCAACCTTGCTCATTTTCTCCTGTTATGTATACATTTACAGATTAGTAACCAACCAAAGCTCATCACATCTACCAGACACAGGTTTTAGATGAAGCATGATTTTGTACTAAATGTGTCGATTCGTATGGGGGGTACCAGAAGGGGCGTGGTAAAGACGCTGAGAAAATTTCGTTGTCATCGGTAAAGATTTACGGCAGTTATCGTGTTGACCAGCCATCCAGCCATAAATAGAGACAGACGGACATGACACAATCGTCTTAAAAAGTTCCAAAACTAATTTCGTCCAAAGATACTGAGGGTCTAATATGGCTCCTTCTTAGATGTTTTCCGTATTTAATTACACAGTGCAACACGAAAAAAAATAACCATATACGGACACCACTACGTGATAAAAGACTAAAAAAAAAAAGACCCGTGTCTCCCAATTTTTCCCAAAGTCATGCACTTTTTTTTTATGGGCCGCCAAAGATTTGGGGCCTCGGTATCATTTTCGTAAAATGTGATCATTTTCTCAGGCTCATATCTTGCAAACCGTTAAGAATTTCGATTTACTCTCTGAGGCAAAGTTGTAGCTCTTGTCATAAAGAACAAAAATTGCGAACATATAAAAAACTTCACCTTCCAGATCAAAATCGCAAAAAACTTAAAAAAATTCGATTTTTTTTTACCTTTTTTCCCGTGTTCAGGTCCATAGGTAGCAAACCGTTCAAAATTCAAGGAAACAATCAACAAAAAGGTAAAAAAATGAAATTAAAAAATTTTCGGCAAATTTTTCACTTTTGCGTGCTACCTAAACAGTGTTAAGAATCATCTCTAGGAAGTTTATATGTTCTAGAAATTTGTTTACTGAGATCTTAGGTCAATTTTTGTAGTTGATTGTTTCCCTGAATTTTGAACGGTTTGCTACCTATGGACCTGAACACGGGAAAAAAGGTAAAAAAAATCGAATTTTTTTAAGTTTTTTGCGATTTTGATCTGGAAGGTGAAGTTTTTTTGATTTTATATGTTCGCAATTTTTGTTCTTTATGACAAGAGCTACAAGAGCAAATCGAAATTCTGAACGGTTTGCAAGATATGAGCCTGAGAAAATGATCACATTTTACGAAAATGATACCGAGGCCCCAAATCTTTGGCGGCCCATAAAAAAAAAGTGCATGACTTTGGGAAAAATTGGGAGACACGGGTCTTTTTTTTTTAGTCTTTTATCACGTAGTGGTGTCCGTATATGGTTATTTTGCCATGACTTAAAAAATTACACACAGTGTTTTATATGCACCCACCCATAAAAACTAAAAGAAGAAGCACACGTTTGCAGCTGTCAAAAATGTCTCTACCCATCAAAGGCAAAGAAAAAAGTGTATACTCTCCGCTGAAAATGTCACCAAAAAGTCACAAAACTAGTCGACAAATGTTGGAGACACTTGACCCCGGGCTGCCTACAGGGTATTGATCATATCTGAAATTTATTATGTGTAATTATTTATTATTGCGTTCATCAATTTTTACACTTTATAGTTCCATAATTTCGTTCATTCCTAACAAAAACGGAAGCTTTTTATTTATATTTAAGTATACAAAACAAAACTTTCAACGAAACTAATCGACCTAGCCTAATGGGGAATTTCCATTTGTTTATAGTTTCTCTGAGCGTGGTCTCTTTGAAGTTCGATTCCATGGCATAATAAGTAAGGTAGACGCAGCAGGAATTGCTAGCATTTTGTTTTATACCAAGGGCCAATATTGTCAAACTCAGCTAATCGAAATTGGCAAGATTTATTTAAATCACGTTATAGCAGGTGGTATTGATATTGGCAACAACCACAACAACAAGAAAAAATAAAATCTAACGCTTCCACCAGTACTAGAAACATCGTGAAAATTGCTATAAATTGCATATGACAAGGTCGGACCACAACGACAAGAAAAAAAATTAAACCAGCTGTTCTAACGCCTCCACCTGTAATAAATACATCTTGTTCAATACTTTTAATTGATTTAAAATTTTGTGTGTATAAATTTATATTGACAGATTAATACGAAATTATTTTCAATACGCTAAGCGACGAAAATTTGTGGATTGTGGATATAAGAGTCCGCGTCAAAAAATAGTGCACTCTACTTATTATGAGAAACCCAACACCAAGGCGTCAAATATTTGCTACGTATTTTCGGGCATCTCGAAAGACTGTCGAAACAAACTTGAGCCCAATACCTGGCTCAAACAGAATTCGAGCAATATACATATCCTTATTTATTTAAAAAAGAACAGAAAATGTCTGTCTGTGTAGAGCTCTGGAAACAAATTGATACACAATGCATATAAAAATTGGTATGTGTAACAAACCCTATTGAAACATAAAACCATGCATTTTATTTTTACTACACGCTGATAAATTTGTCTTTTTTTGTTTTTTGGATGTAAATATAATGCGTTTGTAGCTAGTCGTAAATATAGTATACTTTTGTTCAAACACATTAGTGGTCTTCATGAAAGCTCGAAAGAACCTCGTAAACTCGAAAACATCGTAAACTTTCACAGCAAACGTCAAAACAAACAAATTTCCCATACAAAGCGACTTGCTCAAAAGTGGAAAGTTTTCGATGCAAATTTGCTGCCCAAACGTGGGATGGAGAAACGAGTAAACTTTTGACATTTCGTTGTCATCTGACTAGGATGGATAAATAAGGTGATAGCACTAGAACAGTAGAAAAAGTACACATACATAATACATGCAATTGCTACTGCTACCACCTTATGTATCCCTCTTGGTCAGCTGATATGGTTTTGAGCACAACTACGCTGAGCAACTTTACCTGGTGCCTCATGCAACGGTGCGAGGGAAACTTGCGCTGAGCAAAAGTTCTCGGCTTACACGTTTGCATGAATGCCGCTATTGTGTTTCCCATTCAATACAACATTTTGGGGCACAATGATTAGCCGGTTATAATATATGCATTTGTGACCCAAATGTGGTTTTGTTTGTTGAAAACTGCTGAAAATAGATTTGTCTGTCACTATAAAGAAATAAAAAGCAGCAGATATGCAATTTACGAAAGCAATACTTGCAAACATGTACATGGTTCCTGCAATATGTTACTGGAGCCGATATTTTTCAGTGTGTACCCCAATATAGTCAAACAATCGCACTTCTTGTTTAATGGTATTTTATGATGAATATTTATTACTTTTATAATGTTTTCCTGCCATGTTTACTTTAGATATTCTATTTCTACATCTACTTTTTGTTAAACTATAATAACACAGTGCGACACATAAAATGTTAACACCTTCTCGTGTGAAATTTTTCGAAGTACTTATCGAAACAAACAAAATCCTATTTGGGTTTAGCTACTTTAGCTGCTGTTCGGATTTTAGGGCCTCATGTACATTTTGGCTAAAACTTAAGTTTTCCGACCAACATACAATTGTTCTAACGGCTGTATCTCAGAAAATAATTGTAATTTTGTTTTTCTGTCTTCGGCATAATTGTTGCGATAGACTAGGAGAAAACAAATGTAAAATAAACTAATCCCAACAAACTGCATTTAGTGCCACAAAATTTCAAAAATTTCACCATTTTCGACAAGAATTGCGATTTTTGTTTGGGTTGCATAATAATGAGTAATTAATATTTTTATTTGAATTCATTCAATTTTAAAAACTATCCCCACCATGTTATGTATCAAATATCAGATTGAAAATGAAGCACATAGTAACACACGTGCATTTTATGACACGGATTTGGCAAAATCTTAAAGATCATGTGAAATTGATGAATGGTTTTAAAAAACAGCAGGCTATTTATATGATTGAATTCTCGTGAAATTTACAAACAAAGGGTGGAAGCGAAATATACAATACAGGTCCAAATGTATTTAAATTGCAGTTTTGAGGCTCTAGCTGCAGTTTTTTGGGGTTAGTTTGTTTAACACTTTCTTTCTCGTAGTCTATAGCTACAATTCTGCTGAAGACAGAAAAACAAAATTCCAATTGTTTTCTGAGATATAGCCGTTAGAACAATTGGATGTACTTCGAAAAAATTAAGTTTTAGCCAAAATGTACATGAGGCAAAATTAAAATTAGTTTCCGAGATATAGCCCTTAGAAAAATTGCATATTTGTTAGTTTCGATAAGTGCTTCTAGAAATTTCATACGAGAAGAAGTTTGCACTCGATGACTAAAAAAATGTTGCATAGTGTAAAATGCTTTTGCAGTTTTTTATAAAATGACTTGATGAAAAATATCTTACTATTTGCTGCTACACCCCGGAGGAAGACAACATGGTACTAGGTAGGGAAAATTGTAACGAAACTTGTTTCTTCTTTCACTTAAAACGACATGACGCCCAACAAACAAACAACTTTTTGTACATGTCATATTTAACACATGGAGATAATATTTGGCATGAACAATAAAAATTATTATTTAGAGTCAGTGATAGTTTGAAACAGAAAGAGGAAAAAGTGATAGAAATGAAAACAGCATTACATACGTTATTAATATCTCGCCTTCAAATTGAAAGAAGAAGGCAGACAGACAAAGATGTCAAATCTTAGTAAAACTCCATAAAGGCAAAGTCTACCTACCGTAGCCAAAAGGCTTAGAATGTGAATACGACATTATCAGAGTACTGTGACAAATATAGACTTATGATGTTTCCATGCCAATGCTGACATAATGCTAAAGTATAATGGGCAACTTTGTATGAAACAAGTTTGTATACAACTCAGATGACGGTTAACTGGCAACCACCAGACTAATAGAATATAAATGGGACTTCTAATGGATTTATTTCATGTTTAGTTGTGTTTGTAGTTGGAATCGGGCATGAAATTTAAATTTATTCAATTATTGAAATGATTATGCGGTGGTTTAAAGCTCAATAAATTGCATCCACCTGCGCAAAAAGTTTTTTTTTTGTATTTTTTCACAAAGTATAAAGTTTTGTTAGCACTAGACAATGTAAGAATTTACAACTCGCATAAAAAAAATTCATTAGTGGAAAAATTGTAAATCTATGAAATATGTAATTAGTTACGGTGTTTAAATTAATAATATGCTTTGTTACATCTTCATAAACCATTTTTTGCTAACGCTTTTGCAAAATCTTTCATTATTTTGTATACAGAAAAGCTTTCCGCAGTAAATGCAGAGTAAAAGACAATTAAAAAAGTGGTTTCTCGTTACATTCTATGGAGGCATTACGGAGAGCTTCTCTCAAACCAGTGAGCTGTGTGCGTTCTAGTTTTACACCCACTGATTGGGACCTACTGTTTTACACCGGTTCCGAACGCTATTTTGAGAAGTTTTTACATGGCCAATTACTCGATAGTGTCGCCTCACTAAGTGAGGTGACCGTCGTCAAAAGAAATTTAAGGTGGTCAGAGCAGGGATCGAACCGACGTTCTCATGCACAAGAGCCACGCATACTACCATTGCACCACCGACGGCCAAAGGACAACATCCACAGTTTATTTCTTGGCTCAATGTTCCGTTCTGTCCCATTTTATATGAAATGTAAATAAAAAATCCTGTAAGTGCATAGAAACAGAACATCAACGATAACACCGACGAAAAAAAATCATAAAAAGCCAACCCGTAAAAAGCACAGTTTCTGACTACAAATTCTTTATATACGACCATTCCCTTAGCTCAATCCCGCCCTTATTTTCATAGTTAATTTTTGTCGCCACCATTAGTTTGGCTGCGAAGTTTCAGCTCGATTGGATCACGGGAAAAGGGTTAAAAATCAATCCCAAATTTTTTTCGGCATGCATGCATACATACTAGGGATGCTAAACGGGATTGATTTTAAAAAATCAAATTCGGGATTTTCGAAAGTCATTGATATCAGTTTTTTTTTTTGATAATCGAGTTATAGGATTTTGAAATTTAGAAAAATTATTGATTTTTTTTATTTTAAAAACATCGCGCGATTTTTCTTTTCTTCAAATAAAAATAAAAATTATTTTTAAAAAATTTTTCAATTTTTGTTTGAGAAATGTAAACAGCCGATAACTCGATAACTAAGCGACTTATCGAAAAATGCTACATTATTTTCTGAGTTTGTTATGACTTGACACGGTACGTTAGTGGAAAAAGTATCCGAAATGTCGGGGTCCACAACTCCGAAACTATGCATTTTCCCCGATTTTGTTGTTTCACTTTCTTTGCGTAAAATAACATCTTTCACCCGACGCAATAAATTTTTATAATTTTTGGAGAGTAAGCCGTATAATAGACATGCATATGCCAAAATTAACTTATGTCAAGATGTGTTATTAAACCTTTTGTAGAGCCGCCATTATGTTTTAAATCCTTTTGCACAATTTGTTTTTGCTTGAGGTGCACCTTTCGACTCTTCCAAAAATTAACAACACATTGAACTTTTGTCATTGTTTTTAGTTTTATGTTTTTCAAAATTAATAATAATCCCGAAAAATCCCGGGATTTACTTATTAAAATCCCGGGATTCGGGATTGCATACAGACAGGTGAAGTTAATATAAAGAATTTAAAAATAGTATTAGGGAGAAGAAAACTGGTATAAGCGAACATCTTAATCGGGGTTTCTGTTGCTGAAACAGTCGATAAATTTAACCATAGGGATATTTATAATTAAAAATTCATGTTGGTCAAATTTTAAATGGTATTTGCGGACTTGATTAATTATTTGTCTTTTTCTAAAGTCAAATTGCCACGAACAGAGGTTATTCAAATTTGTTGGCAATGCGGCTCCACATGTAATTGGTGCTGGGCAAAGTTATGGTATTTGTTATCCCAGTATCAATCAATTGGCTAATAGAAGTGGAACCTTTAAGACTGTCATGTCAAAATTTTAATTTACCCCAATCTTGTTTTTTTTTTTGATTGACAATGTTCTAAAGATTGGTGTGTTAGGTAGTCTAATTATACTTGTGGTAGACGAGTGTGCATGTGTGTTTCAGTTCCACCAAATTCTCGTCGAAAGTTACTGGGTTAACGATAGTTTTAAGACGGTTTCCTTTATGCCCGTATTTTTCGCCAGAATTTAAACGTAATACAAATAAAAATAAAAGGAAATTATTGTTTCCTTCAAATCAAAACTAATTTACTACTGCGTATAAAGTTATTTTTAAAGTTATGAGTCCCAAAAAAATCAAGTTAAAAGTCAGTTTTTCAATTCGCCTATCAGTCATTCTCTTTGCAGTTCTACCCTGTATATCAGCTGTGTCATCGAACCCCCCGAAATTATGAATATTGTTTTTATTAATTCCACTTAAAAAAATTAATTTAAACACTTATCGTATGAAAATGTTAATATTTTTGTGAATCGAATATAATATTTTGCAAAAAGTGAAAAGCGATATAGATGTTGCATTGTCATCTGATTCATGACAAGATCCCGCCGTATGTTTTCAAGAAAAGAGGAAATAAGAAAACAAAACAAAAAAGAAAAATCTGAAGAAGAGTCAAACAGAGGGTATCCATGACACAGCTGAACCACTATGTAGTAGGAAAATTATAGAAAACAGAGTGGATAGGCGAGAGAGCGAAAAGCAACCAGAAGAAAACCATGCACCAAACTAAGGCATAATTTTGGGGTGGAATATCATGTTTAATCAACGATCAAACATAATTTAAACTTTGAATACGCCTTTTAGGTTAATAGTTAATTGCTGTTTAAACAGCCAAATTTGGGCATTTAATCTATGATCAAATGACCATATGATTTTGACAGAAAACATCAAGAAGAACAAACACAAAGCTTATTTAATTGTTAATGTGAACAATTATAATCACCATCCTAGTTGAAATAACAATAACAACGTATCATTTAACTCGTAGTGCAGTTAGAACTTTATTTCTGCTCAAATATTCTTCAATTTCATTAAATATTTTGCATTTTATCACTTCACCTTTGTTTTGCAAATGACGTCAGTTTGATGCATCGTAACGATTAGCCGAGAAATGTATGAATACTGGTCATTTTTCGTAGCATTTGCCACTGTTGCCACATGGTAGTAAGATTATTTGACAAAGCACTGAAAAACTCTTTTTGTATTTAAAGTCAGATCAAACATAAATCAAAATCAGCTGATTACCAATTTAAATAATTAGTCAAAAATTGTGCCTACGTTTAACAGCCTGTATCTCTATCTAGAAAGAACGCTTTCGTTCGTGTTCTAGACGAAGAAAGTTGATTTGGGTTTGCCGCTTCAAGTCGAATGAATACATAAAACTATTCAGTACAAATTTTGGGTTCTCCATTTCGAATGTACTGTCACTTACGAATAAACATGGAGTCAAGTGAACGAAAATTTCGACTGAGGAATACCCAATTTGAGTCGAATGTGAGTGACTGAGTTTCTTTCGCTTAGCTTTTCGTTCGAGATTGAGAAACAGGCAATAAATAGTGTTTGATTGATACTAATAGCAGCTAAATTATATTTTATGTTCGTTGTATTGATCGAAAATATGCATTGCCTTTTATTTCTGTGCGTTTTATAGCCAACCAAAGAGTAATAATTCTATGACACAGCTGATCGAAAAAGTACTAGGGAAATTAGATACCAAAGAACACATACAGTAGAGTTGGGTAGTTCATGAACTATGTAGTTCATTTAGGGTGACCAGATATCACCCTTACAAACATAATGTACATGTTCGACATGAATAGTATGCTGGTGATTGTTCTGTCTGGGCACCTTAAATGAACGAGTTCAAGAACTACTGAACGAGTTCGACACAAGTCTAACATACAGATTACAGACCATGCAGCAAACTAAGTTTAAAAGAGTTTGATTGATACTAATGACATCTAAATTATGTTTGCATCGATCGAAAACACGCATTCCCTTTTATTTGTGTCCGTATTATGCCAATCAAAGAGTAAATTACTAAAGCAACTCGATCGCAATGAAATTAGACTTGTGTCGAACTCGTTCACTAGTTCTCGAACTCGTTCATTTAAGGTGCCCAGACATAACAATCACGAACATACTTGCCATTTCGAACATGTCCATTATGTTCGTAAGAGTGCTGTCTGGTCACCCTAAATGAACTATATAGTTCATGAACGACACAACTCTAGATGAAATGTCCTACTACCTCGTCGTCATGAAGTGGCATCGAAGAGAGTAATGGAGGCTCTTTAGTACTGCTCTGTGTACATTTTCGATCAGCTGTGCCATAGAAACACCGTGACTAAAGTTAAGATTCTTTTTGCTCTATTTTCATAACGGTACCATTAACAATTCTGAAATTTTGTCGTTTACAATATTTTAGCGGTCAGGGCCCCACCCTGAAGAAATTCAATAAATTAAATATTTCTTCAGTCGTGTCGTGTTTTTGCCTGTATTGAATTAACTGTACTGAATTACCTGAACTTAATACAAAATAAATTTTTTCTTCTCTTTGTTATAAATAGATATCGCCACAAAATATCAGAAGAAAATGATATGAATGTAATTGACCTTGACCGTTGGAAAAGTTGTCGGTTATAGGAAGTTAACATTTGTTTGTGGAGACGGAGTCGGTGTTGGGGTCGTAGTTGGAGTTGGAGTCGGAACCAGAGATGGCGTCGGAGTTGGAATAAGAGCTGGAGTTAGATTAGGAGTTCAAAATTATATAATTGCAGAGCTGGAGTGGAACTTTTCTGCAGTTTAGGAAATGTCCACATCCATGATTCTATAGATAAAATTTTATTGAAAGCTTCTTATCTATAAACATAAGTATATCTTAAACACTCCAATTCAAAAACACACAAATTTTATAATTTACACTATTATTTATTGTAAAATATCACAAAAATATAAACCATCTTCAATTTGTTCAACAATTTACTAACAAATTTATTTAAAATTTGGAAGAGATCATTTTGCTTATTTTTTCTAATATTTTGGAAAACTGTTTATTTGCATATATTTTACATATTTTGGAAATTCTCATAAAATTGCTAAAATTAGCCTGAATGTAAAAATTGGGTTCTATGAGAGTAT
Source organism: Phaonia tiefii (assembly GCA_963931995.1). Classification (NCBI taxonomy): domain Eukaryota; kingdom Metazoa; phylum Arthropoda; class Insecta; order Diptera; family Muscidae; genus Phaonia; species Phaonia tiefii. The sequence continues at coordinate 86,902,328 of OZ008367.1, read as the reverse complement.
GAGTGGCTTTTGCATTGGAGTCCGCAGTCTACTCATAAGAAATTATAAATTTCTAATAAAAAATTATCTTTAGCTGTATTGAGTTAAATATTCTGCAATCGATAGTTTTGCTTTTCTTAAGTAAAACTAAAACCAACTAAATTTGTTTTTCATATATCACGTAAATATTTCAACTGCAACCACTTAAGCATTAAGACTACCATCTATTGATGTACAGCAAAGGAAACCCATTACATAAAGAAAAACAACAACAAGGAAATAGCATCTTTTACAGAAATGCTTGTAACGAACCCCCAATCTACACGCAAAGGCAATTAAAATTACTTAATCGACATGCGAAAAAAAAGTAGAGAACGTACACACCAGGCGGAACAATCGATACTGACACCAAACATGTCTTGGAAACATTACATTTCTACCGAAATACAGAAGGCTTAGACTGAACGTAAACAACGGCGACTGTCTACACGAAGTTCAAGACCAGGAGAAACTGAATCAGATATAAATGCCTCGATCGGTATATTGTTGGCCTGCCATTGTTGGTAGTGCTATTTTACAGCATCATAGATGGTTAATGAAATTAGACGTTTAAGAATTTTAGTTGAAATCACAAACTACAAACAAAAAAAACAAAAAAACATATATCGCTAAAACAACATTGCGTGGTAGCCAAACATAATATGCGGATCTTAAAATGGTATAAACGTTGATGTTTTTTTTATCCAATTTCAGTTGTGCTTCTAGGTCTATGATTTTATTTTTGGCAGAAACATTTGCTGTTGGAAAAACGTCGCGTGTTTGTTTAGGGTCTGTTAATCACTTTAACTATTATTAGCTTAATTAACACTTGTCATCGTTACATACAGGCTTTAAACATTCTACATTTAATGCTATATGAGATAACAAAAAACTTTGGAAATACCTTCAGTATTTGGTAATGGAATTGGAGACTGTCTGTAGAGATATTATCAATGTCGGTTGGCATCATCAATAACATATCTGGTATCCCATTAACAAAATTACAGCAGGAGCATTTCACCGTCACGCACAAATGAAATTAACTATTTTTTATTTTTTCGTGATTATACTTATATTACATCTAGTTCTAAATGCATTCGTTGGATATCTAATCTCTTTCTTTTATTTAATAGGATACATTCTTAGTCGACGATTGCAATAGCTGTTAAAGCTTTGACCGGATATCACTTCGTAAGTTGGAATTTCATCGAGTTGGAGTTGCAGATGACAAAACTAGCATCAAACATAATTTAAAATTCATTATCATCAGTCAAACATAATTAAAACGCCATTAGTAGCAATCGAACATAATTTAAAAGACATTAGTATCAATGGGACATGGGACTGTCCTTGGAGGTGGAAAGCCATTCACTTGGGAGTGGCCAGAAATGATTCTTTCATTGGGCAGTCCAAGCAGCTCACTACTTCCACGCAGTATGTCCTGGGCAATGGCTTATCGGAAACCTCCGTTAGCTAGCTAAAGTGAGAAGGCGAAACGAATGAGCAACCTGAGTGGTAATGCGATCACTGATACGTCTCAGGATTATTAGGCGACCCTGTCACTGGAGCTCTTCGAAGTAGTAGACATATTCATCTGTCCTTTGAAGGCGGATGAGCCAACACCCCTGGCCAACGGCGGATCAAAATTGAAGAAACCAAAATCCAGTTTCGACACACTGCATTCTGGTCAGCGTCTGATCCATAATGGCCGGCTGAAACATAATCATCCTAGCAGTAGGTAAAATGCAAACCACGCTGGGCTGGGTTTGCCTCCCGCCACCGTTATATCGGCAATAAAAATACACAGAAAATATAATGAACAAAGAAATCCCCAACTGTTGACGACCCTCGCAAACGTTATAAGGACCATGATTTAAGGATATGTACCTGGAATGTTCGAACGTTATACAGGACTGGTGCCACTTTCCAACTGGAGGATGTCCTCGGAAAATATAAAGCTGACATCACAGCTGACTATTTAGGCGAAAAAATGGCAGTGGGAGCAGAGAGAGAGTGAAGGAACCGAAATGGGCAGGATGAATGGTGAATCCCGAAAGTTTATCCAGAGGGTAAGAAGATCGACCAACGGGCCTAATAATGTGCTGCCACTACTCCACTCAGATTTTTCCACTGAAGATCAGGAGGTAATGATAGTGGAAGATAGTATAGATTAGACTAGGCAAGTTCACAACTGACCAAATATTCAGGCTACGTCAAATCCTGGAAAAGACCCACAAAAAGCAAATCGATACATTCCACCTTTTTGTCGATTACAAAGCTGCTTTCGATAGTCCCATACGGGGAAAACTGTACGAAGCTATGTCTTAACGTGGTATTCCGGCAAAACTGATCCGCCTCTGTAGAATGACGCTGACCAACACCAATTCAGCAGTGAAAGTGGGGAAAGACGTCACTGAACCATTCTGTACCAAGCGAGGACTTAGACAAGGCGACACACTTTCGTACAATCTCTTCAACATCTTAATGGAGATAATAATCAGAAAGGCTGCAGTAAATACGAACAAGACCATTAACACGAAATGTTGCTGGCGTATGCTGACGACATAGACATCATAGGGCGAAATTTGCGAGAGGTTACTGCAGAATTTTCAAGAATCGAAAAAGAATCAGCGAAGGTGGGTCTTGCTGTTAATGAGGGCAAGACAAAATTGATGGTGTCAACGACTAGAGAAACCTCTCGACTTGGTCCGCACGTGAACGTTGACAACCGATTTAATTTTGAAGTGGTAGATGAATTTGTCTACCTTGATAGATAGGAGAATTGTGCTTGCAAATAGATGCTATTTTGGGCTCAGAAAGCAGTTTTGGCAGCAAAGTCCTCTCTCGACGGACAAAAGTCCAGCAATATCAGACTCTCATTTTACCTGTCTTGACATATGGCTCCGAAACTTGGGTCATATCGCAAGCGGATGAAAAACACCTGGGAGTTTTCGGGAGAAAAATTCTTCGTAAAATATATGGTCCTGTTAGGGAAAACGGCGAGTACCGACGTCGCTGGAACGCAGAGCTATATAATCTCTATTCTGACGTGGACGTAGCTAGACGAATCAAAGTGGGCCAATTGCGTTGGCTCGACCATGTTATCAGAATGGATGAAGGTGAGCCAGCGCGAAAGATTTTTGATGGAAGCAGGAAAAGAGGACGACCAAGACTCCGCTGGGAAGACCAGGCAGAAGAATCCCTCCATATCCTTGGTGTTACCAACTGGCGAGAGAAGGCGAATGATATAGCCAGTTGCAAGAATATGTTGAAATTTGTTTAATTTTTTTGTTTAATTAATATGTGTAAGACGTCTGACCTCTTGAGGTTGTAACATAGTCAATAAAAGTAAAAGTAAGTATCAATCAAACATACGATAATGTAAACATCGCTCATTCTTTCACACACTTTCTGTTGCATTATTTTTTAACTTCATAGTCGATGTTCTGTGGCATCGAAACCCCTGGTTTTTGCTAATTCCTTACATTCGTCATCGAGAGAACGTAAAGAGAGGGATATAAAGTCTTGTATATTTCTCTATGATATAACCATGCAAACTCCAACCTGATTTAAGTAAAATTAAATAAAATATTTGAAAAGTATGAAATAATCAAGATATAATGCGAGAGTGAATTCCGTTTGAGTGAATTGTGTCCATGACACAGCTGATCGACTATGTACGAGTAGCAAAGACGATTTACAATTAGACGACCAGAAGATGTGCGCAACTTGGCAACCCTGGTAAAAGAGAACAAAAAAGTGCTAGAAATTCACTCAAACGCATTTCGCATAATAACGATATCAAAAAGCTGCTCATGTATTGAAATATTCAATGAAGAGAGTAAGAGAGAGAGAGAGCAGGGAATGGCTGGGATTTCACTCGTTTTGATTGTTGGCATTTGAGTGAAGAGAAATTTTTACTGTCTACTTGTACATCGTTTTTGAACTAAGTTTAAATAGTGTTTGATTGATATTAATTAAAGCAAGATTATATTTTATGTTGGTTGCATCCAACGAAAATATACAGTCCCTTTCATTTCTGTCTGTTTTATGTCCAACCAATAAGTAAAATGTAACAGTAACTCGAACCAGATGAAATGGCCTACTACTTCATCGTCATCGAGTGAACATAAAAAGAGGGACAGAATCCCGTGTCTATTTCTCTATGGCAAAACGCGCATATGAATCGAATCAATTTGATAAAGAAGCAGTTTTATGACACAGCTGATCGAGTATATAGTGGGAAATTTATAGAAAGCAGAGTGGATACCCGAGAGAGCGATGAGCAACTAGAAGCAAACCATGCAGCAAACTTTTCACCAGCAAAATTTGAAACCAAGCGTCCAACATGTTCTTTTGTATATTGATTGCTATCCAGGCCAGATTGTTGGTAATTGGTTATGCTGCTAAAAATTATGTCATTATGCTTTAATAGAAAATATGGAGGAAAAGAGTGACACAAAAATAAATCATTCTCGAGATTGGTACGAATGTATATGAAGTATAGTTCCTAAGAATAAAGCTGTAGTAACAAATTACAGCAAATATTATAGCAGAATGTATGTAGTAACAATTCGTAGATTTCGCATTTGCAGCAAAATAACGCGAAATATAGACAACGACGGCCAAAAATACAATTAGCGTAATATTAAATGGCAAAGATTTACAAAAGAACATGGAACTACGAGTATATATAAATTCGAGATTTGAAGAAGAATCTTTCAAATTTGTAAATAAAAGAAAACGGGATAGACAGCCCTCTCATGGCTTTCGTAACGTTTTACTTTTGCTTCTATGGCTTTCGCACGTTTTGGTATAAAAAAAAAACTGAATACATTCTTTTCGAACGAACATCTGGCAGCTCTATGAGAAAAGAATAAACAAAACAGACACAAGGAAAACAAAATAAGGCAAAACGAAGAAATTTGTTAGAAACTTAAAGAAAAAAGTAACTTTAGACGAATGTGAACAATTAAATTACTTCAAGTGCTGTATTAAACATAGAAGGGAGTCTGCCAGGAGTATCAATAGTGTTCAAAAATTGAACCGGCGAAGTTAAAGAGACGCATCTAATTCTCTGTGGTCACCCCGATACAAGGCAACTACAAACGTACGCAGAAGTATGTCAACACAGAAGTATGTCAACTAAATCTTTAAAAAAAATGTTCTGTTAAAGAAAAAGTTTTGGAAAATTATATTTTTAAAAGTACTATTTAACTAGACAAACTAATTTAATCAATAACAATATAATAAGCAGTGCTTTTCAGCGTTTTCTCTTTACATTTGTCAATTTCATTGCAGTTTTACGAAGTGTTTTGGATACGCAATATTTTTGACAAAACGAAATTGATTTCACTTTCGAACGAAATTGCGCCGTGTGACATGGCTGATAAATTGTACACAATTAAAAGAATTGAGGAATTTTTAAAAATCGTATAAATAAAATTCATAAAACTTCAATAAAAATTTGATAACAATTTACATGTTGGATTAGCATCCAGATTTAACTGAAGCTGAATGTTGAAACTGACCGACCAATAAAAAAAGCTTTATAAAAATGTATTAATTTTATAATTTTCTTTCTTGTTGTAAGAAAGTAAAGTAACGTGAATAGACTTCTTAAAAAAATTCAATGAGTGTTCGAACTGAAGGGCGATATGTTAACACCTTTTTGTTACACGGTATCTGTTCGATTTCTATGAACACATTAGTAAATGTTACATTGGAAAATCAAAAAAAAAAAGTTCAATCATATTATGACGTTACATTTAAATAATATTAATACTTAAAATTATTTTACCATGTGTGTCATTAAGTGTGTTTTTTACCCCGCTGAAGTTAATTATAGCTTTATTTGTACGGTACTGCTAAGCGATATTAAGTGGCATTTCAATTTCCCACTTAAATTGCGTCTTGAGCAATGACAATGTTGCCACATGTTCAATTTCAAGAAATGGCAACAAAAAGTTATCGTAGATAAATTTTGTTATCATTTCTTGTTTGTTGAAATGTTTAATGTTTAAACATTAAAATTAATGGAAGACTACGTATACTTATATCTCTAAATTTGAAGGATCGATTTTTATTTCCGATAGAAAGCAAAATTGGAATTAAATTGTTCTAACAACGTGCGGTAAATGTTATACATATTGATCATGGTAGAATTATCTATCAGGTATAGTCGTTTAAATAGGTGATGGAATTTTTTCCATTTCATTTTTCGTTTTACTTGTCAAAATCAAACATATTTTGTTTTTATATTTGTTTCTATTCTTTTATTGTTGGTATATATTTGTGTAGACTTTGACAACTGAAACGAATGAACGAAAATAAAGTGTCTGTTGTTACTGCTTACAAATACAACAACATCTGCTGCTGCCATCTATTTGTTGGCACTGGCTACATCGCATTTGCCGTATCGCATTTTTTTCTCACCCATTACAGCAAATTTCTTAGTATTATTTTCTTGCTTAATACTTTTTATTTTATACCCACAAAGAACAATGAGAATGCAAAGCAACATACACATGTTCATACATACATTGTTATGTTCGTACATACGCTACACAAGTTCTCTCTTGCTATCTCATTTTTACATACGATATAACTACTTCAATCGCTGCCGCTACATCAGTGTGTGTTTTTTTTCGCAGTCTGACAATCTGTGTTTCGCAGTCGGACAAATCTGTATTCTATATAGGCGTGGGTCACCCTTATCATTTAGAGGATGTTGGCCGATTCGGAGACCTACCCGATATGCAGACACAATTTCATTCAAATCGGTTCAGCCATTTCGGAGGAGTTTAGTGCTAAACAATCTGTGTGATCGCAGTCGGACAAATCTGTGTGCTTTTTTGTTTGGATGTGTTCACTTTGTGAGTTTAGTCCCTATCCGAGCCAATAGATGTTAATACATCAAAAACGTGAACAACATATTATGTTTAGTCAATCCTTCACTTTACTTTCAGCACAAAAACTTAGCTGTGATTAGAGATAGCAAAAGCTAGGCTTTCCTTTCGACTTTTGGTCTTACGTTCACTTATGCCACTGCTATATCCAAATTTATTATGTGAGGGAATATCTTAAGTTTAAAATAATCAAAATAAAGGCTTCGTTATGGTGGATTTTTAAAAGTTGTTTTTCCTTGCTTTAAATATAATATTTAATGACTTTGAGATTAAAAATATTGAATTGCAACAATACAAAACCGATTTTATACAAAATGGGCAATATCGTAAAACAACACTTTTCGACATATGCTACTCTGTTTGCTTGCAACAGATATGTAGGCTATGGCACAGATAATATAGATTATATTAAAAACTACATGTCATATTTATTCGCATCTTGAACAGTAAATATTTATAGTTGAACTAACATAAGATTAAAGTACATAAAGTAATGGTAACCATATAATTAAGCTAAACCAATATCCTGTTATACCAATGGCAAATAATTTTGTCTTCATGCAGCAGTATGAGCAAAAGGCTCCCAAAACTAATTTGAAAATTGATTCTTTCCACCAAAATGTCTTGTAACCAAGTACACTTTTAATAAAATACTCTACGTCTAACTACATAGTATAATATTCAATCATTTGCAACTAATTCCATAAATAGACAACCTAACCTCTTGGCTCTTTGATTAAACACACATAAAGTGCAGCATTTTTTTAATAATATTAACTCTTCATCTACTGTGTCGTGCATCGTCATTCCAAAAAAAAAAAACAAACTAAGTAGTCACTTTTCGACATAACGGGTAAGGGGTAGATGATAACTTGAAAAGTAACATAGACCACTGAATAGTATCATAGTCAGTAAATGATGTAATATCAGTGTGATTAAATACTTAACACTTTAACCTATTCGCAAAAGATTCAAGTGAATATTACCAAATTTAAGCATCGGACAGGTTTCCTCTACTCATTTGATGGAACGGAATGTTTCTTCGGCTATTGCGCTACATTGCAATCGAACTGCTGTAGAAATAATATAGATATCGAATAGTATCGAGTAGTGCCGACATCGCGTTACTCCAAAATGTTCGCGTTACTCCAATCTGTAAGCGTATTCATTATCATGGCAGCACAATAATGAGAATTGATCAAAAAAAAATTGCATTATTGCACCTTTTGAATAATTGCACTATGTCACAAATTAGGGAACATTGGTTAGGGCCTCAACTAAAGTAATCTCATACTGGTAGGTGATAGTACAATACTGCCCTCAGTTTAGCTCTGCACCACCAAAAGGAGTTTTTATAGCCTCAAATACAATCGTCGTATTTCTTAGAATTATTGCCCACAATATTTATAGGATAGTCGCACACTAATAAACAATTTTTAGGTGAGAGATCATCGATTTCTTAGTTTGTAATTTAACACTACATTTATTCTTTTACTCAATGGTTAACAAATGATTAATCAGCCAAATTCCGTTTATTAAACAATTTTTAAGTACGCAATTTTTTAGAATTACAATCGTTTTGATACGATGGGTACAATCAATGGCACAATTTATTTCTCCCTACGAAAGATATGCTAGACATTAATAACGAAAGTACTGATTATTGCTTAAGTGGCTGAATTAAGTATCTATAACAATCTAATATTTGTGACTTTTGGTAGACACAATCCATAAAGAATTGATTGAACGAATTACATTTTTGCATTTATTAAGGAATATTCTCTATCCCCCACGTTAAAAATTTTGTAAGTGACGTCATTGCAATAGGAGTTTGTTCACTATCAAATCCTAGTCCAGCTTGCATTTCATCACAAAAGTCAGGAACGTGAAAAAAAACAGCATCAACTTTAGGCGTGATCGAAATCGCCAAATGTAAATAGGTCTGTTTGAAATTCGCATTCATTCGTTTGCAGTCAGGATCTAGTTTCATACTGAAACAAGCTTGGACGACAGTGTGGAAGTCATCAAAAGCTTTCACGTACATTAACGAACTTATACAACAATTTGAACGGAGGAAATTGAGTTTTGACAGTAAATTTTTGCACGAATTTCTGTTGAAACCTGAACTGCCATGATAAACTTCACGCGTCACATTACATTCTTGCGCCCACAGAAGAGCATCTTGTTCGGACTCTTTCAATAAGTTGTTGTGCAACGTTTTGACTACGCCAAGCATCAAATGGAGTTCTGGCGGGGGAATGATTTCCACAAAAGTTCTGTCCTTGCTAGTATCAAAAACCGGAGGATTGATGCAATTCATAAATTTCCTCGCGTCTTGATTCTTTTCTCCTGCTGCATGCCACTTCAAATAGTTCTCAAAAGAATTTCCCACTGTTCTGGGTAGACCACACTTGTCCATTTCATTCTTCGAGGATTAACACCACGTACAAGGATAAAAACTGGCGTGCGACATGATACCAACTAGGATGTTGGCGAATTTCAGATCTGTCGCAACTGTTCCTTCGAAGTTGTTGATACCAATCGACCACCATAGTTGTACAACATTCGAATGATTTTCTTGAGTATTTGGCGCTATCGCGAGGACAAGTAGCTTATTCACTTCAGATTGTTTGAGTTTTTTGCTGCGCACCATCTTCGCACCTTTGGCGTTTCTTCTGGACTTTTTCGTCTTCGAGACTAACTGATTGAACAGATAGACATACCTTCAGAAACCCTCCACCGCCGTCGATTCCAAATTTCAGGTGTACCTAGTTCAATTTTCGGTTGTCCTTGATCATTTGCAGAAAACTCTCGAGATTGGAACAGTACACTACTGTTTCTGCTACTTCTGAAACCTCCTTACCTTTGACGGTTATTAGATTAAATTTCTTGATAGTAAAACATTCATACACCGAATGATTTTGCTGGCAAAGTCTTTGTTTCAGGTGCGGTTCAACTACTCGGCTGTTTTTTGTAACCACGCGCAAAGCTGCTGCCACTTCGAGTGTTTTATTTTGACTGAGGTGCAAATCCGTTTGTAGTTTCCGAAATTCGTCCACCGAAAATAGCTGACGTTTTGATGCTGACGTTACTTGCCCGATAGTCACTTGGAGATTACTTCTCCCACGAGTTTGCACTAACGAGACAGTTTTACTGTTACTTCCTGATTCGGATACCTTCGTTTTTAATAGCGAACTAACCACTTGCTCTGAAGTTTTTGAACCTGCTGATGCAATTGCCTCCGTAATGTTCAGGTAACGTGAAGTCAGATTGCATTTGTGTGATGTTACCGTATCCACCACAGCAACGAAAATTGCGTTGATTCGTCTGTAAGTTCGAAGAATCAAAAAAGGAGGCATCGAAGAGAGTAATGGAGGCTTTTTAGTATTGCTCTGTGGCTCAACTGAGTCTGAATGAGTTCGTTTGGTTTCGTTCAACGATGTGAAAACACGAGCTGCAGATCAAATCATCGTACAATGTGATTTTGCCGAAAATTACATTTTTGGTGTCCAAGATGCGCCCAATCGTTTCATTGGAATAATGACACTTCCGACTTCGGTTTTATATTACAGAGATGGAATTGAAGTAAAACTCTTCGGAATTATTATGATTTAGGATGACCTTTTTACTTTTTACGCTTACCAGAAAATACTACACAAGCACCTATATATACACTCCTTGTCACTTGAATAGGACACCCAGTACACTCTTTTTTCAATTGCCTCTAACTCAAGTGCGAAATGATAAAATAACGCAATTTTTCCACGTTCTCTTTGTGCAATTATTTATCTCTCTCAGCAACAAGCTGCAAGTGCTTGGAAAGAACCGTTAATTTTTTTTCTTGTTTTATGTTGGAATTCGCTTGAAATTGAGTCAGTATTTTTGTGTCACTTGAATAGAACATGCGTTTTGTTTGATCGCCTACTTTGGCACGTGCTCACGGAGTTTTCGCTGATCGAACTTTTTTGTGATTTTCGACTATTGTCTTTAATATAAAATTCAAATGGGTCGAGGAAAAGCCTTATCTGAGGAGGAGGTAGGAAAAATAAAGGCATACAAGGACTCTGGCCTATCAATTGCAAAAATAGCCAAAAATCAACAGGAGCCGACATGTCATATCGGGATTCTTAAGTAATGAGTCTAAATATGTAAAAAATATGAAAGGCCGCACGTGCAGTTTGCTCACCGAATCGGAAAGACGCCTCATATTAAGAAAAGCGTCAAATTCTCACGACTCTGTGGCGAAAATTCGTGCAAAATGTGATGTAAATGCTAGTGTATCCACTGTCCATTGCGTTATTATGAAGGCTAAACACCTAAAGAGGTTAAAAATGAAGAAGAAGCCTCCCCTTAACCCGGCAAGAAAAGCGCAACGCCTCAATTTTTGTCGCGAGCATGTGGCCTGGACCTCTCAGTGGCATTGCGTGGTCTTCTCAGACGAAAAACAGTTTAATTTAGAAGGCCCAGATGGTTATAGTTACTATTTCCATGATCTCCGCAAGGAACCCCATCATTTGGACCGTCTGCATAGCCGAGCTGAAGGTGTTATGGTGTGGGGGGCCATTTCCTACTGTGGCACCTGCAAACTAAAATGTATGTCATCAACGATGAATGCTTTGTGCTACAAAGACATATTAAAAGAGGCGTTTCCATATTTTCGCAACCTTTTTGGGCCTCTTCCATGGATATATCAACATGATAATGAGCCGATACATACAGCTCGGGTTGTAAAATCTTATATACAGAGCCAAAATGTGGCACTTTTAAGCTGGCCGCCATACTCACCCGATTTAAATATAATCGAAAATTTTTTCACTAACCGGAGAAAACATGATCTCATGACGAGGATCTGGATCAACTAAATTTGAAAACATATGGTAGGGCCAAAAACCAAAACAGAACGGGACCACTACAATTAGAATAGTTCGTTCTATAAATATAACTTTCAAAACTTCTGCATCAGAGCGTGTAAGTAGGAAAGCAATGTGTGTAAGTAGCGACAAACAATTGCTCTACACACAATCAATAAATGTCTTCGGTTAGTGACTTGTGTAAATACACACCGCAGTGGCTTAACGGGCTAGACGCTGCTGAAGATGATGCTTCACAAACATCGAAACGATCGTCCAGCGAATGTGAGCTCGATTCCACCCGCGGCATTTACATTTTTTTTCTCTAACCGGAGAAAACATGATCGCTTAGCCTTAAAGGAAATTACAACTTTAAAACATGACGAGGATCTGAAACAACTAAATTTATAATCGAAAATGTTTGGGGATGGCTGACACGTGAAATATATGGCTCAGGAAAGCAATATTCGAGTGTACCCGAACTAGCTACAGCAATCGAATTAGCTTGGGACTCGATTTCATTAAATTACTTGGCTAGTTTGTACCAATCTCTTCCAAAACGGATGACTGAAGTTCTAGAACATCAAGGTGGCTCGACGCATTATTAAAACAATTTTTTTTCATCTAAATTAAACCAATTACCCTATATTTAAGTAATTTTTATGTTAAAAATAATCAGAGATCTCTGAAATGTTTTTTGTTTAACTGTCCTATTCAAGTGACTCAAAATTTGAGCCCCTGAATTTGACGGATTAAGTTTAAGAATTTTTTGTTATTGATGAAAGCTTTACCATGAAGAATTCCTACTGGTTACGACAAAGCAATTAAATAATAAGTCTCTATTATCATTGGTTTGGGAGTAGTGGATGATCGAAAACACACTTAGGGGGTGTCCTATTCAAGGGACATAACCGATGGGGCCCAACAACATTTACAAATAAATTGAATTTTGTCAATCTCTTCTATAATAAAGATGATTTCAGTAAGGATGCAGAGTTACATTTTCACGCAACATCTCATGGAAAAGAGCCATGGGGGGAACCTTAAGCATTTAGGGAAGCGTCTAAGCATATAGTCGCCCAAGTAGAGCAATCGTTTCAAGAAAAATTTTTTTTTTGGTTATCCGCTTTACGTGAAATGCCCCATATTAAAATTGTATGGGAAAATGGATTAACTACGTATTAAAAAAAAAGCACAAATAATTGAAAAACCACGAAGAACATTAAATCAAATTTATAAACATTTTGCAATAAATCAATTACATTCAACATCCCAATTTGAGTTGTTGTTTCTTCTTAAATTTATTTTTAAATGTTCTAAAAATCCTAACAACAACATCCTTACTGAGAGGGATATGAAGAGGGTGTTAGAAGAATACGATATGTGACGTGTATACATAATATACAAAAATAATAGAAACACGTCCGATCCACTTAGTAGATTTTAATGTTTCCTCTTAGATGCTAAGAAACGAAGATATAAAACTCAAGCTAAAGAAATACTATAATCACCAAGGAAGTAAAGCTTGGCATGCCATGGTGCAGTAAAGTGTGCTCTAGCTGCATACAGCAGAAGTACTAAGCACTTAATGCAACACTCTTCTAATAGTCGTACCCATGTTAAAATTGTAGTAAAAATAAATTATGTTGCCACCACTAACATTCTAATCGGTTTTAAGACTGCAACAAGCAGTTCCAGTACCAGCATCAGCAATATTTGCAAACATACTTGTAGCAACTGCAATAAGGACATGAAAATGACGATGTCAGCGCTCATTTTCATTCTTAACGTGTGGCTTTTAGAGTTACCACAGCAACCAGACTTGATATCTTAATGTTATTTGCTACATATTTTACTTTTCATCAGTTTTGTTTGGTTTTGTATTTCTTTTAAGTTGAAATGAAACTAGATCAAAAGCGTTTGTGTAACTATTAAATGGATGTTGGGATGTAGTGTTAATACGTACATAGTTATAGTTATAGGTATGTAATTTACAGGCAGTGTTTGAACAGAAATAATCTCAAGTTTACGTGCTAAACTACATTTAGCTATTTTGCTGAACAAGGTAAACAGTAAAAAAAGAGTGACGTAAACAAAGCACAGTATCACAAAACTATTCTAGAATTATTTTCTTGGATTGAAAGAATTCGGCGTAAAATAGGCCATAAAATGTACTGATAATCTGTATTCTTTTGTGGTTGGATGCAAGTAACTATAAAGAGTGTTTGAAGCTTGTCGCAAATATAATATACTTATGCCCAAACACATTGTTTTTGCTATTCAATATTACATGTTTGGGACACAACGATTAATATGTTATAATATATATGTTTGCGACTCAAATATGTCTGTGTTTGTGATATAAATACAGATGTGTTTGTTGCACTGTTTATGCTCACTCGAGAGCAAGAGAATAAAAAACGGGCAACGAGAGAGTCTATCTTATATGTGTATCTGTATTTTTGTATTATTCCCTCAGTCAGTGATTCGTAAATATTTCTGACTGTGCGTGCAAATTGCAGATGAAGTCAGTGTTTCTTATTTTGGCTGATGTATTGCGTTTCAGTTGCATGTATTCAGTCATCAATGGTTCATCGGACAGAGGATATCAAAAGCGCTAGATCACTGAAAAAAAAATAAACGAAGGCTCGGACGGTTAAATGGTCGTGTGATGTTTGGTTTGGGTTTTGTCTATGGGTTTCGTAAATATGTAAGTGTATTTGGGGACAGGGCAACAACGTTCCGCCCTTTGTATGTCCGAGCCTTATGTGAAATAAGAACAATAAAAAAAAACACAAGTAATGAACTAGATTTCTATATTATTTGTGTACCAACACTAGCATAACTGAAACCTTCTGAAAACAAAAACGTAGAGACAACAAAGAAAGGAGAAGCAAAAGGGCAGCAGATTCCAATTTCATGAAAAAAATCAAATCATGCATGCAATGTAAGTAAACGTAAAAAGGGGCGGTATAAATCTTTTAATTTTTTGTATTAAGTTTTTATAAATGTGGATTTATATTGATAAAATTAATTATCATAAATAATACATATATATTGAAATCAAAGAATAATACGTTTCTAAATATTATTATGTTTGGTAGAAAATACGTATATGTTTTCACGTGAGTATATGTAGGTTTGGGGGAATCAGGCGGATGCTTCCACGTATGTATATGGATGTTTGGGATGAAGAAATACAAGTGAGTTTAGGATTTTCAAACATATGAATGTTTGAAGTGTTTTCGAAACATATACCTGGTTCCTGCAGAATATGTTTGGGAGAATATGTTAGAGAGGCCGTTATTTTTTTAAAATAGTTCTCAGCCTGGAAAAAGATCACTAATTCTTTGCCTTCATTTTATGGCAGCTGAGTTAAATGAGTTAAATATGATTAAAATTAGTTTAAGGCTGTATCAAAAGATAACCATTGATATGTTATACCAACACTACAAGAAATATTAGGTAAAATAAGAGGTTGTTGCAGTCTACCAACTCGTACATTCCTAGAGAATATTGCACCACCGAATCTAAGGTTGCTCTTAGATTTAATTTTAAAGAAACATAGCTCGTCGTTCTTCAGGACGACGGTTAATTGAGCAGATATTTCGCGGCCGTCGGTGGTGCAATGGGTAGTGTGCGCGCCTCTTGTACTTGAGATCGTGGTTTCGATCCCTGCTCTAACCACCTTAAAATTTCTTTCGACGGCGGTCACCTCGCATAGTGACGGCGACACTAAAAATACCGTTCGAAAACGGTGTAAAACTGTAGGTCCCAATCCTTGAGTATAAAACTAGAAAGCGCACAGCTCACTGATTGTGAGAAGCTCTCCCCGATTCCTTCATGGGATGTAATGGGAAACCATTTATTTTTTTTATTTCCGGCAGTTCAGACGTCTAGCTAATCCATGATAATCAGTAACTGAGCCCGGATAGGAATTGATATATGTATGTATGTCTAGCGGCGACAACACCTGTCCTGCAAACCACATCGATAATAAATCAGAGGCCTTACAAACTTTGATTTGTCCTATCATAATCTTGTCTGCTTAGCCTGGATATTAGTCATACTGTCGTGTACGGAAATCCACACACAGAAAATTTCGGCTGAGGCAATTGACTTAGTCGTAACTAAATTACAATGATGTCACAATCACACTAGAGGTCATTGCTACAGAATTAGAGGTTGCCATAACCGCATTAGAGGTTTTCCCCACCCAATTAGAGGTTGTCGGAACTGAATTTAGACGGTGTAGCTACCGAGTATAGAGGTTATCACAACCTAATCAAAATTTGTTTCTAATAATTAATGGCTCATTTATTGAGAATTTCTGAATATTTGATTGATAATTTAATTGCCTATATTCTGAAAAATATAAATGCAAAACAAGAAATCAGTGGACTTTATGTAGGATAATTTTTAGGAAACAAAGTAACTATTTTTGAAGTCCAAACCTTCTTGGGGAACAGTCCTTAATATGATGTGTTGTGTATGTCGATTGAGGTCTTAAATCCAGCCATTCGATTGCTCTATATAAAGACCATGGTTCTATATGGATAATGGTGTGTATATCAGCACATCGCAATCGATCAACGTTGAAAATCTTCAGAAATGATAACATTCCCTTGTACTGCACGGTGATAAATATGTTCGTCATCTGCCAAATAGAATCCAATTAAATGTCTCTTTAATGAGGATATAGAAGAAGCTTTTTATAACTTTACGACAAGCAGTCAACAAGCAGCTTGGGAATCTACGCCTGAAAATACTAAAAGGTTTAATACAGCGGTCGTAAACGGAAATATCATGGACTTAATTCGAGGAAAGCGGAAACCGAAAAATATAGCACCAACAACAAGACACCGTAGAGAGCAAGAAACAAACTTAAAAAGGGTTTACACTCGCAGGAAAATTTGTACTTTAATAAATACTTCCCTATTCTTTCTCCCACTGAAAATAACAAATACAACCTTTGTTAAGCTTCGAAAAATTTCAGCAAGGAAACAACTAGAATACCACCAATTAAAAATGCTAATGGTAGTTGGTCTAGAACGGACAAAGGCAAGGCTGAATTGTTTGCCAGGCATCTGTCTGAGGTGTTCAAGCCTCCTTCACCTACTCGAAATGATTACAAAGTTGTTGGATTTCTATCGTCCTCTGTACAATTGGATGTGCCAGTGAAGACAACTATCTGTAAGGAAATAATAAGTATAATAAAAAAAAAATACAGCAGACAGTTGTCCGAGGCCTTCGGCCACGGACTGTCCCTGCAGGCTGTGTCAGAGACACGGCCATTAAGTTTAACGTAGAATACGCCATCCGATAAGACAGAAAACATATATAACAATAAATGATAAATAACATTTATGTTATAAGCAAATGAATTTATTTATTTGATAGTTACTTTTGATAATATACATAAGCTTATGGTAGGAAAAATAGGATAAATATGTTTTTAAATTAAAAGAGTAAGGATAAATTATAAAAAAAACAGACGCAAATCAATTTGATTAATATTTTTTATAATTATATATTCATGTTAAATTCAAATTCACATTTAACCTTTTGTTTCACTTAAATACATAAGTAAATATACGAAATTTCAATATTTCATCAATCAAAACAACAGCCGAAAGTTTGTGTCCACACTGAAACAGCAGCATAGTTTGTGTTCACGCTACAAACTCAACACTCAACCAAACACCACACATATGTTTGAGTGTATGTGTTTAAACAATTTTCATTTGAGAATTTTAAATATTAGGAAGATATCAACCAATATGAAATGTATATCAAACGAAAGGTAACATCTTCATTTACCTACAAAAAAATTTTTAAAAAAAGTTATCTCGCCGTTTCCTCATAATCAATGAAATAAAGATTACAACAATAACAATCTGACATGACTTCCTATACCGTAAGGTAAGACGTATTCTACGCCAAAAAATGCCGAATTTGAAAAAAGAGCCCTGACTTGACTTGATAACAACTAAAATTATGAAAGAATTGCCTGATATTGCATTTACCCATCTCAGAAATTTGGTTAACGATATATTTAAAATTGGTTACTTCCCTGCCCAGCTTAAGGTGGCAGAGATCAAAATGATTCTAAAACCGGGTAAACCCCCTGAAAATATCAATTCATATAGACCAATAACCCTTCTCCCAGTCATAGGTAAAGTGATTGAAAAATTAATGCTTAATCGACTGGATACCAATAATACGAGCAAATAATCTCATCCCAGATCACCAATTTGGTTTTAGAGAGAAACATTCGACGATTGAACAAGTTAATAGAAACTTAAAAGTCATAAGGTCAGCTTTCGACAGAAAACAGTATTGCTCAGCTGTTTTCCTGAATATAAGTCAAGCTTTCGATAAGGTGTGACATCCGGGAATTTTATATAAACTTAAAAAATCTTTACCTTATCCCTTGTACACAATACTAAAGTCATATGTAGAAAATAGTCTTTTACGTAAAGATTAATGATGAACAAACTACTTTAAATGGAAGTATCTTAGGGCCTGTGTTATATACTGTCTTCACGGCTGATATTCCTACTCACAGACACTCAACGATTGCCACGTTTGCAGACGACACTGAATTGCTGTCAAATCATCAGGACCACGTAATCACTTCTCAACATCTTCAAGACCATCTCAATAAAATCGACGACTGGTATCACTTCTGGCGGCTAAAGGCTAACGCAACCAAGCCAGTTCATTTGACGTTTATATTAAGACCCCAAACATGTCCACAAGTAACACACGGCAATGCGAAATTACCTCAAGCAGAAAGTGTTAAATATCTCGGCATTCATTTAGATCGACGTCTTACCTACGTGGCAAAAACACATATTTTCTAAGCGGAAACAGCTAGGCATTAAGCTTGCTAAAAATTACTGGCTGATAGGACGAAACTCAAGACTATTGCTGGATAACAAACTTCTTTTATACAAAACCACATTTCGACCTATCTGGACATATGGATATGAAATATGGGATTCAGCTTCAAAACCAAATATTAATATAATTCAACGCTTCCAATCAAAGTTCTTGAGGTTAATTGCGAAGGCTCCAACAAATTTCTCGAATAAAATTCTACACAGTGACTTTCACTTAAATACTGCCCACAGGAAATCAATGAAACTAACCATCACTCCAATCGAATCACTCCACTCCATTAGCCCTACAATTGCTGGAAGTGTCATCATTTTAAAAAATAGTACGCAGATTCCAATTAACTAATCTTGTTTCTACCAGAAAATAATAAAAATATAAAATAAATTGTAGGTAGCAGTTACTGTTACCTTAGTAAATCTATAGGGAGGATTAGCAATATATTATATTAAATATTTTAGATCTAATATCTGCCAAATATGAAATATCAATGGAAATCCATAATTGCAATAGTTGGTTTTACCTTTCTTAAGAGCAGCAACAAATTCTTGTTAAAACCGCGAAAGTAACCATTCCCGATCCTGTTTGTTTTCAATATAATAATCGGTTTTAGAATTTTAAGCTTCAGATTTGAAATATGTACTTTATATTGAATAACATTGTGGTAACCGAATTCAAATTGATTTCGCTGGTTCCAGTAGAATCTCGGTTACAGCAACTACGGTCGTTGCAAACGAATTAACGCCGAATTCGGTTGTTGCAGCCTACTTGAATCGAATTTTGGTTGTGGCGACCGAATTTATACCAAATTCATTGGAACCATAGCGATGAAAACCAAAATCCGGGTGTTGCTAACGAATTGACAGCACTTTCGGTTGTCTTAACTGAATCGATATTAAATTTATTTATTCCGATATCAGTTGTTGTTACCAAAATTGTAAAAAATTTAGTTCATACTGCGAATATAATTGAAAACTCAATTCTTACCATCAAATTAATTATGAAACGGAGTTGATTTAACCGAGTTTCAATTCACCTGGTATGAGTTCCTTCTTCTCCTGTCTTCCCTGGATATGAGTGGAGAAGATTCTGTCAACGGTTGAAGTGGGTGTCATATAGTTGACTTTTCCTGTGTATAGTCGCAGATCACTTAAAATCGACCCATGCCCAAATGATCTGGTAATCCTTTGCGAAGAATATCCAAGGTGGATTGCCGAATTTGCAGCCATTTGTCGTCCCAGCAAATCTAGTTGTAATAGGTGTAGGATAACCCCAAAACCAACGACGTAAAACAATATCGGGCGGACAACAGCTGTATATATTCAGTAAACTATTTTCGTGGATATGCCCCATTGACCCCTATGACCTTTTACATGTATATAGGACCACTGTGGCTCTACTAATCCTAGCCATAATGTTTGACTTTAAATTAAGCTTTCTATCGAGAATCATATCTAGATATCATGCACAATCCTTAAGGAATAGTTGTCTGCCACATAGAAACAAGGCATGAATATAGGAAATATTTCTGTTAAAAATTCTTTAGAATCTTAACATTACTTTTATATACAAAAAAAATGGTTTCCCGTTACATCCCACGTAGGGATTAAGGAAAGATTTTAAGAAACCTCACTGATTCGGACCTCAAAAATGCCGTTCGCAACCGGTGTAAAAGTGTAGGTCTCAATCAGTGAGTATAAAACTAGAATGCGCACAGCTCACTGGTTGTAAGAAGCTCTCCCTGATTCCTTCTAGGGATGTAATGTGAAACCATTTATTTTTTTTTATTGGGACCTACAGTTTACACCGGTTCCGAACTGTATTTTGCGAAGCTTTTTCATGGCTAAATACTCGATAGTGTCGTCGTCACTAAGCGAGGTGACCGCCGTCGAAAGAAATTTAAGGTGCTCAGAGCAGGGATCGAACCCACATTCTCAGGCACAACAACCGCTCACACTACCATTGCACCACCGACGGATTGCACTTTTTACATTTAGTGTAATTTTTTTGTGCAAGTGGCAACTCTGAAATTTGGCAGCTGTCAAAAAGCAAGCATTAAAAAAGTTGGGAAGTTATGCTGAGACCGCTCGCAAACTTCGAAGAAATTTGAGTCGAGAAAGCTCACCTCATGTGACAACCATCAACTTCAAATAAGACGAAACACTGCGCAGCAAATTTTGACACAAGACCTCCAACTTTATGCGTACAAAATTCTGTTTACTCGGAAGCGCAATCCAGCTCGCCATGTAAAGCGCCTGCAATTCGTTCAATGGGTAATGGAGCAAAGTGAAGTCAATACCAATTTTTCAACAAAAGTTACCTTCTCCGCTGAAGCGTATTTCCATCTAAATGGCTTCGTGAATACACAAAATTGT
The DNA here is from genome assembly GCA_963931995.1 of Phaonia tiefii. Lineage (NCBI taxonomy): Eukaryota > Metazoa > Arthropoda > Insecta > Diptera > Muscidae > Phaonia > Phaonia tiefii. The sequence goes on along the minus strand of OZ008367.1, from coordinate 86,881,277 downwards.
CGAATTTGGGGCTCAGAAAATCCTAATGCAATCCATGAGAAACCAATCTACCCACAACGAGTTTGCGATTGTTCGGTTTTTGGGCAGGCGGAGTGATAGGGCCTTACTTTATTAAAGATGAGGTCGAAACTGCAGTGACTAGGAACATGATAACGAAGTTCTTGTGGCCTCAACTAGACGGCATGGATCTGCACAATATGACGTTTCAGCAAGACGGCGCCACCTGCTATTCCGCTCATGAATCAATCGATTTATTTCAGCAACGAATTCCAGAACAAATTATATCAAGAAATTCTGATGTCAACTGGCCACGAAGATCATGAGATTTAACGACGCACGATTTCTTTCTTTGGGGTTTTGTGAAATCTCGGGCTAATGTTAATAAACTAGAAACAATTCCTGAGCTCAAATCCGAGATTCAACGCGTCAGCGGTGAGATGCAGCCACATCTCTGTGAAAATTTCATAGAAAATTTTATGAAAAGATTAATGGCCTGTCATCAGAACCGTGGAGGCCATTTCACGGATAGTTTATTGCATACTTAATCGGAAGATGTCTTCTTTACAATCCAATGAAAAAATCAGAACTATCTCAAAAAGTGTGTGCTTTATTTTAAACTGATAAAGTGCATTCTCACTGAGACACCCTATATTATTTATTTCATTGCTACCAAACTTTATGGTGAAAGTATTACTTATATATACTTATATGTAGCATTATATATGTTGGAAAATTATACAACTCAGACACGGAATTGAATGTTATTTCGCCAATGAGGTAAATATTATACTCTCCGGTTTTAAATCAATATTTAAGATAAACCGTTTCGAAATTTTAAAAATATTTACCACATGAAAGGGAATCAACATAAGTTTAAGATGTTTCATAAAATCCTTTACATTATGTATGTCTTCTTTATATATATATGTATATCAAACTGTTGGCACCGTTCGAATAATTTAAATATTGTTTTTTATTTATTACCATTTCTAAACACTGTGCTGCATTTAAGAATACAACACGTCTGTCTATACAGGTGTATCACAACAGTTATACATTGTTCAAACATTTTCAAAGCATTTAACGCGTAAGAGCCATTCGCTGTTCTTTTCAAGGCAGCTTCCAAGCACACCTCTCTGTGGACAGCAAATAGTCCGTTTAAGTTGGACAAAGGAATTTGGGTTTATTTGAGAATAAACATAATTTAAGGTTAGTTTCACTACTTGAATAGCTATAGTTAAACAGGTATAACCATTTGGAGCACATTTTCTTCCTACTCCAAAAGATTAGTAAATGCAGGTTAAGGTGAAATTTGTGTGGAAAAAACTAACCCATGCTGCGGGATAAGTAGAGATTGTCGTGGTATGGTCTCTTGGCCGCATCGTTTTTTTCTGTTATTATTTCGATGTTGCGGATTAAAAACGTTGAAATCAAATATATGTAGAAGGAATACCGTGATATGGGCTAATGTTCGTGTTGTGTGGAAAGGAAACAATAACATCTCAAGTGAATTTTATGGAAATGTCGAACAAGTCCACCGTTTCGAAAGATACTGCTTGTGTTAATCACATAAAATTAATATTAATAACAAATTTTTTGTTACGCGAAACTTGTACGGGAGTTGTATAAATGTGAACGTTGTTGTATTCTCGAAACTATTGCATAGCAGATATCACAAAACTTTATTAATAATGGAATGCCAATGACTTTGTATTAACATCATATCTCATATATATTTCTAGGTCGTTTATAAATAAGGTGTACTATGATAGATGTATGGATTTACAGTTTCAACGACAACTGTACAACGCCAAATTTAATGACCTTAACATCACAAAATATGAAAAAAAAAGTCTAGGGTTAAGTTCAGCCAATAAAATTAAATTATTAAACTTCAATTCATTCAATTCAATAAAGTATACGATTCAATTGGCGGTACGACAATAGGCCCCAGGAAAATACACCCAAAAAAATGAAATTAGGCCCCAAACTTGGGGTGTAATAACATTATGAAAATATTCCCCAGGAAATTACACCCCAAACTAAAAATGGGTCCCAAAATTTTATTGGGGTCTAATTTCGTTTTTGGTTTTTGAATGAATGCAAATATACCCCGAAGTTATGAAAATATTCCCCAAAATATCGTGTTGTTGTTTACTGTATAAAACTGGGACATATTTTCAGGTCGTGCAAATCTAGAGTCAATTTGATTCCCAACGGAAAATATGTGCTAGCCAAAAATTATGTAGAGCATAACCATAGCCACCATGAAGACGCCTTTAAAGAACTAAAGGTTCTCAATAAAATAAAAACAGACTGTGTGAATGTTGCTTGCACATTGCGTGGTGAAAAAAATGCAAACAGCAGCATTCGGAAAGCGTTTGAACAAACTTGTGAAAGGTGAGTAATAAAATTAACTGAATTTAGCTTTGCCTAACAATAGTTTCTGTAGGCATCAAGATGGTTCTAAAAACATCTCCGTTTCAAGAATAAGAAGGGGCTTGCAACATATTGTGAGCAAGAACAATACTCCTTCACCTAAAACTGCTCTGGACGTTATCGAAGCCTTTCAGCTGGAACATGTTATGGTGAACTTCGGAATAACAAAAGATGAAGCCAAGCCGTATCATTTTTTTACTCCGTGTATTTTAGAAAAAGATGTGTCGTACTGTTTGATTTCTTCAAAAAAAAATCCATTAATTTAATAAGGGAGAATGTTTTGCGAAGACACAGAACGTACTTAATGCACGCCACATTCAGCAGTGTTCCTAAAGGTTGTTTTAAACAATATTTAATTATATAACGGGTTTTTCAACAGAGACGCTACAAAAGTAAATCGATTGGGACAGCAAACGACGCCATATCTTTTCCCGCTCTTTTGTCATTTCTCTTCAGTAAGGTTTGCCATTTCATCATGGAAAGATATACGAGCCAACAACGAGTCGAAAATATTAAAATTTACTACCGGAATTTGGAGTCAGTGGCCTCAACTTTAAGTGCGCTATGTCCAATTAATGGTCGTCATAATTGTCCTACCAGATCAACAATTGAGCGGCTAGTGGAAAAATTTGAATCCACAGGCACAGTACAAAATGTTCCCGTGCCAGTGAGGCAAAGAAGTGCCCGTAGTGTCGCGAAAATTGCTGCCGCTGAGGCTTCAGTTCAAGAAAGCCCAAATGTGTGTCTCACACGTCGTTCTCAAGCGTTGGGCATCTCTGTGACGTCGTTGTGGCGAATTTTGCGAAAAGATTTTGACCTACATCCTTAGAAGATCAAATTGACGCAAGAACTGAAGCCGCTTGACCACCATAAGCGTCGTATGTTCGTGAATTGGGCTGAGCAACAACTTGAAAATGATTTGGATTTTCATCGGAAAATCAAATATGCGTTATTGGTCAGACAGCAATCCATACGTAATCCATGAGTCATCATTGCATCCCGAAAATATTACGGTTTGGTGCGGTTTATGGGCCGGCGTCGTCATTGGGCCGTACTTCTTCCGTGATGATCAATACCAGGCACACTACTATGAATGCGAATCGCTACCGTTCAATGATAACCGAATATTTTTGGCCCCAATTGGATAATATGGACTTGGAGGACATGTGGTTCCAACAGGACGGCGCCACAAGCCACACAGCGAATGCCACAATCAATTTATTGGAAACCGAGTTTGGTGAACGTGTTATCTCACGAAATGGCCCAGTCGATTGGCCACCACGGTCGTGCGATTTGACGCCGTTAGATTATTTCCTGTGGGGCTACGTCAAGTCTATGGTCTATGCCAACAAGCCAGCGACGATTGATGAACTTCGTACGAATATCGAACGTGAAATTGCAGCAGTATCGGCCGATTTATGCTTGAAAACCGTCGAAAATTGGGTTCAGCGTCTGGACATCTGCAAGCGTGCCCGTGGTGGCCATGCAAAAGAAATCAAGTTCCATACATAATGGCATCGAACGTGCTTTCATAGGAATAAAGAATTTCATTGGTATCTAAAACCGGTTTTGTTTTACTTATTGAAAATCCCTCTATATTCAACATTTGGAAGAGGTGAGACTAAGTTATTTTCTTCTAAGTATAATACATATAAATGTTGTTTTGGCTTTCCAATTTTCCCAATTTTTTTCGTCCTGATGAACAAAAAAACGTTTGCAGCGTATGCTCATTTATTAAAATATCTAAATGAGAACATATTCAATATGGAACCAAATACGTTCATATCGGATTATGAGGAAGCAATGGGGAGAGCTGTCCGGAATCAATTCCCAACAGTTAAACTTGTGGGTTGCTGGTGAGTGAAATAATAAATATATGCAAGTTAATAAATAAAGACAAATCGCGCGATTTTTGGTAAAAATATGTCACTTTGTTTTCCGTATATGAAGAATGTTGTCTTCGTTTGCTTCTTGTCGGTTGCTGGTGAGTGCAATAATAAATAATAGTAAAAATTTTTCACTTTGTTTTCCATATATGTGACTTGCTCCATATATGGAAAACAAAGTGAAAAAAGTTGCTCGTTGTGGGTGCAATTGTTTCTCATGGATTGCATTAAGATTTTCTGAGCCCCCAAATTCCACAATGCTGTATATTTACGAAGCCATTCAGATGAAAATTTGCTTCATCGGAGAAGATGACTTTTTTTTTGAAAAATTGGCATTGACTTCACTTTGCTCCATTACCCTGTGAACGAATTGCCGACGCTTTCCATGGTCTGCTGATTTGAGCTCCTGAGAACGCTGAATTTGGTTTGCATGAACGTGCAGGTCTTTTATAGTTCTTCATGGAAGTTGATGTTGTTGCGAACGATGCCGAATTGATGTTTTCGGATTTTCGGCGACACTCTCGTTTACAGCAGCAATGCTTTTAAGGGACTGACCGGTACGTTGACGCACAGGAGTCTAAATGTACATAACCCACCCAGTTTCTTCAAATTTTCTGACCACTCTTCGAATGGTTGACATATTAGATGCACTTTCCATTTTTAATAATCGGACTGGACATATGCAACAGCTGCTAAGTTACAGAGTTGCCACTTGCACAAAAAAAATTACACTAAATTTAAAAAGTGCAATCTTACTGAGACACTGTTTATAAATAGTATACTGAATACGATATATTTTGAAAGCTAAGTTGAACCTAGGCGCCAGAAATTCAAATCCACTCGTAGATTCACCGAGCTATTACCCGAATTGCTCGAAGAGGAACAAGTCCTTAACATTAAGGTTTTCTTGTTGGATTTTATTGACAGGAGAGAGAAGCAATTCCAAAAAAATATCACTTTTGCGTGCGTGAGGGTGGGTGTAATTGTGTTTTCGTATTACACATGTTCACAAACGTTTTCTGTATTTGCCGTATTAAATAATATAAATTATAAAAACAATATAAATAAAATGTACTTTTAGGGTAAACGAGAGATCAACTATTGTTGCGATAAACGTTTTCTATTCCAGGAGACAGTTTCAACTGCTGCGCTAAGCATCTTCTATTGAGATAATCTTCCCTATTCATATCCCCGACAGACAGGACTGGATGGATAACACACCAGGTTAAATAAGGTATTTATACTGCTGCGATGCGGGCTTCAAGCTAGATGGCGAAGCAAGTTTCAGTGCCTATGATAAAGAGACAATTATTTGTCATATTTTCAGGTCAAATCCACTTGTTGCATGCTTACCAAGGTGAATGGCATACATATGATCGTTTTGACAAACACTACACTTAATATTACATTTTAAAAATATGCAGGCTGACAACCTGCAACAGCAAACTTAACCCACTTACCACAGATGTGGGAACAATTTAATAATTTTTTACCCCACATCATAACATGCTGTGGCCTTCAAATATAAACATTTAACAGTGACCACCTGAAGATATCATTTCTATTTTCACAACATGATCGCCAAATGACATCAGCCATAACAAAACAAATTGTAAGCATATCCACAATTCAATGCATAAATGTAGATACCGTAGCGCAATTACAACAGCAATTTAATAAGTAACTTCGACAATTTATGGTTTTAAGGTCTTCCTATCAAAAGCAATTAGAAGGCGAACAATTTTAAAACGAAAACATGATACAAATAGAAGGTAGTAACATTAGCATTGTTGTAATTTCCGTGTCATACTCACACGGAAACACATCCATGTACAATTTTGAGCATAGATAGATGAAATCAAAAGAGAACGCACTCACCCAAACAACTTTGACATTTACTGGGTACGATGAAATGTAAACAAAGGAAGTCATATGGGCTGACGTTACTACCTTGTATTTGTATCAGGAACGAAAACAATATCGGATGACATGATATATTTAAATGAAACATGTCAATAAACTTTTTAAAACGCCGACTTGCCCAATAAATCTCCAAATCGTCTCCAGTGGAAATATAAAACGCGAGCAATCAAATTTTACAGGAATAAGTTACACTTGTCAAGATATCACATATCGCCAGAAACACCATTTATTTACCCGAATAACCAGCAGCCACTGTTGTGTGGGTGCAACATATTCAATTTGTTGCAATCAACTAAGTTTAAGCAAAATGTTTACCCCCACTTCCCTAATAACGGGTCCGCCAACTAACTTTTTCTTTTTGAAAATGCTATAAAAAAAAAACTGCAGAATATTTTCTCAAATTTATTTTTTTATTTGAAAGTACAATCCTTCCGGTTAATAATGGAAAATAATTTCATTCAAATGGCTGCCTCGGCTGGCCATGCAGTATCCTACACGATCGGTCCAATTTTTAAGCACATTATCGATTGTGTGCAGTAGTATTTCACCAATGGCTTCACGAATATTGTCCTTTAAAGCGTCAATTGTCTCTGGCTTGTCGGCGTAACACTTATCTTTGAGGGCACCCCACATATATTAGTCCAACGGTGTCAAATCCCAGCTCCGAGGTGGCCCAACGACATCAGCTCTGAGGCTGATAATGCGATCTTCAAAAACAGCGCGCAAAACATCGAGTGCAGCTTCGGCTGTGTGGCACGTAGCGCCGTCCTGTTGAAACCAAATGTTGCCAATATCCTCCTCTTCAATTTTTGTGACCAAAAATTCGTTCAACATGGCCCGATAACGATCGCCATTGACTGTAACGGCCACTCCTTGCTCATTTTCCAAGAAAAATGGCCCAATTATGCTTCTGGACCAAAATCCGCACCAAACAGTGACTCGTTTTGGGTGCATCGGTTTTTCAATGGATGCGTGCGGGTTTTCTGTGCCCCAAATGCGACAATTTTGCATGTTTACATACCCGCCAAGATCAAAATGAGCTTCATCTGAAAAGGTGATTTCTTTTTGCAAAATCGGCATCTTCTGTAAGTCGCACACATTCTGCAACATTACCATGATTTTCAAAGTAATGTCGCAATATTTCCCAGCGTTGTTCAAGCGTATACACAACCATATTCGTTCAGCGGGAGGATAAAACTAATTATCTGTCAAATCAGACATGAGATAAGTGTTACCTTACCATTCACGAAATAAGCACTAGTTGAAAAAAAAACGTTAGATGGCGCACCCTTTATTTATTTGTTGTGACTTCATCCTGACAGGTAGTTCAAATGATTTACGATTCATTCAAGTGTGTTTAAGCATTTTTAAATGGTTTGTATAACTACTTCAGTTAGATTTTAAACTTTTATACTGATATCGTTAAATAACAAGAAATATTACACGCCACTACAAATGTCATTGCGCCCCAAAGAAGTATCATATAAATGAACTTCGTTTTGGAAATGTAATTTTTGTAAAGGGGAAATTTGTTGAATGAACCGAATATTCTGGCTTTTTACATATGAATGAAATCGTGTACGACAACCAACAAATATTTACAACACTCGATATAAGGTAACTCTAAACGAATAAAATGTTTACGACAAACAAAAAATCTTTCCACTTCCTGTTATTTCGGTTACCGCAAGCGAGTTACATAAACTCTCAACTCAAAACAAACTTTGACAGAAAACTGTTTGCTACAAACTGATTTTTTTTATAACTCAAACGAGTTATATTTAACAAAATAGTATTAGTTTTGGATGGAAGTGTAGTTTGGATGATCTGCTGCTTTTCTGTTTCTTTGTTGTCTGTCAAGTTTTTGTTTCCAGCAATTTTCAACAAACAAAGCCCCACTTGGGTCACAAAACCATATACTATAATCTATTTAATCATTCTCTCTCCAACATGTAATATTTAATAACAAAGAATTTATAAAGAATACCTCGAGGAAAGTACCTAAGTAAAGAAGAAAAGGGAAAAATTTAAGATTATCATGATGAAGGGCTGTCCAATCGAGAAATTTCGAGACGATTGAAAAGATCTAGCTGCGTCATTGACAATTTTATAAAATAGGGTGGCCAATATGGAAACATACGACCAGGAAGGACACCACTGATCACTGTCAGCGCCAACAGAGAGATCAAACGGGCTGATGTTAAAGAATACATCGGCGATAGGGAAATTATTGCTGAATTTAGCTTGAGAGCAGGGTTGCGTCGTGTTCAACAAATAATGAAACGCGACTTGAAGCTGTCACATGGGAAAAAGTATGGAAAACTTCGTCTCATGCCAAGACACTAGTTAGCCAGATTAAAATTGCTGAAATATTTTTGAGTGAGGGCTGATATTTTCCGATGAAAAAAATTTAATTTGAAAGAACCTGATGACTCTGACAAATAGTGGCGTTCCAGAGATTTTTCCAAAATTATGCGGCAGCGGCGAAATTTTGGCGGTGGCTCTCTTATAGTTTGGGTAGGTATGTGTTATAGATGAACCACTCCAATATGTTTCGTTTCCACAAACATGGACTCCGAGTATTATATTCGACTATTGGATGTCGTGGCCGTCGGTGGTGCAATGGTAGTGTGCGCGGCTCTTGTGCATGAGGACGTGGGATCGATCCCTACTCTGACCACCTAAAAATTTCTTTCGACGGCGGTCACCTCGCTTAGTGACGGCGACACTATCGAGTATGTAGCCATGAAAAAGCTTCTCAAAATACCGTTCGGAACCGGTGTTAAACTGTAGGTCCCAATCAGTGAGTATAAAACTGGAACGCGCACAGCTCACTGGTTGTGAGAAGCTCTCCCTAATCCCTTCATGGGATGTAACGGGAAACCATTTATTTATTTTATTTATTGGATGTCGTCTTAGTTAATTCTGGAGACGAAATTTGTGTCCCAGAATGTATCATCCAGCAGGACAACGCAACAGTACATCGGTCTAAGAAAACTCCAAAGTTTCTGGAGTCCAGAATAATACAAACTCTCGACTGGCTGTACCTAGTTCTGATCTCTATCCTCTGGTCTGTTTTACCTACCCCAGTTTACCACCCAGGGCGCCAGTTGAAGAATGTCAAGGGTCGAAGAGTAGCAATACCAGAAAATGGTAGACAACTGATCCTGCGCATATTCATTCGTTGATAAACTCAATGCCAAGATGCTTAGTATAAGTTATTAGCGATAATGGAGATCAAATGCCTTACTAAACTTTTTAGAACTAGTAATTAGTTTATTTTTTTTGATTCACCCTGAAGAAGTCATACTCAAAGTATTTTTGCTGAAAAGTATTTAACTTTGAAAGGACTAATACAATATAAAATAAAAACTTGAAAATTCCTGACAACATTTGGAAAAAACAAAAAATGGAGTTGCCTTTATATTTATTTCGCGGGATGTACTTACACTTAAACAACAAAAAACTGATTTTTGAACAGGTTGAAAATATTGTAACTAAATTAAAATTTTGTATCTCACATCTAAATTATACTTCCTAACAGACAATGGAAATGCTAGACACTAGACAAAATAACAATCGAGTTCCTAACTTCTTTTTTCAAAAGCGAGTTCGTTTTATACTATTTTGAATGGGGATAAACTTTTTTTTAATTTGATTTAAGAAATATTTCTTCTAGAAAAAAATAAGTACACTGTCCCTGACTTGAATAGGGACATACCCTCCCCCCATGAGTATGTTTTTCAGTTTGCTTTCTCCTAAAATAATAATGTCAACGTTTGGTTGTTACAAATTAGTTCATTTAATTAGAAAAATTATAACACAAGACCGTCTTCATTATACTACCGTGACTCAAAAAAATAAAAGAAAATAGCATTTAAAACTCAGTTTAATTTTTTGGCTCACTTGAACAGCTCCCTCTATTTATTTCTGTTCATACACTGAGCTATTTTTTAGAAATTCTTGTATATTTGTCTGCTTATAACTAACACAAAAAGTATCTGAAAAATATATATCTAACACAAAAAATATTTATTATATAATATGAAGTGCTTCTGCCCTTATTTAGAATGCACTCATATATCCTGTTTGGTAGGGAATCATATAAATTCTTAATTAGGTCCAGGGAAATGTATGACAAGGCGTGTTTAATTGTATCAATGAACTTGGTTTTGTTAGAATACTGCTTCCCTGGCTCGTACACCTTGTGACCAATACATCCCCACACATGTTCGGTAGTGTTGAGGTCAGGCGAGTATTGTGGCCAGTTCAACACGTCAACGTCTTGACGTTCCATCCGCAATTTAACGGCTCTGGCGGAGTGGATAGGGGCGTTATCTTTTTGAAATTTCCACACCATGTCTCCAAAAATTGCACTCACCTCTGGAAAAACCATTTCCAATACGGCTTTATATGGCATCGCATTCATTCTTAACGACACAAGCTGCAGTTCTATGGTGCCATGTTATGAAATGGTTCCCCATGCCATAACACCGGCCCGACTGTGCAAGTAGCTCAGTAGGTGTTCTTCCTTTCGTAGGTAATGAAAGTAATAATTGTAGCCATAGGGGTCCTCTAAATTAAATTTATTTTATCTAAAAAAAAATCACTCGATACCACTCTCTACTCCAAGTCATGTTGGAACGGCACAAAATAAGGTGACGTTCCTTTCGGAGATCATCTAGGGGTGTTTTTTCAACTTTCATTCATTTTAGATGTGCAGCTATGGAAATAATTAATTTTACTGTAGATACACGTGCACATAAACCGAATTTTTCCTTATTTTGGCAGCAGGGTCGTGTGAATTTGATCTATGTTTCCGAATCCCTCATGTATCGTTAGCCGTAACAGCACTTAGGAGACGACCTTTTATATAAGTCCCGAAGTTTATAGCATCGCTATAATATCTATATGGGAGGGACAAAAATGGGAATGGCGAAATCGTTCATTAAACAGTAGCTTTTGACAAAATATTGATCAGTTCCAAATTTTGTTAAGATCGGTTGTAGTATACGGGAGATAGTGAGTTGGTCAACCGGAAAGCCGCACAGCTGACTACCGAATTTCATTAAGATCGGTTGTAGTTTACGAGAGTTATTGAGTCTATCAACCGGTCATCCGCCCAACTTTTGTGTGGGAGGGACCATAATTAGTGTGGCAAAACCTATCATTTCCACTGAAGAGTGGCATTAGACTAAATTTTGTCTAGTACCAAATTTCATAAAGATTGGTTCGGTTTTGCAGTAGTGATCTATAGGTGATGCGCCCCTCTTGTACATGAGATCCTGGGACCGAACCCAGCTCTGCCCACCTTAAAAAAAAATTTTCTTTCGGCGGCGGTCACCTCGCATAGTGATGGCGACACAATCGAGTATATAGCCAAGAAAAAACTTCTCAAAATACCTTTCGGAATCGGTGTAAAACTGTAGGTCCCAATCAGTGAGTGAAAACTGGAAAGCGCACAGCTCAGTGATTGTGAGAAGCTCTCCCTGTCCCTTCATGGGATGTGATGGGAACCATTTATTTTTTTTTATCTTGCCGAACAACTTACCTAATTTCATGAAGATCGGAAGTGATTCACGTGACTTATCGCATTAACAACACGGACGACCACCAAGCTTTTGTATGGGAGGTACCAGAAGGGTCGTGGTCAAATCGCCCATTTTCAATCCCATACTAAACTTGGACAAATAATAGTCACTGAGAAAATTTCGCTGCAATCGATAAAGATTTACGGCAGTTATCGTGTTGGTCATCCACCCAGCCAGACAGACAGACGCACATTCCGCAACCGTCTTAAAAAATCCAAAAACGAATTACGTCCAAAGATACTGAGGGTCTAATATGGCTCCTTTTATGCGTTACATTTTTCCCCGTATTAAGTGATATGTTGATCAGATTGAAAGTCTCAAATAAAGCTGGTCCTGATGGTATCCCGGGAATTGCTAAATATAGGACCATTCCTAAACTCTGGTAGTTTAGTATAAGTTGCCAATTATAGGGGAATTGCAAAGTATAGGGCCATTCCTAAACTCTTTGTGAATTTGTGAAACGGTAATTTCTCATAATTTTTCCACTATTTTAGATGCATGTCAACATTGCTTTCGAAACGGGTCGTTCCACCGTGACAATTTGCTTTAGTTTTCATCTTCTATTATTGACGGCTTTATTAATGGAGATCAAACTGATGTGATCTTTACCGATTTTAGTAAGGCCTTTGATAAAGTTAACTACAATTTTTGAAGTTATACTTCTTATCGCGCATCATCGTATGGCAGTAACTCAAATAAAATATGAAGATTTTAGACACTTAATGTGATGGAAAGAAGTGGTTATTGGGGGGAGGGAAACAATTTAGTATTGCCAGCAGCGATTTATATTTCACATTTTGGCATTACCCAATTACAAATCATTTAAAGCGCCATCTAGTTCTCAATATTATGCTCTGTTTCTAACAAATTTGTTTTTGTATTTCGTTAGCCGTAATGTGAATATATGAATTCGCCTTTTGTGGTAATGCCACATACATACACACACAACAGATAGTTGGTAAAAGACAAATTGTTGACAAAAAGCAAACACAAAATGCAAACTGAACAGCTGCTTATGCACTCAATGTACGTACATATGTTTGCAAGGCGAATTGAACAAAATACAGTAGATTTCTAGGCGAATTCTAGTTCTTTCACTTGATATCAATTCGCCCTGACTCTATGAATATGTTTTCTCTTCAACTCCCTCGCAAAAAATTTAGTTTTTTGTGCACAACATTGTTTCATTCTGGTGCGAAAGGGCGCATTCGCAATTCAACGCATAAACCGAAAGTTATAAATTGAATCAAAGTAAATCCGATAATTTGTATACTTAACTATTTTACACCTATTGCATCATACTTTTAAAAATGGATGCGCATTGCGATCATACGTACTCAAAAAGTTGCAGAAAAAACAGAAGGACTTCAAAGTCATGTTCAGGACCTAATGGACCAAATATGCAGAAAATGTGATTTCCTTGTTTTATCTGAGACAAATATAGAAATGTCCTCGCACATTGATTTACCCAATTTTAAATGCATCACTAAGTTTAAACGTGAACCTAATAGATCAGGTGGTGTTGCTGTATATAGTAACGAAATCACTTCAGCTAATATTACTATACCTTATTTTAACATTTATGCACAGAGAATAAACAGTTCAAATGAATCTTTTTCTCAAGTTGGAGACATTTGTTTTGCACAATCGTCAACTTTGGGAGGGCAAGAATTTATAATTGTGGCTATTTGTATTGGGACATGGGACTGTCCGTGGAGGTGGAAAGTTTCTGATTGCCATTCACTTGGGAGTGGCCAGAAATGATTCCTTCATTGGGCAGTCCAAGCAGCTCACTACTTCCACGCAGTATGTCCTGGGCAATGGCTTTTCGGAAACCTCCGTTAGCTAGCTAGAGTGAGAAGGCGAAACAAATGAGCATCAAATCAGGTATAGTAGGTGACTGATGTCACTGAAGCTCATCAAACAATGGGGCATATTCTTTTGTCCTTAGAAGGCGGATGAGCCAAACATACGGGCCAACGGCGGATAGAAACTAAAAGAAGAAAATCCAGGTTCAACATATCGCATCCTGGTCAGCGTCTGATCCATAATGGGCGGCTGCAATCAAATATCCTGGCAGTAGGTAAAATGCAAAAACCCGGTGGGCTGGGTTTGCCTCCCGCCACCGTTCATAATGGCAGTGAAAATACAAAAATGAAACAGAAAACATAAACAACCCCTATTTGTTGACGACCCCCGCAAACGTTATAAGGACCACGATTTACGGATATGCACTTGGAATGTAAGAACTCTATATAGATCCGGTGCAAGTATCCAACTGGCAGATGTCCTCGAAAGTTATAAGGCTGACATTACCGCTATCCAGGAAATGCGATGGACAGGACATGGCTGCACAAGAAAAAGAAACTGCGATATATACTACAGTTGCCATGAAAAAAAACATGAATTTGGTTGTGGATTTGTAGTTGGCAAAAGACTGCGACATCTAGTCTCTAGGTTCAATCCTGTGAGTGAACGAATAGCCACAATCCGCATAAAAGCGAAATATTTTTATATTTCCCTAATTTGTGTGCATGCCCCGACAGAAGAGAAAGATGATGATGCCAAAGACATATTCTATGAGCTCCTAGAGGAAACGTATGACCGCTGCCCTGGCCATGACATTAAGATTGTACTAGGAGATTTTAATGCCAAAGTAGGAAGGGAGAATGTGTTTAATCCAACTATTGGCAATTTCAGTCTTCATGCTGACAGTTCCGACAACGGTATGAGACTGATTGACTTTGCCGCGGCAAAAAACATGGTCATCAGTGGCACAAGATTCCAGCATAAAGACATCCACAAGGCTACTTGGGTATCCCCTGATCAAAGAACTAGGAACCAAATTGATCACGTGGTAATTGATGGAAGGCACTCATCCAGTGTAATGGACGCACGAGTGATCAGAGGAGCTAACATCGATTCTGATCACTACCTGGTAGCAGCAAAGGTTCGCACAAGATTAAGTAGAGCGAAAATCGTACGAAACCAGACGCAGAGGAAGCTGGACATCGGAAAGCTGCAATTACCAGAGGTAGCCACAGCCTACTCAAGGAAGCTCTCGCAACTTTTGGCACAGAACCCACCCCCTCCCGATGACGATCCTGATGCGCAGTGGAAACCCATTTCCGACTCTATAAAAACTGCCGCAACAACCGTACTTGGTTTCGAAAAACCGCTTCGCAATAAACCGTGGTACGATGAAGAGTGTCGCATAGCAAATGACGAAAAGAACGATGCACGTATGGTAATGCTTCAGTCAATTGCAACGCGAGCTGCAACTGAGCGGTATAGGGAGAAGAGAAAGGAGGTAAACCGTCTCTTTAGGCGTAAGAAACGGCAGTGGAGAAAACGCGAGAGTGAGAAAATTGAGACATACAGAAGGAAGAACGAAGCCCGAAAATTCTACCAAAAAGTTAAAAACGGAACTAATGGACATGGTTCAGGGCACCCCTTCAGTAAAGACAAAGACGGAAATCTCGTCGCAGATGTGCAGAGCATGTTGGGAATATGGAGAGAGCATTTCTCCGCGCTACTAGTACCTGAGATATCCGATGACGATGGGCCAATCGATCACAATATGGACGACGACGTCGATTGCCCCCCTCCTAACCAAGACGAGGTCAGAACAGCTATTGCCCGGCTTAAGAACAACAAAGCCGCAGGAGCCGATGGATTACCGGCGGAGCTGTTTAAGGCTGGCGGCGATGAGCTGATAAGGTGCATCAGCTCATTAGCAAAATTTGGTTAGATGAATGCATGCCCGGCGATTGGAGTCTCAGTGTACTATGTCCCATATTTAAAAAAGGTGACCCGAGTATTTGTGCCAACTACCGTGGAATAAGCCTTTTATCCATAGCATATAAGGTTCTATCAAGTATAATGTGCGAAAGACTAAAACCAATTATCGCTGACCTGATTGGACCATACCAGTGTGGCTTTAGGCCTGGAAAATCGACAACTGACCAGATTTTCACGCTATGCCAAATCCTGGAGAAGACACACGAAAAACAAATCGACACCTATCATCTATTTATCGATTATAAAGCAGCCTTCGATAGTCCGATACGGGAGAAACTCTATGAAGCAATGTCTGAGCTTGGTATTCCTGCAAAACTCATACGCCTTTGCAGGATGACCTTGACGAACACCAAATCCGCAGCGAAAGTTGGTAAGGATCTTACCGAACCTTTCGAAACTAAGCGAGGCCTCAGGCAAGGCGACACCCTATCGTGCGATCTCTTTAACATCTTAATGGAGATCATTATGAGAAAAGCTGCAGTCAATATGAATAAAACCATCAGCAGCAAAAGTCACATGCTGCTCGCGTATGCTGATGATATAGATATCATTGGGCGCACAATTAGAGAAGTTACTGCGGTTTTTTCGAGAATTGAGAAGGAGTCAGCAAAAGTGGGTCTGACGGTGAATGAGGACAAGACAAAATTAATGGTTTCAACGAACAGGGCCTCCACGCGATTAGACCAAAGCGTGAACGTTGATAACCATTATAACTTCGAGGTAGTGGACGAATTTATATACCTCGGATCTGCCGTGAACAAAAACAACAACATCAGCCTTGAGATCAAACGGAGAATTGTGCTTGCGAATAGATGTTATTTTGGGCTAAGCAAGCACTTTAGAGATAAAGCCCTCTCTCGAGTAACAAAAGTCCAGCTGTACCAGACTTTCATTCAACCTGTCTTGCTTTATGGCGCAGAATCCTGGGTCCTATCGCAAGCAGACGAAACATCTGTAGGAGTCTTCGAGAGAAAAATACTCCGAAAAATTTATGGCCCTATAGTGCACAACGGCGAGTATCGGCGACGCATGAATCATGAGCTGTATGAGCTTTATCCTGACATTGACATAGTTAAGCGGATCAAGATAACGCGATTGCGCTGGCTAGGCCATGTCAGTAGAATGGATGAAGATGAACCAGCGCGAAGGCTTTTCGAAACCGAACTCGAAGGAAGACGAAAAATAGGAAGACCAAGACTCCGCTGGAGGGATCAGGTTGACGAATCCCTGCGTACACTTGGTATTGCCAACTGGAGAGATAAAGCAAAAGATCGAACTGGTTGGCGAAATATGTTATCTTCGTTTTGTAAGGTCCCTGACCCCCCGGGGTTGTCCGAGACCGGATAAGTAAGTAAGTAAGGCTATTTGTATTCCTCCAAATACAAACATTGACACAGTTATTGAATTTCTTGACTTTCATTTATTGCCATTCACGAAGACTGGAGCTCAATTCGTAAATAAAAATTACAACGATGTACCGCTAATTGTAAGTGGAGATTTCAATATAAATTTTGCTCATCAATCTGTATATCCACTAATCGAATTCTTGTTATGTAAATTAAACTTAAATATGAGTAACAATAGAAATCAAGCCACAACTAAAAGTGGCACAACAATCGATGCAATATTCACAAGATATTTGAATTTTAGCTCCAAAATGTTTATTTCTTACTTTAGTTATCATAATCCTATTATAACAGTAATTAACAAATAAAATATATGTTATTTAATTTTAGATAAGAAGTATAACTTATTCAGAGTGTGCAGGTACACGCTATATTTTAATATATAAACTCGGGGCTATGGGTTTTAATTGTAACATGCTGAACTGGATTAGTTCTTACTTAATGAACTGAGAACAGACGGTATCATTTGGCCGATCATTCTCAAGATCTATTTTTGTGTTATTTGGGTGCCTCAGGGCAGTTATAATGTCCCGGTTCTATTCTTGTTATGCATTAACGACTTACCCGCCTCCATAATGCATTGTAGATTGTTAATGTACGCTAATGACGTGAAGATCTTTTTGTCTTACAAAGATCCTTGCCAATATATTTTACTTCAGAGGGATTTGTCTACTTTACAGACGTGGTGCGAAGCCAATTTGATGGAGTTTAATTTTGCGAAATGTTAGCATATGCTGTTCTCCAGGTCATCATTGTTTTCGTCAAAATTCGTTTTAGGTGGCAATGTTCTTGAATCGGTGGATTCATTGTTGATCTTGGTGTTCTCTTGGACAGAAAATTTAATTTCAATTTCCACATAATTATGATGGTCAACAATGCTTATGGCGTTCTGAACTTTATTAAACGTTGGGCAAAGGAATTTTCAGATCCCTACGTTACGAAAAATCTTTTTACTTCACTAGTCCGCTCAATTATCGAATAGGGATCTGTTGTCTGGTGATCCTCAGTACAATTTGTAGGTTAATATGATTGATTCGGTCCAGAAACAGTTTCTCATTTTTAGTCTGCGAAACCTTCAATGGAACCCGAACCATAATCTTCCTTCGTACAGCAGTAGACTAGCATTGATCCGATTGCCGACTCTTAGTAGTAGACGTACCATGATGAACTCTATTACAGTTTTGAAGATAATTGAAGGATGAACTTTATATGTTCTGAATTTCTGTTATCTAAGGTTTTCATAAATGTCCCATTGAGACCCAAGAGGTGCTCTAAACTCATTCACATCGATATTCAGCGTTGGAATTATGCGTCCTTTGATCCAGTTAGGAGAATGTGTTGTGACTTTTATGAGTTGTATCAGTTTATTGATTTCACTGGTAGTTGGGTAACTACAAAGTCTACGATAATTTGTCATTTGAACCGATTTAATTCGCCATATATATTCCTTTACATATGTAAATTTGTTTTCTGCTTACTATCTGGTCAGATTTATAATTTGGTTTTCGTTTTGTTCGTAATTATTATATATTATGAAGTCTGTTATATTAATATCTCGTGATGTACATTTATACTTATTTATTTTTGCGTAGAATTTCAGTTGGTGAAGAATTTCTATAGTTGGTTGCAACGTGTGAACTTATTATCCTTGCTCATCCGCTATAGATCGGTCGGTAGGGGCGGATAAGAGTGGCGGCGATGGGTTCGCTCGATTAAAACAATCACATGTTATTTTGTCACTGATAGATTGTTTCTGCTCAAAATGTTGCTTATCAGTCAGTATCATACCTCCGTGGACCAAAATGAGTCGCTTTATGTTTGCCCAACTTTGAAAAATATTGAAAATATTGCAAACTCCAATGGGACATCGAATTTGGCTTGGTTACGAAAATTTTCGAAACCTGTTGGCAGTGAAGGTTTAAAACGTAATGAATTTGCATTTAGTAGCTTTGGTAAGCAACACAACTTTGAAGGACAAAAATTTGGAAAACAGTGAAGAAATGATAGTCCATTTAACGCAAAATTTTGAATTTATCCGAAATCCTCCACCAAAAGGTTTAGATAGTGTTAAACTGTGTTAAACTTCTAATACATTTGTAACGGTTCAAGATACCACGCGTAACAATGCATATATTTTATTTGCCTTATTTAGTAGATTCTGAAAAGAAAGGAAGCTCTTAAATCGGCTGAATTGTTTGGAAGTGACAGGCCTTGAAACGTTGAATGTCACCAAATTAGGTTACTTTGACATCCTTTATTACGTTCTGAGTTGTAACAGGGTGCGTATATATAATATAAGATCCCGAAAGTACGACACTCCCCCAAAAAATTACTGGTACAGTCTAAAATGCACCAGTGCGTGTAAGAAGGAATGCAACGTGTAAGTAATGCCAAATATCACTCAACACGGAAAACAACTATTTAAATTAGTGATAAGTGTGGCTTAACGAGCAAGACGCTGCTGAAGATGATGCATCACAAACATTGAAACGATCGTCCAGAGAATGTGTGTTCGAATCCAGCCCTCGGATGTTAAGATTTCGTTTTCACTAACCGCAAAAGCTGATCTGTTAACTTAAAAGGAATTACAACAACCGTGCATTAGTTTAGATATTCTGATATTCGCCCTTATTACGGTTGGCGTCGTCGACGTCGTGGTCGTTTGTATGTCAACATCACTTCGTGTCAACATCGTCATCAAATCAACGCTAGCTTGGTATTCTGTAACTGCCTTGAGACGTCGACTGTTTATCGATAACTTATTAAAAACATAAACTAAATTATCAATCGTAGTGAATGAAAACAGGAAGAACTGTTACTTCTATAATTTTATTTAATTTGGTGAACTTTATTCCAGTTCCTAAAAGTGTTTAATCTTCGTAAACATATGTACTCCGATTTGGAAGTTATTTTATTAGATGCCCTATACTACTAGGTTAGGCAATGGAAGCGGTGAATTGAGACGAGATCTCCATGCAGTCTTTACTGGCCCACGAGCAGCATGTATTGAAAAGAAGGACGAAGTGGAGAGCAAGAAATGATCTCATCAAATTCACCACGGACCGACCATTCGCATATCTTAAAGTATTTGAATTGTACGCTTCGATATCGGCCGCTTGTTTGCAAGATATCAGACTGAAATTAAAAGCCTTTAGTTCAGCTTATAATTGATATCTGAAGGAGCTCAGTTCCAGCAACTAAATTGGATTCAGGGAAGTGACCGTGTTAACAGTTCAGAAAACAATTACCATAATAGGGAAGTTGGATGTAGCGTTGTCAGTGATGTCAATCAAATATCCAATATCATTTTTAATTAACTATTTGTACGAGTATAAGTTAAAAATATTAAAAATAAGGCCAACAAATTAGCATTAAATCGGACCTTTGTTCATTGCATTTACCATCAGACAGACAATTGCGCGAGTATCATACGTATAACGCGGATTCTGCTCTGGAACACTCCTGCATACCCTCCTTGGGGGTTTTCGTCCGCCATTAAAAGTTGCGAACTAAATGTTTTAATTTGTTATTCCATAATTCAAAAATAAAACTGGAAATTTCCTTAATAAAAACAAAAATCGGATTTGCTCCAAGACGTCAATTCTAGTTACAAAATCCAAATATGTGTCGACAGTAGTGTCCGTTTTTTTTTTGTTATTAACCGTGTGCCTGTTTCTTACAAAACGTAATTTTCGAACAAACCGAAAACCGGTTATTTGAAGTCGGTTAACCGGTTTTTACTTAATTTGTGTTAATATCCTTAAAAAATACTAAATGATATGATTTTCGAAATTTTATGAAATTTTGGAATTAAGAAACACGATTTCTATTTTCAAATAACTTTTTTATTCAAATTTCAAAATGATTTCATAACTTGAATAAGAATTAATTAAGAATTAATTAATCTTTTCAAACATTTTTTTTTTCGAAATTTCAAAACTCAGCTTATGTTATAAATAGCATGCAAATTTCTTTAAAATTTGAAAATGATTTTCGAATATAATCAGTTTAATGGGAATTTGAATAAAACATTTATATTTTATATTAAACACGAATTCCAAATTGGAATATGGTATACATTTTTTTATTTAAAATTTAAATTTTTTTTTTATCAAACCAGCACTCAGGGGATGCCCCCTATAAATGCAGTGCATTGTGTTGGCGAAGGAATATTGAGGTTGTTTATAAGGTGGAAAGAGGGAGTAGTGTCTGTTGTCATTTGCCTTGAATCTATCTATGTCACAAGTGGTGGGAAATGCACTAGCCGGAAGTTTATTCCACATACGAACTGTGCAGCTGAAGAATGCATTTTCTGCGGTCAACCGGCCACTCGATAAA
Organism: Phaonia tiefii; assembly: GCA_963931995.1. Taxonomy (NCBI): domain Eukaryota; kingdom Metazoa; phylum Arthropoda; class Insecta; order Diptera; family Muscidae; genus Phaonia; species Phaonia tiefii. The sequence goes on along the minus strand of OZ008367.1, from coordinate 86,859,893 downwards.
AAACGGATGAGAGTTCCTGCAAAGCCGCGTACTTCGGCTAAATATCCTCACGTCTGGCATAAGTTGACGGATGTCCGAGGGACACATACCGTGGAAGTATCGATAGAACACCGACACGCAACCCACATTTCGACGATGCTCAAGGAAGGCAATAGAGTTGGATACCCTACTGACCCCCTATTAACACCGTCGCTCTCTTCTGGTTACGGCGGAGAAGCTCCAAAGAGGTCCTAGGAGCACCTACCCATATATTGGAGTTATATTCCATCTTTGGCCTCATGTAGGTGGGGTAGATATTGAGAAGATCAGATGGAGTGAAGTGTTTCTTGCACCGCTTTAAATATCCTAGACACTTGAATGCATCTTTCGACACTTCAAATATGTACATGTTTGCGCAACGGGCATTACATTGAATTTTCATGCCCAGAACATCAAAAGCCTCTGATTCATCAATATCCACGCCGTCCATAGAGAATCACGTCACACCTGGCTCAGCAATCCGTTTATGCGACAACAAACAACACTGGGTCATACCCAATTTAAAATCTACTCTATTCATTCGACCCCATTCGACAATGGACACCAGATCCCGGCTGAGTGTTTCATTCATCGCCCGGCGTTTGACTTCAATCCCTTGAAGACTTGGCCTACGGTCGAATAAACCTGCCAGCGTCGAAGCTCATCTAGTCAAGACCAGTGCTGTTATGCAATCCGGGCCCGGGGATTTATCTACTACCAGATTCGAAAGAATCTTTTTAACTCCACGTGTTCGAAAAAATATCTTGGGCATGGAACAGAATACGTAAGTGATCACAGGGAGTGGTTGATTGCTATCCGGCAAGGAAGAGTTCCTTGCAAACATTTCGGCCAAGAGGTTAGCTTTATAAACCGGTTCAGTGAATATTATGTCATCTTTAAGAAGAGTTGGGATATATGAAGAACTATCCTTTATTCGTCTTGTAAATTACCATTTTGGCACAGTTGGATCGTGCCTGTTTTCGTAGCAGTTCAGTATTAACGTTGGTGTCTCTGAACGCGTCCACTTTGGATCTGGCAGCATCCTTGCATGTCTGTTTACACCAATTTTTTTCCGATGGTTTAACCGAAATAATTTTCGTCGGGATGAATGAATTCGTACCAATTAAAATAATCTTCTCGATCATTTCAGCAGCATCATCTATATTATTGTCCAGAAAACAAAGCTTCCAGTTAAAATGCTAATAAAAGTTGTTGAGCTCAGCCCAACGTGCCTCTTCGTAGATAAAAATTGGTCGCTTCGGGACTGTGTTTGAAGCGAGACGAAGAGCTGAATACGAAAATTATACAGTGATCCGAATTACCAAGAGGTGCAAGCGTGTTAACTTCGTACTTTTCAGGGAGCGAAGTTAAAAAGCGGTCAAGTAAATATTGGTTGTGCCCTTGAACACACGGAATGTGCGTCGGTTCATTCACTAATTGCGTTAAGTCATTATGCGCGGCGAAGAGCTCAGCGTATGTATGGCCCGCAGTTGTATGGCCCAAATGCGTTAACCAGGAGGAATTAGGGACATTGAAGTCACCATATTTAAATAAAAAAATGGTTTTCCATTACATCCTATGAATGGTTTGGGGAAGACATGCCCATATGAGACATAGGTGAGCCATGCGCTTTCTAGTTTTACACCGGCTCCGAACGGTATTTTCATGGCAAAGTGTCGCCATAATATAACTAGCAAGGTGACCGCCGTTGAAAGAAATGTAAGGTGCTCAGAGCGGGGTCGGACCCACGATCTTGTGCACAAGAGCCGAGCACCATTTCCACCATTGCTCCACCGACGGTCATATATAAATAGGGTTGTGCACTTTTGTGTTTTAAACAGGAATAAGCGTATGAAATGAACAAACAAACAAATGTACTGTAAGTGCTACATGTGTATTTTAATTTATAGCAAAAAAACGGAGGAGCCCAAAAATAAAAAACCGAAAAAAAATTTAAAATTGATTTTTCAAACAAACCGACACCCGGTTTTTACACAATTCCGCTTTTTTGGACACTCTAGTCGACAGTGGTCTTTAGTGATCGATAACGACTACACAAATATCGATTTTCGACTTTCGCCGATTTCGATTTTCGACTTTCGATTTTCGACTTTCGACGACAACTGTAATAAGGGTGATTAATTTTTTTTTCAATCGGCACAACTGTGGTTTCTGATAGTTTCTAATAGATTTACAAAAATAGATATCAGAAATGAAATACAAAAGTGTTATATCTTTGAATTTTTGAGCATTCAAGTATTTACCAGACTGATCATACTACTTTCAAATATCGCATAGTCATAGACGTGGCTTTTATTGTTCTGCTAAATTTAGCAGAATGCATTTCATACAAGAAGCCGTAATAAACAATTGAAACATTTTTGACATCGATGTTGATGTTGCTGCCGCCACTACTACCGCAGCTCTTGTTGCTGACTTTAATGATGCTGAAAGGTTCTACGTCGGTGGAATATAATATTTAGTCGATGTTCTATAAGTACTGCCATTCACTGGAATAAGAAAAAGAGATACCGATAGACAAATAACACTTATGGTGTTTAACTCAATGGCGTTGAAAGCATTGGAAAATCTTGACCTTTTTGCTGGAAAACAAGTAAGCCAAGAGAAGGTGTTTAACGGTGGTTTTGTCGGTGTTAACCGGCGCATTTTTTCCTCCCCCAAACGAAGTTGAAAATGGTGTGGCAAAAACAAGTGAACATTACCAACCAGTAGGATAAAATAAGTCTGTACACGTTATTTAGCAAAAAGTAGAACAACTGCAAAAATTTTTAATCGTGACTTAGATCTTGTTATAATTGTGACCAGGAAAATGAACAACAACCACAAAATGGCAAACAGAGTTACTGGCGAAATCATCTTAGATTAAATGACAATTAAGAAAAATTTTCTTATGAACTGGTATATAAAGTTTTATCATTGCTTCGTTTTGATAACACTAAAACTTTAGTAGCGACATTGATCTAGCGTCTAGTCAGCACTTGATCTGGTAAATTTAGTTCTATGTATATGCAGTTTATAGGACAATAAAAAAAGTTAGTACCCATTAAAGGATTTATTGTCATGAGGAGTATGACAGCAGTTACGGCCTAAAGATATAAAACAAGTTATGTGTGTGCGTGAATTTTTGCTTATGCGTTATTACGTGAAAATACCACAAAAATATTTAGTGGCGTTGAAATGTGCGTTACGCGCAATCTTTTATGCGCGATTTTCCCATCTCATCATCTATTTTGATTTTACGAGGGTTACCATTTATATTTTGGGAACTGGCAATACTAGTGTTCCCAGATGCAACCTGGAGCTTCCATTGAAAAGTTTGAAATTTTTTAGCATATACATACATAGAACGTTTTCATTTACGACCACTATTAGTTGTATTTACAGCGTGTTGAAAAATTCATCTCGGTCAAAAAATGGTCCATGAACTGATAACGCAAGGTCGTCATGTGACATATCGTGAGGCATCCTTGGAAGGTTGCACTTCAATAAATTCGGTTTTGAATGAACATTTGGCTGTAAAAAAGATTTGTTCGCGTTGGATCCAGCATAATTTGACAATCGCTCAAAAAAGGAAAGAAAAAATTAATTAAAAAGTTCGACCGTGCTGCTTCTAAAGGTGTGTATAAAATGGTGGCTTATCATGAATTATGGTTATATGCGTATACGCCGGAAACAAAACACCAGTCGACCGTGTGGATCTTTCAAGACAAGCTAAATCCAACAAAATTTGTTCGTGAGAGAAGCACAATGAAGAAAATAGTCGCCTGTTTCTTTGGACGAATGGGTCATGTGGCCACTGTTACGCTTAAGCAACGTAGGACGGTCAATTCTGAGAGGTACGAGACCATTCGTTTGCGGAAGTCTTCGGAGAAATTCGTAAAAAGTCGAATCATTCTCCATCATGACAATGCGAGCTCTCACACATATCGTCAAAGAGGTAGTCAAAACATCAAAAACATCCTCTGCACAGTCCTGATTTGGCACCCAACGACTTCTTCTTGTTCCCAAATATCAAATGTAAACTGCACGGCAACAGTTGAAGCGTTCAAAAACCATGTTGAGAGAGTGCGATTTGCAAGTCCAGGGTCATCAACATTAGAAACATAATACGAATATTTTTATTATTATTTTTGTAATAGATAGCATAGTATCTGAATGTTGAAGTAAAGAAAAAACAAATGAAATTTAAAAATTTTCGGGAAATTTTTCACTTTTGCCGCTACCCAAACGCTACCTACGCGCTATCTAAACGGTGTTAAAAATTATTCCTAGGAAGTTCATATTTTCTAGAAAGGAGTTTATTGAGAACTTAGATACAGTTTTGTAGTATATTGTTTCCTAAAATTTTGAACGGTTTGCTACCTATGGACCTGCACAAAGGGAAAGATGAAGTTTTTGATTTTATATGTTCACAACTTTCCTCAGAGAGTAAATCAAAATTCCGAACGGTTTGCAAGATATGAGCCTGATAAAATTATAATTTTTTGCAAAAATTACACCGAGGTCCCAAATCTTTGGGGGCCCATAAAAAAGTGCATGACTTTGGGCAAAACTGGGAGTTTGCAAGATATGAGCCTGATAAAATTATCATTTTCTGCAAAAATGACACAGAGGTCCCAAATCTTTGGGAGCCCATTAAAAAGTGCATGACTTTGGGCAAAACTGGGAGACACGGGTCTTTTTTTTTGGTCTGTTGTCACGTAGTGCTGTCCGTATATGGTTATATTTTTTCGTGTTGCACTGTGGAATTTACTTGTTCTCGGAAGCTGAAATTAGGAAAATAAATAGTATGGTTTTCTCTGCCAATATCTCGAAGCTGCTGTTTAAGCCAGGAAGAGACAATCCTATACACAGCGAATTTCCTGTGGCGCTGTGCAATATCGGCGGTTGAGTTAAAGTCTAAGTTAAAGTATTATACTATATAGTTGTCACTGGCGCGCCTTTTTGAGCCGACACGGCTCGCATCACTGCTTGTGTAAGCGAAGAAAATGTTTTAAAGGGCCCTTAGACTTGTGGATAAGTTGCACGACTTCAACCTTATATTAACTTCACATCAACTTCGATTTTGCCCTTACACTCTCAAACTAGTTGAGGAAACTTCATTTTCATACCAGATGTCGAACTGAGAGGTGGTGAGCTGACTGCGAAAATATCACAAATTTTAAGAAAAAGAACTATTTTCATTTTCTTTAAATATTTCTAAATAACATTACAAATCATATTTATTTCGTCTATATTTTTCCGATAATGTATCTGTTATTTATTTTTTGGTTCATTTATTTAGATTTTGCCGATAATGCTGCTAAATGAAGGTTTCTCATCGAAATGCGTCTGAAAGATGATGCAAACTTCCCCTTACACTGATGGATAAATTGCTACTTACTTACTTACTTATCCGGTCTCGGACAACCCCGGGGGGTCAGGGACCTTACAAAATGAAGATAACATATTTCGCCAACCATTTCGATCTTTTGCTTTATTTCTTCAGTTGGCAATACCAAGTGTACGCAGGGATTCGTCAACCTGATCCCTCCAGCGGAGTCTTGGTCTTCCTATTTTTCGTCTTCCTTCGAGTTCGGTTTCGAAAACCCTTCGCGCTGGTTCATCTTCATCCATTCTACTGACATGGCCTAGCCAGCGCAATCGCGTTATCTTGATCCGCTTAACTATGTCAATGTCAGGATAAAGCTCATACAGCTCATGATTCATGCGTCGCCGATACTCTCCGTTGTGCAATATAGGGCCATACATTTTTCGGAGTATTTGTCTCTCGACGACTCCTACAGATGTTTCGTCTGCTTGCGATAGGACCCAGGATTCTGCGCAATAAAGCAAGAATGAGAGTTGAATGAGAGTCTGGTACAGCTGGACTTTTGTTACTCGAGAGAGGGCTTTATCTCTAAAGTGCTTGCTTAGCCCAAAATAACATCTATTCGCAAGCACAATTCTCCGCTTGGTTTCAAGGCTGACGTTGTTGTTTTTGTTCACGGCAGATCCAAGGTATATAAATTCGTCCACTAACTCGAAGTTATAACGGTTATCAACATTCACGCTTTGGCCTAATCGCGTGGAGGCCCTGTTCGTTCAAACCATTAATTTTGTCTTTTCCTCATTTACCGTCAGGCCCACTTTTTCTGACTCCTTCTCAATTCTCGAAACTCTAATTGTGCGCCCAATGATATCTATATCATCAGCACACGCGAGCAGCATGAGACTTTTGCTGCTGATGGTTTTATTCATGTTGACTGCAGCTTTTCTCATAATGATCTTCATTAAGATGTTAAAGAGATCGCACGATAGGGTGTCGCCTTGCCTGAGGCCTCGCGTAGTTTCGAAAGGTTCGGTAAGATCCTTACCAACTTTCACTGCGGATTTGGTGTTCGTCAAGGTCATCCTGCAAAGGCGTATGAGTTTTGCAGGAATACCAAGCTCAGACATTGCTTCATGGAGTTTCTCACGTATCGGACTATCGAAGGCCGCTTTATAATCGATAAATAGATGATAGGTGTCGATTTGTTTTTCGTGTGTCTTCTCCAGGATTTGGCGTAGCGTGAAAATCTGGTCAGTTGTCGATTTTCCAGGCCTAAAGCAACACTGATATGGTCCAATCAGGTCAGCGATAATTGGTTTTAGTCTTTCGCACATTATACTTGATAGAACCTTATATGCTATGGATAAAAGGCTTATTCCACGGTAGTTGGCACAGATACTCGGGTCACCTTTTCTAAATATGGGACATAGTACACTGAGACTCTAATAGCCGGACAAGCATTCATCTAACCAAATTTTACTAATGAGCCGATGCATGCACCTTATCAGCTCATCGCCGCCAGCGTTAAACAGCTCCGCCGGTAATCCATCGGCTCCTGCGGCTTTGTTGTTCTTAAGCCGGGCAATAGCTGTTCTGACCTCGTCTTGGTTAGGAGGGGGCAATCGACGTCCATATTGTGATCGATGGTCCCATCCTCATTGGATAATATCTCAGGTACTAGTAACGCGGAGAAATTCTCTCTCCATATTCCCAACATGCTCTGCACATCTGCGACGAGATTTCCGTCCTTGTCTTTACAGAAGGGGTTTAGTTCCGTTTTTAACTTTTTGGTAGAATTTTCGGGCTTCGTTCTTCCTTCTGTATGTCTCAATTTTCTCACTCTCGCGCTTTCTCCACTGCCGTTTCTTACGACTAAAGAGACGGTTTATCTCCTTTCTCTTCTCCCTATACCGCTCAGTTGCAGCTCGCGTTGCAATTGACTGAAGCATTACCATACGTGCAGCGTTCTTTTCGTCATTTGCAATGCGACACTCTTCATCGCACCACGAAGCAGTTTTGCGAAGCAGTTTTTCGAAACCAAGTACGGTTGTTGCGGCAGTTTTTATAGAGTCGGAAATAGGTTTCCCCTGCGCATCAGGATCGTCATCGGGAGGGGGTGGGTTCTGTGCCAAAATTTGCGAGAGCTTCCTTGAGTAGGCTGTGGCTACATCTGGTAATTGCAGCTTTCCGATGTCCGGCTTCCTCTGCGTCTGGTTTCGTACGATTTTCGCTCTACTTAATAATAAGTTGATATCAACTTCAGAAAATCAAAATCGCTTTGATTTTACCTCAACTAGTTTGTACTAACCACCAACTTCACCTTACGCCATGGATAAGTTGTCGGTGGTGCAATGGTTAGTGTGCGCGGCTCTTGTACATGAGATCCTGGGTTCGAACCCGGCTCTGACCACCTTCAAATTTTCTTTCGGCGGCGGTCACCTCGCATAGTGACGGCGACACTATGGAGTATCTAGCCATGAAAAAGCTTCTCAAATTTCCGTTCGGAATCGGTGTAAAACTGTAGGTCCCAATCAGTGATTGAAAACTGGAAAGCGCACAGCTCAGTGATTGTGAGAAGTCCTCCCCAGTCCCTTCATGGGATGTAATGGGAAACCATTTATTTATTTTTTTAAGTTGATGTCAACTTGAAGTCGCTGCAACTTATCCACAGGTCTAAGGGCCCCTTTATTCTAATGCAAACAAACAAAAGCAACCGATACAATGAATGTGTTCGAAAAGAATACAATAAATACAAATAACGAGTTTTTTTATGAAATCTACGGTGCCATTAAAAGTGCGCGTATGTAGGAAATTATTCCCATAATTCGATTGACCGATTAATCGTATAAAATTAATCGCTTTATTCGTCATTAGAAATTTGGGGATTTTAAATTATCCAATCGACTAATAGTAGAAAATTTTCCGGTTAACCGGTTAACGATTAATCGATTGAATCCCTAGTTCAACTGCTGTTCATTTCTGATTTATCACTTTTTATTGAATAAACTTATTATAAATTGTCAAAAACAGTAACAACTTTATTTAGTATTTACTAAGTCGAAAACTAAAAACAATCGTAAAAATCGGATTGTAGATTCGATTTCAGCATTTGATACAGTATTCGGCTACTCAAGCCCAATACCGTAACAATAGTCGTGTTTTGGTTACAAGCAAGCGATTAGCGCTTGCTAAGTTGCAAAAAAAACGACTTTTTAGCGAGAAATAATTTTATTCAAAAATATGAAAAATGGTTAAAAACGGTAAAAGACGTAAACAAAATTTTTTTTAAACTTAGCGAAAATGCATCTCTTCGCTAAGTTCTCGCTAAGTCTTTGCTAAGTGCTTCATACAAAACAAGCGAATATATATGCAAGCGATGTAACCAAAACACACTTAATATTAAAGATTGTGTTTAAAAACGCTAAACTATGAGACCACAAATATTATTAAAAGACAATGAGTTTAGTTTAGCTAATTCATTGCTAATGTAATTTGTAGGAATGTCCTTTGCAACTTATTTATTCAAATTTTTAACATTAATCTTTATATTCTACTAAATAATTTCTTGACCAATACACAAAGCCGTCCCATTGATCATGACTACTTTTATGAAATATTAACACAATCAGCATTTTATATACTTCCATGCAATTCATTCAATACAAGTCTTAGTTACAAAGGTCGTTTGTTACAGACGACAGACTATACATTACATTGGAATTTATTTACATGTAATTATTGAAACATTACATTTCACGACACTCTGTATGGCGCAGTTCAAGTCATCGATCGATGGCTCATTTGCAGAAATAATCACACAAACGTGTTTGACTTCCATAAACTAATGACCGGATCGTGGCATTGTAGCCGGTAATCGTTTATAGTTCAATTACCAATTGCCAGTCATAAAATGAGATACATGAACAAATGAAAAAAGTTCTTACTTTAGCGAGAAGAATGAAGGACTGTGAGATTATTGCTGCAGAATTTGTATTGCATTTTTAATTGCGAATGATTCGAATATATCGACACTTAACATGATATATTAAGTGAAAATGCATCTATATATTAATTAAATTTGACTTGAAATGTCTTAAATGAATATTAATTAATTTTAGATCGATAACAGTGAGTTTTACTTACCTGTTTTTTCTTTTTTGATAATTAACACTGACCAATTAAGGATTATTTTCTGTACTTAAGGATTACTTTACCTATGTGCAATCAAAGAGTATTACATAAATGTTTCGTAGGTTAAATACAAATTGACTCTTTTACATGTCTAACCAAATTTACAAACAATAATTTAATTTTTGATAATTAATAATTTTTTATTTACAAATGGAAATTATAGCCTTTGTTCGATTACTCGAAAATTTCTTCAAATTTTTACTGAATCGTGTTCGTTTCGTCCAAAAGACCAGAAAACCGGAGTAAGAGAGCTAATATTTTAACAGTTCGATGTTATAGAAGATAGAAGATACAATTTTGGTTAGAGAAATTTTAGACAAAACAATTTGCAAGATAGAACAGCTGTTTGAAATCAGCTATTTTATGTAAATAAACAAAAGAGAACAACTGTGACAACAGATATATAATGTAGCTACAATCCAAAATGTTTGAAGCAAAGCATAAAACTACATCAAATATTTCCTGGCAAATTTTTACTGAAAGTCGTTCGTGTACATTTTGTGAAAATTTGCATAAAAGAAAATAAATGGTTTCTCATTACATCTCGAATTGGGGAGAGCTTCTCACAACCTGTGAGTTGCGCGCTTTCTAGTTTCATACTCACTGATTGGGACCTACACTTTGAACACCGATTCCGAACGTTATTTTGAGAAGCTTTTCATGGGTAAATAATTGATAGTGTCCCCGTCGCTATGCGAGGTGACCGCCTCCGAAGAAAAAATGTTCTTGCAAATGTTTATTGGGGAAGTAAACGAACAAAGCTTATTTAAACTAAAATACAACACTATGATTGTAGATAGGGCGACTCAATAGGTATGCATATTTTTGAAACCAATTATTTGTGATTTGTTAATGTTCTATTTTTATTTTAAAAAATTAAATTGTTCGAGCGTTTGGTCGTATTTTTAATTGATTTTATTCTTCGATATTTCGCTACCCTTTGGGTAGCATCGTCAGGATATACCAGATAAACACAATTATTAACTAAGAACGAAAAGAATTGATAAACAAAATTTTTTCTTGTCATTTGAAAAAACAACAATAACAAAAAATTAAAAACTTAAACAATTGAAGAACTTTTCTCCTCATATGAAAAATGCTTTTAGATACAGCCAGAAAAATTTTTGTGTAGAAATAGTTTCTCTAATTTCTCTAATTTACATTTGGTTGATAAAAGTATATACATAATGGTAAATTCAACAAGTTACATCCTGATATATTAAAAATTTTACCTAGTGACAAATTCAATGATACATTAAACAAGTTTCGGTGAATTTTTTTACATTTTACTAATTAAATGTCTATAATTCTATATATATTATCCGTATCTGCTTTAAAGTTTATTCTCTTCGCTATTGGAGACCTTATTATCTGATACATTTCTAACATAAATCGACGTTTATAATAATGTTCCCTATTCAAAACTGACGTAGCTTGAATGTTAGGAAAATGAGTTAAGTTTGCACAGTGTGATGATAATGCTGTTTTTTCTGTTGCGATGTGTCTATATTTTTGATCTGATTTATGTTCTGCAATTCTAATCTTAAGTTTATTTTTAGTTGTTCCTACATATACCATATTGCAACTTTCACTATCATTTCCTCCACACGATATTTTGTATACTATATTAGATATGTCAAATTTATCTATTATATCTTTGGTTTTACTAAACAATCTACCTAGTGTGTGTGCTCTTTTATGTGCCATTTTGTAAATATTAGTATCAAATATTTTTGATTTTTCTAATCTCTCAGAAAATCCTGGCACATAAGATAATGATTTAAACTTTTTCGGTTCCACCGTTGGTTTCTGGCGTTCTTGTATCTTATTTTCATATTGGTTTATTAATCTATTGACTAACCCTATTGGAAAATTGTTGTCCATTACTATAGTTGTAATCCTCTCCTTCTTCTTTTTGTGAAAATTCCCGCCACTTATCTTCAAAACTTTCTCTATTAGGTTTCTTGAGGTATTGATAACCATTAATTTCGGGTGTTTGGAGTGATAATTGTTAACACTTCCAGAATCAGTTGGTTGTTGGTACCAAGCCACTAATAAATTCTCCCCATTTCTTATTACCATGGTATCCAATAATGGGAGCCTTGATCCACACTCTTCTTCTTTGTGTAATTTTGGGACTCCATACAACCTAGGTGCTGTGGACACATTTGTCTTAAGTTTGTTCTTTTCAATTTGATTTATGTTTAATGCTTTATAAAGATTATCTACAATATCATTGTCCAATTTATGAAGTTTTTTAGTAGGATATTTATCCATCAGTTTGTACTTAGCTGTATCCCCTACAATATTGTTAATTCGTGGTGTATAATCACATTTAATTATAGCTACCATTGCACTTCCCTTATAGGCATTAACTATCATTACAACCATCTTATTCTTTAAATACCTTTCAGCCTTATCAACTTTTCCTAACACAAATTTATCCATATTCGTCAGTTTCATTTTATTCATCTGACTATCTATGATCGTTGCCAATTTATTTCTAGCTACTATTTCCTGTTCTATCTTACCCGGTAGTGTTGGAACGAAAGCTTCTCCTTCTGCTATAATAATTACTTATAATATTGGTAGATGCTCCCTTTTTACCTGCACTGCATGTTTTTTCCCAAGGGAAAGAATCCATTGTACCTCCGTTGGAATATCCTTGCCTGTTTTATTTATGATCCATTTACTTTTCATTTTTATTCCTAATTTCTTTTCTTGTAAATTAATAAGGCGATTGAATTTTTTCTTGTATACCTCCTTAATTTTCTCATGAAATGATGTTGCTAATCTGGCCCCATATTCTAAAACTTCCCTCATTTTCTCTCCTGTCAACTGTTGTTTAAGTTATTGATTATAACTTGTACTTCATGTTCAACTTGTGTAAGCAATTGATGTTTTTCCCTGAGTGTAAGGTTAAGAATTTTGTTGTGCAAATCTTTTGTGTACCCGGAGATAGAGTGATGAAATTTTGGCAACCCATTTTAACAAAACTATTCAAAACATTCTTCCTGAAATTTGCAATAAAATTCGGAATAATACCTGATATTCGACAGCGGATAAGAAATGTTCTCGTCTGCTTTATCCTAATGATCTTATCCCTCACCGTTTTAAATCTGTTCACCCATCTCATTGCCTGGCTGTTCTTCTTGAATTTGTTGTAGTCCATTATCCTTCCACGTCGTGTGTCTTTTGGCGTGCTCACCTTAGATTAGATAAGTGATGATTTATCCGACCTTTGGTATTAGATTCAAAATTAAAATATTTGTTTTAATTAATTTTATTCTTCACTATTTCGCTGCCCTTTGAGTAGCATCGTCAGGCAGATAAACACAATTATTAATTAAAAACGAAATGAATTAATAAACAAAATTTTTTTGTAATATGCAACTGTAATAGTATTAAGCCCAATTACAACAGCCTAAAAGCTCTAAAATATAAAAATTGTTGGACATTCAGAATATCAAAAGGTTAGTGACCGTAAGTTCCTTCCAAGGAAATTTACCCAAACACAAGTGTTGTCGGTTCGAATAGCCACGTTACACAATTCGTCTTATTAATATATTTTAGAAGTAGATGGAGTTCGTGTATTCCGTCAAAAAAAGGCTTTCAAAAGGTTGTTCTCTTTATGTATGCCAAGACTGGGGCACTGTAGGAGATAGTGTTTAGGGGTTTCCGCCATCAGCCCTTAGACTCAACTACGATATTAATGCCCGTTTTGTATTCCAATGGTAGCAACAATCGTCCAGTGACCAGGATATGACAGCTGTCATTCTGACTAGTGTATTCCTGTTCAGAGTCATAAGGAACTTGGTTTTCTTACCGTCATATCTAGGCCAAATACCTTGTGATATGAGATAAGTAGTGAGTTCTCTCCACTTTCTGTTTGCGTTATTGTGGAACTGGCGATCCATCGCATTACCCACTACTCTTAGGGGGGTTTCTATCACGCTTCGTCCATCCGCATTTCCTCTACAACCTTTTCTGGGTATTTCAGCGGCGGCTTTGTTTGAGGCTATTTTCTTATGACCAGGAACCCACTCTTGGGAAAGTCTTGTCGTGGCGCCGATCTCGTACAACCGATCTCTTTTATCCTGTCAGGATAGTGCCCTATTCACCGCTGGGTTGTTCTAGTAGATTTGGGCATTCTTCCCTACTATAGCGTGATTTTGTAACTGGAAATGTAAATATATATGTATTTTTTATGTGTGATCCTAGTATATTGTTAGTGAAAAGAAATAGTAAATTCTGCTTCCACAAGAAGATGCTCATATATTTTTTAAGGGTGCGTCTAATCGCAAAAAGGGCTAAATTTCGTAATCACTACTTACAAATATAAAAATGGCCATATCTTCTAAACGGTGCGTCTAATCGCAAAACGGGCTGAATTTCGTGATCACTACTTAAAAATATTAAAAATGGCCATATCTTATAAACGGTGGCATAAAACTTTTTAACGGGTCATATCTTCTTAATGGTGCGTCTAATCGCAAAAAGGGCTGAAATTCGTGATCACTACTTAAAAACATAAAAATGGGCATATCTTCTAAACGGTGCGTCAAATACCAAAATGGGCTGAATTTCAAAATATAAAAATGGGCATATCTTCTAAACGGTGCGTCTAATCGCAAAAAGGGCTGAATTTCGTGATCACTACTAAAAAATATAAAAATGGCCATATCTTCTTAATGGTGCGTCTAATCGCAAAAAGGGCTGAATTTCGTGATCACTACTTAAAAATATAAAAATGACCATATCTTCTTAACGGTGCGTCTAATCGCAAAAAAGGTTGCATTTCGTGATCACTACTTAAAAATATAAAAATGGTCATGCAAAAAGGACTGAATTTCGTGATCATTACTTAAAAATATAAAAATGGCCGTATCTTCTAAAAGGTGCGTCTGATCGCAAAAAGGGATAAATTTCGTGATCACTTCTTAAAAATATAAAATTGGCCATATCTTCTTAAGGGTGCGTCTAATCGCAAAAAGGGCTGAATTTCGTGATCACTACTTAAAAATATAAAAATGGCCGTATATTCTAAAAGGTGCGTCTGATCGCAAAAAGGGATAAATTTCGTGATCACTGCTTGAAAATGGCCAAATCTTCTAAATAGGGCATTTAATCGTTTTTGGTTAATGTATGAGAAATTCATACTACAAGCTTACAAGTCATGAACATTTTTCTAATTGAAAAATGGTTGGTTTTCGTTGGAAATAATAGACAATTCAGTTAAGCACACTCACTGGCATGACAAGTTCATCATCAGATGCCTAATTACGCAATTTACATATGCTAATTAGTATCGATCGAAGATTCCCCAGTACCAACACACATTTATTATTCCAACAGAATCCAACCTTTTTTCAATTAGAAAAATATTCCTGACCTTGTAAGCTTGTAGTATGAATTTTTCATACATTAACTAAAAACTAATGAAATCATTAATTTTAGAAGTATTATTTACTTCATAATCATCATTTACGTCATAATCATCATAAAATTCATTAAAATAATCTTCATCTTCATCATCATTGGCACTATTATCATTTTCATTTTTGGTAGAATATGTAGCTTCAATGCAGACTGCGGCATTTGCTTCATTTTAATTTTACAACTCTTCCTCATGCTTGAAATGAATGGGCCAGAACTTAAAGAAATCTATTGGACACGTCTTCTATTGTATTTTCCCGACAGAATTCATGCGAAAAGTGCTCCTTTTGAAGTCATTCTTTCTAACTTAATGAGATTCTTCAGTTAGTTGTCCCCTAGGCAATGGTGGAAGCGATATAATTTCTGGGAAGTGAATAAAGTATTTATGTAGAGTAGAAGGCATATAATACCATGGATAATTTCAGTTTGAGTTTATATTATTCGATCTTTCGGGCTTTCGATGAAAGCATGCACAGGAAAGAAATGTTGTGAACATTGATGGTTATGGTGAAGTATTTGTTGTGGATATTTTCGCATAAGTAGGAGTTTAGGCAATTCTCGCTTAGTTGAGAGATGTTTATCCCTGTAATGTGTGATGATATATGTATCTAAATACTTGTGGAGAAGTGAGCTGATGATATGCCTTGGTGGACATTGAAATAGCTATATTCCAAACCATGCACAATAATGAACAATTTCACTCATTTCTTTTTAATATTTCTATTAAAGTTTCCTTTTTTTATTGAAAAAGTACTTTTTAATAGTTATTGATCTTGAACCGAACATTTATTGAAAACATAACCATGGATAATTTTAACAAATTCCCTGGCAGTATCATTACCGAAATTTTAAATTTTTTCAATATTGACCTCAAACCACTAGAAACAACTATTAATATTGTGTGAATATTTTTTATCAACTATAAATCAATTGTTGTAATTTCTGCAGATACATCAGCATTCTTAAAAAAACGACTTGCAGAATTACCATCGTTTGAGTTCCAAAGCCTGGGTTTGGTTGGTCAAAAATTATTCCAATTTTTTGTATCAGTAATAATTTTTGATCATCATCATATCTAGTTTGCCATTTTTTAATCGGAAGTTTATTTCACAACTGAATAAGATAGTTAAAAAATCTTATCCAGCTATGAAGGACAGATAAACCAAACTCCATGGTTTCTATATTGACAGCTTTTGCAATCATTTTATCAATTTTATCGATCCCGGCAAGATATTGTTAAAAACACCGTCTAAAAAGAAAATTACTGGAGCATTTAGTGTGGTTTCCATAGAATTGTCCTTGGTGTATGCTTGTTGGCATGTGGAAAGGTGAGAAGTACATATGTGACTTGAAAGAAGTTATTGAGAAAAACGCGTTTAAAAAAATCGTTTCGTTTTTCCGTTACAGAAGAACCACCAAAAAGCGTGTTAGGAGTAAAAAAGAGTAAAATTTTGATATTTTTGTAATTTTGTACCTTTGATATTGAACTTTTTTTAAATTTCAAATATTATAATATATTTATATTTATTTATATCACATTTTTCAATTTTTTCATTAATTATGTTCATCTTTACAGGTGATTTGTAAAAAAACTAAAAGACATAGAAACTTGCGGTTTGCGGCATTTGAAAGAGCGTTTTTATCCTATAACCTCGGCGCAGAGGTCCCTTTTCGTGGAGCAGGTCACATATGGTTGTAAGCAGATATGAGTTAATTATCTTTCCTAACGTCTTTAGAAGGAAAGATGAGAGGCAGATGGTGTAAAAAGTTTTGAAGCAAAATGTGATTATTTCCTCGATTATATCCATCTGTATGGATATATAAGATATATTAATACGGATGTGCCTACATTTTGTACACCACTTCTTACTCGGATGCCATGTCGTCATTGACAGGTGATTTGTATGGGTTAAAACTTGTTTTTCTCATACTAATTATAAATCACGAATCCCTCAATTCTTCACCAGGTTTATGTTATACTTGATTAATTCCTTAATACCAATACTTAACTTTTAGCTATGGTACCGGACTTCAAATAAAATATCCCTTCACCAAGCAGCATGCTGCAAAATTCGTGACAAAATTTCCCTACAAATTGGTCACACGTCTAAAACCAACCTAATTTGTAAAATGACCACTTTGAATATAAATGCTTACAAAACTAAATGACTTTCATTGACACCTTTTGTTCCAATTGCTTCTTTGCCCTGTTACAAGTAGTATTTTTGTAACTCCGATTGCAACTTGGTGGTGAACCGGTTGACCGATATTGCATGTTAACGTTGTGGGCTACTGTTGGCGGGTTTTCTGCACACAAACGTGGTTGCCACAACGAAACGAGGCAGTATGGTCTACACAGCTTTAATTTCACTTGTTACGGTGGCGATAAACATAGACGAGGCGACATTTGTCACTTGTCACATAAGCTCGTACTATGTGGAAAGCGAAAACAAAACCGGTTTTAGATACCAATGAAATTCTTTATTCCTGTGAAAGTACGTTCGATGCCATTATGTATGGAACTCGATTTCTTTTGCATGGCCACCACGGGCACGCTTGCTGAAGTCCAGACGCTGAACCCAATTTTCGACGGTTTTCAAGCATAAATCGGCCGATACTGCTGCAATTTCACTTTCGATATTCGTACGATGTTCATCAATCGTCGCTGGTTTGTTGGCGTAGACCATAGATTTGACGTAGCCCCACAGGAAATAATCTAACGGCGTCAAATCGCACGACCCAGGCGGCCAATCGACTGGGCCATTTCGTGAGATAACACGTTCACCAAACTTGGTTTCCAATAAATTGATTGTGGCATTCGCTGTGTGGCTTGTGACGCCGTTCTGTTGGAACCACATGTCCTCCAAGTCCATATTATCCAATTGGGTAGCGATTCGCATTCACAGTAATGTGCCGGTCTTGATCATCACGGAAGAAGTTCGGCCCAATGACGCCGCCGGCCCATAAACCGCACCAAACCGTAATTTTTTCGGGATGCAATGATGACTCATGGATTACGTGTGGATTGCTGTCTGACCAATAACGCATATTTTGTTTATTGACGAAGCCATTCAGCCAGAAATGAGCCGACCATAAATTGGACGTAGCGCTCTTAAAGTTGAGGCCACTGACTCCAAATTTCGGTAGTAAATTTTAATAATTTCGACTCGTTGTTGGCTCGTATATCTTTCCATGATGAAATGGCAAACCTTACTGAAGAGAAATGTCAAAAGAGCGGGAAAAATATGACGTCGTTTGCTGTCTCTATCGATTTACTTTTGTAGCGTCTCTGTTGAAAAACCCTTTATTTCTGTTTTTTTTCAGACTGGTAACTTTATGCCTCCTTAGAACTGAAATGGAAACGGTAACTTCAAATGCCGCTTAATATCGCTTAGCTCTCCATACAAAATAAGTGATAATCTAAGCAAGCGGTGTAACGAAAACCCGCCTATTACGACAAAGGCAACGCTGGTTCATACCTCGACCTTTAAGCATCCAACTTTGTCATATAAAGAGCAGATTCCGGATTTTACTTACACTGAATGGAAATGCTACATAAACCCAGCACATATGATCGTCGGTTCAACGAAAGTGATCTGCATCGCCGCAACGAAAATAATTGCAATAACTGAAAATGTTTAATCGCAGTGACGAACATGTTGCATTGTTGCGATGAATATGTTTCATGGAATAAAATTGGATGAATTTATGGATCAGCTCAATACAACGTGGAGATAACTACCCCACTCGTCAGGTGAATAGTTTCATTGACAGGATAGAATGCGGAAATATGCCCATTACGGAGGATGACGATAGTACGTCCAATACGGGTACGACGACGGAGGATTGCAGACGATATATGGGTATCGCGTTTGTTCGCGGACTAACAGAGGAGGGAAAACTACATAAGGTGCTACCGAACGACAACACCACCTACGCACAATACACTTGGTGGCATATACACGTGCACAGGTGACAAAATAGGAGAAGAGAGGAGGGACAATGTTGTGTACGAGATAACGTGCAAAGGAAGAGAAGGGGAGCATTGTGATAAAATATATATGGGCACCACGAGAGGAGCGCTTGGTGTGCGGATCGTGGGGCACAGAACGGACGCAGGGGAAGGGAATATGACATCATCATTGACAGAACATTTGACGATCAGAGACCATACTGCTGATTTTGACAATGCGTGAATATTGGATGTCTAGAGAAGGGACAGGACAATATTGACACTGAAGAGCCTGAGAATACAACAACGAGTAGGACACGGATAACCTTAGCTATGCATACTCTGCTTTTATTAAATAGTGATAAAGTGCAATGATAACTTGGCGCATCTTTCGGTTTGGGATATATATGTATATTGTGAATGTTATATGTATATTTGATGTTAGTCCAGAAAATATGTTTTTGTAAAAAAAAAAAAAAAAAAAAAAAAAAAAAAAAAAAAATTTGACCTAAAGGCGCTACGTGTTAACGTTGCCCCATGTTGCCTAAATTTTTACCAGATACAAAGTAACTTCTGTGTTGCAAACCCACCAAGTTTCGCAAAAATCTGCCGAAAAATAAGTATATTGCAACAATCTGTCACTTAGAAAAACATAATTTCAAAATTTTTGAACTTTGACCTTCGGGCGCGACGTGTTAACATTGTCCAATTTTCCCCAAATTTATAGCATAACATTTTTTCATCAAGTGGCATAATATGCGGCCCGGCAATCCTTGAGTAGAAAGAAAAAAAAATTTTCATACAAAAAAATGCCACTCTAATGGTCATAGACAAAAATTCCCTCTTTATTTCCAAACGTCAAAGCAAGCATTGTTTTCGTGAATTGAAGATCTGCTGCTTTTTGTTTCGTTATTGTGACAGACACCAGTGTTTTCAGGAGTTTTCAACAAACAAATCCATATTTGGATCACAAATACATATATTGTAACCTATTAATCATTGTGTCCCAAACATGTTATATTGAATGCCAACTACAATGTGTTTGGACACAAGTATACTATATTTGCGGCAAGCTGCAAACACATTATATTTGCATCCAAACAATAAATACAGCAAATTTTTAAGCGTGTGGTAAAATAATAAAAATCATGCGATTTAGAATCTAATGCGGGGAGATAAATCAACTGAGCATATTCATATTCATCTTGCTGATAACAGTAAAATATACATGGACTTTAATGACGTTATTTTGGTTTCATATTGAAAAATATATGCCATCCGTTGTTTTCGTCAACAGCATATACAATTGTGGGTCTATTCGGCGTAAAATAGAAATATGTATACTTACCATATTTATTTGTGAATGATATTTATATATTTTATTGTTTTTCACAAATTTGTTGTTCACTCTCTGTTTAAAATAATAGTTTTTCTGAAAAGTCCTCGTGTAATATTCAAATATTGTTTATCTTTTACAGTAAAGCCTCTTATGAAATATCGAATAACAAGTGTTTTTGTAACAGAAATTAAATTCTGATTACAGTGACTAATATTTCAACACGAATTCTAATATTGTACTTTTTATGAGTTTTATCTTCCATTTCAGATGAATGAGGTGTTATATTTAGTAAGACCTAATTTTAGTTTGCCAAGAACATCGACAAATAACTCCGATGTATGATAATTATGGATTCGAATCAAAATGTAGACTTTATCATGAAATTTCCTATGCCGGAATTGATGTCCAACTAATCTTTTCCCTCTGTGCAATGGGGAAATATTTTGAAAAGTGGTTAAATAATATATATTTTGGGTGTGACTCATTTTGATTTTGGACTGCATAATTGCATGAATTGCGTACTCCTGTTTTATGTATGTATTTATTTTAAATGTTTCTTGAAGTTTGCTTTAAATGTTTATCTAATCGCTTGCATCATTACGGGCGCCTAACTAAGTGAACTTGTTTTAAAAATAAACAAGCTGGAGACAGCGTACGTTGCCGGATGGCAATAACTAATTTTCTCCCTGAAACTACGAAACAAACTAAAACTAGAAACACTAAATAGTGTATGGAAAATTAAAAGTAATGTAATCGAAAGCGGGTATCAGAAGCACGCGAAATGTTTTCATTTCGAATGACACTTTGCTGTGAATAAATATGGGGCAAATTAATTATATGACAATTACACTTATAATTTGCAGTTTAATTTGAATTACCGCTACAAATGTAAATTCAAAAAAAAAATACCACTGGCAATTGTACTTATTTTCAAAGCATTTCCTTCATATCTGGCAGTTTTGGCTGCGGCATTTTATACAGTACAGGTTTGTGAATTTGATAGTACTACCTGGCAGTACCTATCGAAGCCACAAACCTCTATATAGTATATAAAGTTCTTTAAAAACCGAAATGCCAGCAGTCAAACAAATTCAAAATTTTAAAATAAATAAATAAAAAATATTTAAAATATTTAAAATCATTACTGTTTCATTACAATTGGCAGCCGATTTCACAACCTGCATTTGCATTGCCTTAGCAAATGGAAATTCAAAAATATTTAATTATCATTGCGAGCAATGGTAATTCTTTTGCAGTTGCATTAGATAAAGTAATCCAAACTAAAATCCAATGCAAATTAAAAAATCCAATAAATTTGATATAGTTTCAAAGAAAACAATATTGCGTTCTTCTACGAGATATGCCTTAAACTGACAAACGTAATGCAGTTATGAAATAGCAAGTCATAGACTTGAAGGACACTGTGCGGTTTTAAGTATATTGTGGTATGCAGATATTGCCATTAACGAAAATTCACGTCTTGTGGGAATTTTAATGAAATTGTATCTAAGAGTAACTCCTTTCTTGTCCAGATTTATGTATTGAGATAAAATGTCAAGTTAACCAAAAATAAAATGGGAAATGTCTGAAAAAATATGAGATTTTTAGATCATTAAAATTTTCTAATAAAAACAATTCAGACCAGATCATAAAAAAATTATTTTAATTTGTGCATTTTGAAAATCATGTTCTTAAAACGAATATCTGGTAAAACTCGAGGTATCAGTTGTAAAACAGTAGTTTCGAATTATTGTGTCTGAATTTACTTGTACTATTAGACACAGGGAATGTAGGAGCGCATACCCAAGCAACCCAAACAAAGGTTACCCCTATAATGAGTCAAAATATTACAATTAACTCTGCAGGTGGTCTCGAGGCGGTTACTGGTAATCCACCCAAATCGTCATCTGTCGACGATGCATTGGCAGGGGCAGAATATCTACAGGCCCCAAACTCATCGAACCCAACAACAAATAAAACCACCAATACACTCAACAATACGAATACAAATTCGAATACAAACACAAATACGGTAACAAAATTAACGAGACTGGACAGCATCGAACTCTACCTCAGCGACGATACAAATGACTCTCTTGGCACTCTGCAACATCTATATCTGATACCGATGAAGAGTTCATCAGTATGACGAAATCAAATATGTCTGGACTGGAAACGAAGTCCGACAAGAGCACCATGGGTACCGCCGTTGAGGGGGAGAAGATTAAGACGAACGAGTAAACAATGGTAGCTGGATACAAGTGTTCTCAGCGCTATCTGAGGAGTATGCAGTCGAAAGACCCAACATCCCTCTCAGTGCGCGACAAACGCTTAATCAGGAAACATAAGTTCCACGTACGGTAGTATGAGTCTCTGATGAATACAACCGTCGTGGAAGTATGCCCTCCACATGCTAAGAAGGACGCTACTGATACACTTACAAAACCAAATACGCAAACAAACACATCTACAGACACGATACTCAGCAAATAGGCCACACGATACTCAACAAAAAGGCCACAAATCCACCGACACTGGTAGTCACGAATGATGGCAGACACTCTGCACACGGCCCACTGAAGGACAAGAGGTCTAAAAGACCAAGAGTGGATCATCCTACCACCGCGGGCACCTCTGGTCAAAAAGATGTACAGACCACAATTATGAGACAGCGCTCCAACGACTGCCAGGCCCCTAATGGTAAGCGGGTCAAAAAGTCTGAAAGCCTTACATCGGCACCCCAGCTCCAAGTGGCGATCCTGGTCCGGGGCAATCTAGAGGGTAGAATCTCTAAATAAATATAGCTGTTGGTAGAAGAAGGCATACTGCGGAAGATGCATGAAACCCTAGCGTCGGACGAAGTTGTTGATTTCGGCAACCCTACAGTTGTACAGTTCTTGTCATCATACGTCAACAATCTGAGCGGTCTCTGGCCAGCTATGGACATCTGCATCGTGCCTATCGACCAAATTCCGAGCTGGAACACGGTCAGAGTGTGAGTCCCACCGCCTGTCCTGGAGGGCGAAGTTCGTCTGAACCTCATTAAATGCGAGAATAAAAGCCTGGAAGCGGAGGACTGGAAGATAGCCCGAGGTCATGCGAGAGAGAAGTCACCCATTCATCGTATTGAAAAGTATTTTGAAACTTTGTATACTGAAGTCTGTCCGAACGCGTAGTGTAATTCAGAATTCAGATGCTAAAGATCAACATTATTGAAGAAATTTGAGCAATAGCACCCGTTGCCCAAATGTTATTCAAAATATCGCACATTTGCGCATCGGCCACAAGTGGTCATTTATCGTAATTGTTATAAATACATATCATACATAATTGTTATAAACCAAACTTGCATGCAATAAACTATTATTAAAAAATATTGTACCGTTTTAGATGTACCAAAAAACATTGGCCTGGAACATGACAAAGACCCCGTATCCTGCCGTTTATAACTTAAATTCGATTCAAAATACATAATAGGAATTTAAATGATATTTGGATATAAAATTTGGTTGTGGCGAGTGAAGTGAAAATAATGTGGGTTGCTGTAACTGAAATAATTAGAATTTCGGTTGTTGTAATAGAATTGGTAAGAATTTCTGTTGCAGCAAAAACTCTTTTTCATAAATACGGTTCTTGTAAGCTCAGAAAAATTAAGTATTGAGTTACTGCGACGAAAATAATTGAAAATTCGGTTTCAGAAACAGAAACGCTTAAAAATCGAGGTTGATTCTTCCGAACTTTCGTTATAGCGGGTCAAAAAGTTAAATTCGGTGGTGAACACCTCAATTTGGTTGTGACAACCGCAGCTCCGTGGCAATAGCTGAATTTGCGGTTGCTATAACATCATGGCTAAGGCCGTCGGTGGTGCAATCGTTAGTGTGCGCGGCTCTTGTGCATGAGATCCTGGGTTCGAACCCTGCTCTGACCACCTTAAAATTTCTTTCGGCGGCGGTCACCTCGCATAGTGACGGCGACTCTATCGAGTATATAACCATGAAAAAGCTTCACAAAATACCGTTCTGAATCGGTGTAAAACTGTAGGTCCCAATCAGTGAGTGAAAACTGGAAAGCGCACAGCTCAGTGATTGCGAGAAGTTCTCCCCTCTCCCTTCATGGGATGTAATGGGAAACCATTTTTTTTTTTTTATAACATCATGGCAAACAAATAGTTCTGTGAGTATAGGTTATATTGGATGGGAAGTCTTTCTGTGAGTATTGGTTAGATTGAAGATCATTTGAGTTAAAACGAGTTCACCCGAGGCCGTAAATTCGGCCCATTGTGGTTCCCTTATATAGATTTGAATGGAGAAAGGAATAGTTGTAGAGAAGAGGAAGAATACAGGAGAGAGGGTAACTGTTCACTTGTCCTCTTGTGCTCTGCTGAACCAGTGAGATTTGTCTATGAAATTGGCGAGGGGTTTAATTGGAGCGTCTGGTTGGTCATTAAGCCTGCCACCCAGTAGGCTAGACCATACTCTTACAGTCCTCTACATGAATAAATCCAGTGCTGCGCTGAATCCTCCTCTTCTTCATCTAAACAGCTTCTGGAGAAGTTTTTATATATAAGTTTCACGCATTTAGACATGTAAACTATCACGCAGTGTCCAGATATGACTCCTGTGAGAGTGCTGAGTGTGTTCTTTCCAAGGGACAGCAACCCTTTCGTAAGTGTTCCATCAATGACCGGCCGAAGAGGTCGAGCTACCGTACAGTTCTGTACCGACTCCCATCTGGACTTGGTTAATGCTACTCCAAGTTTGTTGACTTGGTTCTGCAGTTCCACGTACTGAATATGCACGTCCAGAGTCCAGGATCGCAGCGTCTTCCCGCTCACAGGAGGTCGTTCTGGCACATTCGTCTGATATTTCGTTGCCATAAACGATGCCATGTTCCGGTACCCAGCAGAGCGTGATTTCGTGCACCTGAATTTGGGTTAGGGATAAGAAGCAGTCCATCGAACGACTTGATTTGATGATTCTTGAGTCTAAGGCCTTGAGGGCTGCCCTGATGTCGACGGCTACTAGGAGTTTTGTTGGAGATAAATCCCGTTCCAAAATCTGTTTTGCGGCAACGTTCGGAAGTGTGGTCGAAATCCTGAGATTGATTGGTTTGGAGTATATTCCCGACTCTGTGCCCGTTTCCACTTTAGACCCATCCGTGAAAACTGAGATTTCACCGGCCTCAGTAACGCCATTTGACGCCCCGTATTCACGGCTAGGTATAATTACCTTAAATCTTCTGTTCTGAATTATTCTCGAAGCCGTTTGTCGGAACCGTTGCCGACAATAGTCTTGATGAGTTCCTCTATGTTGGCTGTAGGAGTGTCCGCATATATATCCTCTACGACTGTAACTTCGCTGCAGCCAGGGAGGTGGGTATTCATAAGGATTTCTAGAGTCCCTTGGATGCTCTCCCTGTGCAATACAAAAGGAAGTCTGTTGTGCTGGGGTCTTTGCACAGGACTTTGCGGAGCTTTGAGGCTTCGCTGATGTCTTCCAGTTCTTCACAGAAATTCGTCCAGGACTTCCTTTCCGCCTTTCTTGACTCTCTTTTGAACGTCCTCGCAGCCACTCGATATCTTTCCCAGCTTTTCGGTATTCCTTCTTTTTGGCTTTGTTGAAAAGCTTTCTACTTTCCTTTCCGTTGTCCACCATGCTTGGTTGGCTTTCCGGGGTGGTGAGCGCTCCGGACAGGATTTATGGATAGCCTCTACAAAGTTATATGTCTTGTGATCCACTGAGTGCGGCTGATGTGACTGCATAAATCGCTTGAACTTATGCCAGTTGGTCTTCCTCGGGTTTCGATAGGGCTTGCTCCTGGTAATCTCGTGGTCAACGCTGAAATGTGTCACGAAATGGTCCGAAACGAAGCAGTCAGTTGATACTCTCCAACTGGAGATTCTCGTCGAATCGCTATTTGATACTAGAGTTAAATCTATAACCTGTTTAACCTGTAGGATAAAAATTATTCAAGCAGAAACTCACGTCATTTGTTAATGTCCGTGCTGCCACAAATAGTGTGGTGAGCGTTCGCATGCAAGCGTCATTCGTGAGTGTGTTTTGTGAATGTGATTCGTGAGTATAATCCGTGAGCGTAAATACCAAAAATTTCCGTCACGCTAGATCACGCACGCGATTGACATTAGGAATCATGTTCACTCAGGATCACGTGATTGAATTTAATGTTAGTTCCGATCACGCGTGAGACGACACGCGCACACCTCTAGTCTACACCTAGATGCATATGCAAATACTAGACATGGGCACGAGTTACACGATTGCCGGTAATCACGCCTGATTCACTCGTGAGTGTGAGTAGGATCAAAATTTGATCATGTGAGTCACGCAAATCTTCGTGCGAGAGTTCAATATATATGTGAGTGAGTGTGCGTGAGTACTATTATCGCGTGAATCACGCATATTTCCGAATGTTTGAATTCATGTAATTTTAATTTTCTTACTACTTTGTGAAACACAGTAATTTTAGGAAACTTAGAATATAATTTCCCTTTTACAAATCTTGGCTGATCATCTTCTGTATTCGAAGGAGTTAAGCTATAAGCAAAGGAGTGTTTGCTACGTCTGGAAGAATATTAATGGAAATAAGAAGCAGACTTCTTAGAGACTTGTAGTATGAACTTGTAAGCTTGTAGTATGAACTTCTCATACATTAACTAAAACTAACAAAATCGGTCATAAATAAAATTCAAATCTAAAAAAACCTAACTGACACTAGCCAGGTCATCAAAAAATCTGTACCACTGAAAAATGCCACTCCGTGTTATAGTAAAAAGTTACCTCAAATCACTGCAACAATGTGAGTATGCAAGAAGAAAAGGAGAACATGGTGGAAAAGAGCTGTCTGTTCTTGTATTGTAATTATGGACCTTTCAGTGTGGTATCAATTCAGGCACAGTAATTATCTGATAATTAACTTGTCACCGATTTCGAAACTTGTCGTATGAGCGCGTGCGCTTAACTAAATTGTCTATTATTCCAACAAAAACCAACCATTTTTCAATTAGACAAATTTTCCTGACTTTGTTAGCTTGTAGTATGAACTAGAGATGGGCGCGTGCCTAATTTTCGAGGCACGATCCGACACAAGCACGAGGTTGATATTAACAAACATACATACATACACGCACGACATACTCGCACGACTTCATACACGCACGACTACATTTTGGCAAAGGCACGACTCACACGAGCACGAGCTTAAAAATTGCAAACACGCACGCGCACGAAAAAGCACGGTCTTACACGAAAATATAAAAAGAGTGTATACACTGAAAACATTAGGTAAAAGGTTATACTTGTTTAGAGAGATGTTTGTACCAATAAGAGGATGCGTAACAGGGACAAAACTCTTTTGCATTTTCCGCAGCATAGATAACCCACTATTGTCTCACTGCTGTCGTTTCTCTGGTCTCTCTCTCTCTCTCTCTTACTCTCTTCGTTGAATATTTCTATACACGAGAAGTTTTTTGACGATGTTATTGAATCTAACTATAATAGAAATTCCAATCATGTTTAAATGTGCGTTTAAAATAAGCGTTTAAAAACTAAGAAATAATCGAGTTATGACGCGAGAGAGAAATGCGTTTGAATGAATCGCGACTACGTTTTGGTTCTCTAACATCGCCAATCACGGACGTAAATATAACAATTATTACACTGACAGAATTTGTTGATCTAGTTGTGTGTGATAAAGCGATAACGAATAATTTATTTAACTGGGGTTTGTTTTGAATAGATACGTTTATGCTTTTTCGTGTTTTTTCGTGTCACAGTACTCTCGACTTGCACGCACGATATTTTTTTACTCTGCACAAACACAAACGGTGCACGCACGAACGTAAAAATTTCTTCACGAACACATCGTGGCACAACAAAAAGCACGGCCCGTGCCCGCCTCTAATATGAAATCCTCATACTTAAACTAAAAGAAATGGGATCACATTTCGAGGGGATTTATGGTCATGCTTGTGGTGAATATTATTTAAACAAAACAATTTAGCAAACCTGCTATTGACATTCAGCAAACGATCGTAAATCTACTGCATTTTTAAAACAATGCCATTGTCACTTTAAATTATGTTAAATTCAAAGAGTATTTCAGATGATATTACAAACAACATCATTGGAATTTGCATTGTGTTATAAGCTATACAAGCGTACAAATGTCACAAAATATCTAGCAACAAAAAAAATCATTGTCTGACTATTTTAACGATTCATCCAGTGCTTTATATCGAAAAAATATGCACTCAATGCAAATATTTGAAATACCTTCTGGGCATTCAAATCAAAATCACACAACTGCAGCAAAATGCGTTAGCGAACAAAGAAAAACGAAATAATTGTAGAGAAATATTTGAACAAAGAGTATTTTTTATGCAAGTGATAATAGTTCGCCGAACTGATTTGATTGTGAGAAGCTCTCCCAAATTCTTTCATAGGATGTAATGGGAAACCATTTATATTTATTTTTTTGATGAACTAACGAATGTTTATAATTTTATTATTGTAGCTCCGTTTATACGAGGCTTTAAGACTGAATCTTTATACTTTGTTATTTTATTTTTGAAAATAAACTTCCATAAATAAAACTACATTGTTTTTTGTAATCTTTCTATGGCACGGAGAGGAGCACCGCTGGTGAGCAGTCGGAGAACATTTATTATATACTTTAATTTTCGAATTTTTGGACACTAATTATCTGATCATGCACATCAAATATTTTTAATTTTGCTCAAATTAATTCCCGAGTCAAAGGGTTCAAACTGGGTTGAAATATCCTGTTTTAGGTACAATAATTTGACCCACCATCGCACCGTGAAATCACTGTGACTGTTGGGCATATTTATCTTATGGGAAGTGTACAGACTTCAGGTAAAAACGGTGTCAATTTTTGTGTTTTTACCATAAAAAGAAAATTTGTATTGAATCCTGTCTAAATGACGATACATATATATTTATTTTTATATTTTTTGTAATTTTGGCTGGGTTTGCCTCCCGCCACCGTTATATTGGCAATGAAAATACACTATAAAATTACTGAACAAGGAAACCCCCCAACTGTGACGCAAACTTTATAAGGACCATGATTTAAGGATATGTACCTGGAATGTGCGAACGTTATACAGGACTGGTGTCACTTTCCAACTGGAGGATGTCCACGGAAAATATAAAGCTGACATCACAGCGATCCAGGAAATACGATGGACAGGACATGGTTGCACCAGAAAGAAAAACTTCGATATTTACAACAGCTGCCTTGAGCGTAAGCACGAATTTGGGTGCGAATTTATAGCAGGCAAGAGACTGCGACACCTAGTTTCAAGGTTCAACCCAGTGAGTTGCCGCATAGCCACAATTCGCATCAAAGCTAAATATTTCAACAGCTCGTTAATTTGTGTGCACGCATCGACAGAGGATAAAGATGATGAGTTCAAAGAAACATTTTATGAGCGTCTGGAGGAAGTATATGATTTAATGCCAAATTACACCCAAAGAAATTCCTTGGTAAAATCAACCACAAACCTTAGTTGAAAATGCGTCAACCAAGGAACATTGTTAATTTAACAAAGGTGGCGTGATCAATTTATTTTCCAAAACGTTACAATTTTCCTTGCTTGGATCAACAACGCCGTGGTTAATTTTGTCTTTGAACAATCACAGGAATATTAAAATAACAATCTTCGTGCTTGCCTATTTCAATTTTTCAAGCAATATTAATATTGTTGAACAACTACGCTCCGTGATTAAGTAAATATTTCGAACGTATTTGTTGTAATAAAAAAATATTTATGCTAAGATTTTCGTGTTTATTTAAAAATAAACCTGTTTGTTTTAGTATTTTTTATTAAGCAGGGTCATGGTTAATTAAACATGTTGATGATGTTTGCACGTGATCTTGTAAACACAAAAATGTGTACTTTAAAATAGATGTGTTTACATTAAAATAGTCCTGTTTGCCCAAGTATGTGAGTGTTGTTAATTAACCACAATCATTGCTCATCGAACATGTTTTATGACTCAAGCACGCATTGTTTTTTAAATACAAAAATAGTTGTTGCGCAATATCCGTGTGTGCACAAAAACAGTCCTGCTTACATTAATACGTTTATATAGTTACTTAACGCCGATTATTGTTAATCAAGCATCCTTCATTATTTCTATTCGTGTTTGGGTAAACACTAAAATCTCTTATCCAAAATATTTGTGTTTACATAAAAGCAGTCCTTTTCATGTTAATATGTAAGCATATAATATTATTGCCATTGTTAATCAAATATGCTGTATTGATCTGTAAGAAATTGGAATCGTAATATATTAAACATAAATATTGTATGTTCATGGTACAGCGACCATTCACGCCTTTAAAGTGAAACTTCTTCTAGGAAAAAAAATAACAAAATTTATGTTATGTTTTCATAATTATTATTTTATTGGTTTTAATTGGTTTTAATAAAGTACAAACATTATAGAAAAAATCTTAAAACTATTTTAAGAAAGTATATTTCTTTTTAGGATTTGAGTATAATTTAGATAAATAAAGTTTTTTTTAGGAAGATACATATATTTCTTTCCATAGGATTGTAGTATAATTTAGATATATAAAGTAGAAACAACAGAAAAAATCTTAAAAGTATTTTAGGAAGGTACATTATATTTCTTTTCATTGGATTGTAGTATAATTTAGATATTTAAAGTAGAAACAACAGAAAAAATCTTAAAAGTATTTTAGGAAGGTATATTTCTTTCCATTAGGATTTGAGTATAAATTAAGAGGGGGTCCATCAAACTCATTGATATTGTAAATAAAATAGGCTTCTGTGCCATTCAAAATTTCGTAAGAGTTGAAATGATCGCAATACTCTGATATTCCAACTTTTTCGCAAACAATATATGGAATTCCTTTCGATACCAAAATACACTCAATTCTATATATTTTGATTTCTGAATTGGATGTACTGATGTATTGATTACTTTTATATAATACTTTGCAGTAAGTGAGAGCACTATAACAAAGTTCATCATTCAAACATTTATACTGAATAGCAGTTTGTATCTTAGGAAAGCACCAATGATCTTTAAGAACAAGTTCGGATATGGATTTTGTTGAAATTTTTGAAGGAATCCCTATTTTAGAATTAATTCTTTTACAAAACATTAAACTCGCTTTAATTCCTAAAGAAAGAGGTAAATTTCTACGAGAAGTTGTATTATTGCAGTAGCTTTTGAGTACTTTGTGTTTGGATTCAAACCGGAATGACCACAAATGTTTTAACGGTCCGAGCATTTCCATTACGTGCGGGTAGTGAACCATAAAATGAAATTTTGGTTTTAAATTTTCGTTGAACAGCCCTATATATAAAGCATGGTGTTTGGTTATTAAATCTCGTAGATTGGTTACATCGACAGTTTTAAATCTGGACTTTAGAACGATATCCAAAATTTTATTAAGAAGAATTAGTAGTTTCCAATGTTTGCTATTATTTGGAACTAGATCTCCAATGATTATTGGTAGGAATCTGCAAAATGTCCACATTTCCTTCGCTGACATGTGCAATTTATCTCTTTGAATATGATCAGGTTTTATGAAAGGCGGAATATTTCCAATTTCAGATTCACCATACTTGAAAAATTGTGTCCTATTGTTTAAAGTGTCTAATGAAAAATATTCATCGTGAATAATAAATTGTTTTAATAGCTTACATAAGTCATAGTGGCATACACCTTCAAACACATCATGCATTACATCGACGGTTAAATTTTGAACAACATGAAAGGAAGCGATGCAGTTTAATACCGACTCGACTCGTATGCCGGTATTAAGAACTCTTTCACTTATCTGTGGAAATTGAGATATATCACGGTTATAATTTTCTATTGATCTGTGGTAAGCTATGTCATCGAAACAATTAGTATGGATTTCTGTTTTGGAACACTTGCAAATACGGCAAGGATATTGCGAATTAAAGCTTTTTGTATACCCCAAAACTGTATTGAGGCCAAGGTTGTCACCCAAAAGTACTCCTAATACAAAATAGAGCTGATATGTTTCACCGGATTGTAATTTAATGACAATTCCATCCTCTTCCAGTTTCTTTATTTCATTTACTAGTTGATAAAACAGTGAGTTTTCGCCATGAATTTTATGTTTCGAGTAAAATAACATAGCAACAAAAATGTTATCTAATTCCGAACAGATCCATTGTGGAAGACTGGGGAAATTGTAGTACACAGCACCAATGGAATGGCTACCACTGTGAGATCCCAATGGATTATTTGACTCAAAATCATCGAAATATAAGTTAAATGGAATAACTTTGTCACGTTTATTTACAGGAAATTTTGCTACTCTATCCTTCCACAGTTTAGTTGTTATTAAATGGGGTATGCCACTCAAAGTGATTTCATTCATGTTTTCAATTACAGCTTTATGGATGCCGTGTAATTCAAACATTTTTTTAAACTGAAATTGTAAAGGTAGAATAATACCATCAGATTCAACGACATCAATAGATGGTGTCATACCACTGATGACGCATACTTCGTTATTTATAATAAAACTGGATGGTTCCCTATACAGGTTATATTTTGTTGTTGTTTGGATAAATTTGTGAAATGTTTTGACATTTTTGAAAGGATTTTGTAAAGCAGTTAATGTGTGTTTAAAATATTCTAATTTTTCCGTTTTTATATATGAGGAAAATTGACGATCGATATTTTTAAAAATTGTGTCAAAAAAATCATCTGTAAAATCTGATATAATTTCTTCTACAATTTTTCGACTTAAATTAGGCCTTCCATATAAGTTACAAAGAAGTTTTATTGCGGATTTTTCAATTACTTTCAATATGTCATTACTGTCATATATATTGTCACTATATTCGCTTTTTGTTTCTTCATCTAAGTTGTTATTGCAGCCTAACTCACTTGTATCAATACTTTCCGAAAGAAGTGCATTTCGAGAGGTAAAACAGCTTGAATTATTTTTTTTGCAAGATCGTTGAAAATGTCTCTTAAAACTTTTTAAGTTATAGATCTGACCGCAATTTAAGCAATGATAATCATCGTTAGGCTTTAAATTATGAACCAACTTATAGTGAAAGACAAGGTCATTTAATACGTCGAACGACGTTTGGGTTGGACATAAATAACAAGAAAACATTATTTTGTATGTGCTTTTAAAAGATTAATTAATATTAGGACATCGGGTGGAACCCTTTCCTTCGTTGGAATATCGAAAAAATATTTTTGAATAAATAGCCAAACTGCCCTACATGATACTGGATACTTTAAGTTAAGGACAAAAAATATTTTAAAACAAGTATCCAGCGCGGGTAACAATGAATCAAACTTATATTTTATTTCATTGTAATAAACAATGAAACTATTATCATAGCTACAAAATACAACTAAAGGCTGTAAACTTTGTCCTTGTTCCCTCACCTTACTTGCAAGCCGGTCCAGAGTTGGATTGAAGTCATTGGCGTGGCTTACGAATAATACCAATGCCTGCTGAGAGTCCTTTATAGTTGGCTTGAAAAATTTCCTTTTTTTTGACCCTTCCAGAGAAATTGTTGTCTGTCTTGCGGATGGAGGAAGAACAGCATGAATTAAATTGCAAATAAGCACGTCTTCTGGTCCTGAAACAAAAAAAATTTTGAAATGATATATATGCGATTATAATGTAAACAAGAGATATTTTTACCTTTGGAAAAGTTCTTTTTGTTGCAGTCGCTAAGCAATTCTTGACAATTCTTGTCACGAATTTTGTCGTTGAGTATGGGGAGTATAGCCAACTTGAACTCATCCCAGCGTTCAATAAGGCAATGTTGTTTGAGTGGGTGGAGACATTCGAAGTCACAGTTTATCTACATCAAATAAAGAAGAAAGAAAACCGGTTGTATCGATTAATAATATTCGAAAATTGATTGCGGCCTCAACTCCAAAAACTTTGCGTTTCGTCCTGATATGGTGGTTGGGCTCATCAGTAGATTTAATCAATATTTGGAATTTATTTATTCCAAATATTGATAATGTTTTTGGTATGATTATCAATATTATTATTTGTAATGGACACCCAAACATAAAATTACCAGTGTTACTCCAGCTGCATGTTTGAGCAATGGCCAGTCAGTCAATACTATTGGGAAATGTTCTGTCAATATTTGGTTACGCCTTTCAATAAAAGTTCTCTTCCATTTTAATTTAACTTCATCCCAGGGTTCCTTATGAAGTTGGAGCCATTTTATATCTGCGGAGCAGTCTTTTAAGCAAAAAATTATGTGATATATATATATAGGTAATACATTTTTTTTTACGATTCAGCTAAATAAAACTAAGACATATGTTAACTGTTAGTACCTAGCATTGCTTCAGATCCTTCTTCGAATATATTCAAGCCAACAGAATTTGTCCCATCTGCTTCCATATCTTCTGGAGGAACATCTAAACCTATCTGTCGATAGCGGCGCTTAATATTGTAGTAGCGGCTGTATAGTCGACCAGAAGGATTTTCATTTGAACCCCGTTTAGGTGGTGCAAAATATATGCTCTGCAGTTAATATGGCATAATGACAGAACAGAATGTAAGAAAAATCGAAAAATTACCTGGTCTTCATTAAATCTTTCTTGAATCCTTGCGGCAATATACTGAAAATCTTTGCGAGATATAGATTTATTATTTCGGATGAACCACGTCGAAATGGTGTCGATTAATATTGCTCGGGCAGTATCGCCAAGCCGTTTGTTTTTTTCGAAGTCTTTTATTACGTAGTTTCCGGAGGGATTTGAATTGAGAATTGCATCAATGTCCTTAAATTAACAGTGAAAGATTGGAATGTCAAAAAAGGAAAGACATCAAGAAGTTGGATAAATTCAGAAAAGTATAATAAATCCACATTGCAGTAATGGACATACGTTTTTGAATTTACCCTTAATTTTGTTGTAAATAATGAAGCACAGTCAGCTTACAAAATTTCCAAAGACAATGCTAGGTGATGAAGGACTTGAAGTAGATGGTAGAGGCGATGTTGTTGGTGAACTTTCAAAACTTTGTTCCGACGATGGCGAGCGACCACCTATGTACTCAACCAAGTTTCTTTTGACGAACGCTACCTCTTCTAAAATTTGTTTCATATTACTCGCAAGCGACCATGTTGGATCTGAATGATTATGAAATCCCTATAGAAAACATTAATTAGAATTATTGAAAACATAATACAATATTGGCTGTCTGTATTTACATTTTCTGTTCGCCATTGGTACAATTTGTGTTTGAACTCTACTCTTACCGCGAATGGTTTATTGGCAAACATCTCTTTCAAATCCTCGTTATCGATAACCTTCAATATATTGACAGTTACTCCTATAGTACGGAAATGCTCATATAAATCAACAAAACCCCACGAAGCAATTAGATGATGCAATTCATCATCTACGTGACTGCATGTTTCTTCATCAACACGATCAGATGCATTTTCAAGCGCAAGATATGAGAGCCCCTCTGCCTCCTCAGTTTCTTCCAAAACCACATTGCTAAGGCTTATAAACGAATTTTCGGAATTCACTAATGGATCCTCACTGTATAAATACCCAATTCCCTCCATCATAGATAACAATTCACGGACTATTAAAAGAGAAAGTCAAATTTTCAAAATAAGTTTCTAGTCCTGCAATGCCGATGAAAAATAATCCCCCCTATCACAGAATCCGTCGGATTCGGAATTTTGCTACGAACTAAAAAAGATATTCTCACAGAATCCATCATAGTTGAAATATTTGCTACAAATTTTGAGATTCTTGGATAATGGTATGACTGAATCCTAATTAATTAAGATTTTGACATTTATGTGTTTGTTACCACGAAATTTTGGTTCCTTCGTAGCGGAATTCCGAATACGACGGATTCTGTGATAGGGGTGATTATTTTCTCTTATTTTCAACATAACAAAATAAATACTTATACAAACACAACTTTTTGTCGGATGGAGCAGTCAGACACAACTACAAAAAAAACATAGGGGCGGGCTACAGTCCGCTTGGGCGAACTGTTGGATACCCTATTCTAATTCCTATCCCTCATGAGTGGGCGTGACAAAAATTTAAAGAATTTTATCGAAAAAACGAAGCTTTTGTAAATAAAAACGCTCGCTAGCTCAAACTTTGGTTTTTCAATAAAATTGTTTTATTTAATTGTGGGCGTGTCAGTAGGCGGATTTAAAAAATACCGACGATATATAAAAAATTTCAGCTTTCTAGCTCAAAATTCAATTTTTTCCAAAAGTCCAGTTTAAAGGCCAAATTTTTGCATACAGACGGACGGACGGACATGGCTAGATCGACATTACTATCGATGCTGATCATAAATATAGTAACTTTTAGTGGTCTACGGGCGATATTAAGGTATGTTACAAACTATGCATCAAAATTAATATACCCTTAGAATAGGGTATAAACATACATACCACTTTCAGAGATTATGTATCCATTGCAATGAATAGTGGTTGCTTAACCATGTACATTCTCAATTTGAGTATGTGCATGTTCGTACGAAAAAATGAATAAATAATTTTTCTAGAAAATTTAAAGATTATTTGTTTGTTTTTTTTTGATAAACTAACTTTATAATACATAAGGAACAATTAAAGCCAAAGATTGTGTTCAACCGTTAGGTTTAAGTCGTCAAAAAAAGCAAAAGAAAAATTTTACGGTTTCGTTTTACGTATGGCTATAACTAGGGCCTAAGACTGAAAGACAATTCTAATGCACTTTATTATATCTATTAAAATTATTACTTACCCAAACGATGATGGTAAAAAACTATGTTTTTTTTTATACGTATGATTCCACGCGCACAGAAGTGTATTACAAAAAGAAACAGAGTCGTTAATAAACAAATTACAAACACGTCAACTAGACTAGCACATCTGAACACTCGCACTTATTCCGGCACAATGGGTATTTTTGCAAGAAACATATAAGACGAACGAGGAAAACCCCGTTATCGACGCCGACACATTCGGGGTTGACTGCGTATATTTGATTATATTCGTGTTAGTTTCACCACGTTCGTGCTGCTTTTAACAATGTTTACCCTTTGATTGCATTGTTTTCGTGTTGGATCTAGAACGTCTGTGTTTCTGCAACAATGTTTTATGCTTCATTGAATTTAAACATTATTACTTTAACA
Organism: Phaonia tiefii; assembly: GCA_963931995.1. Lineage (NCBI taxonomy): Eukaryota > Metazoa > Arthropoda > Insecta > Diptera > Muscidae > Phaonia > Phaonia tiefii. The sequence continues at coordinate 86,822,417 of OZ008367.1, read as the reverse complement.
TTTTCGTGATGCATTGACAACGATCTATGTTGATCAGCTTAAGCGCTTTGGAGACGATCAAAATTTGGTTATTCTCGTGGTAGTTTAACAAGGTTTGTGTTTCTTCAACAATTTTTATGCTGGATCAAAATTAAGCATTCTCACTTTAACATTTTGGTTTGACTATATTCGTAATAGTTTCACAACGTTTGTGGTCCTTTAGCAATGGTTATGCTTGATAACATTATTGTTTTAACATTTCGGTTATACATTCATAACGTATCTATTCCTACAACAATGTGTTATACTTGATTGATAATAAACATGATAACTTCAACATTTCATTGTTAGATAAACATGTCCGCAGAAACTTCTAACATGTTAATAGTTCTTTAACAAGGAATACGATAACTGAGGGCTAGCGCTATTTTACTTTGAATATCTTTCTGCTTAATTGCACACTAGTCGTAGTACTGAAGCTACGAATATGTTTAATTTATAAGAAATATGTTTCATTTTAATTTGTTGACCATATTTGTGTTTAATTAAAAACGCTTGACAACAAATTATTTGTAAAATCCCTAAGTTGTAACTTTATCACATTTATTGTTATTTAACAACTAAATCAACAATTAAATTGTATGCTAACAGTAAAACAATTTTTGAAACAAATTCAAACATTTTTAAATTAAACATATCTGTGATACTTGCGAAAATTTTTATCAACAACGACAAAGTAGTTGTTTCAAAAATGTAGCCTTGTTTGTTTCAAATACTTACGTATTTGATTTGAAAATTTTAAGCCCATTTTCGGTTAACAATGAAACATTTTTGATTCAACCAAGGTTTTTTCTTTCGGTGTAGGAACCATCGGTATTATTAGGAATCAGTAACCACAGGCGAGAAACCTACGAAGCCAAACACACGAAAAGCTGGATATTAACAAGCTACAAATAAAGGAGATATCAATGGTCTATCGACAGAAACTCTCTCTCCTGCTAGATCAGAATACACCCCCTCCCGAAGACTCAGATGCGCAGTGGAAGCACATCTCCCATTCTTTGGAAACCGCTGCAAAGACTGAACTTGGCTATCAAAAACCGCAGAAGGAAAGCCATGGTACGACGAAGAATGTTGCATTGCAACTGATGAAAAAGACGCTGCACGTATGGCAACGAAACAGTCAGTTACAACGCGTGCTGCGAGTGAGCGGTACAAGAAGCTGAGAAGGGAGGAAAACCAACTATTTAGGCGGAAAAAAATGGCAGTGGGAGCAGAGAGAGAGTGAAAACCGAAATGGGCAGGATGAATGGTGAATCCCGAAAGTTTTTCCAGAGGCTAAGAAGATTGAATAAGGGGCCTAATAATGGGCTGCCCTCCTGAAAGGACGAGAAGGAGACTGAGATGCAGTGTGTGCTCAAAATGTGAAGCGACCACTTTTCAGCACTACTCCACTCAGATTCTTCCACTGAAGATCAGGAGGTAATGATAGTGGAAGATAGTGTAGATTGTACCAAGACGAGATTAGAACGGCGATCTCCCGCCTGAAGTATAATGAAGCCGCTGGTGCGGATGGCCTGCCCGCCGAACTTTTTAAGGCAGGTGGCGAAGGACTGGTAGCACACAAGCATCAACTGATATACGGTATATGGCTGGGGGAATCTATGCCCAACGATTCGACTCCCAGGTAATTATGTCCTGTATTCACAAAGGGTGATCCGTGTGTCTGTTCCAACTATTGCGGTATCAGTCTTTTATCCATCGCGTATAACGTCTTGTCGAGCGTATTATGTGAAAGACTAAAGCCAATTATTGAAAACCTGATTGGACCTTATCAGTGTGGTTTTAGACCAGATAAGTCCACAACTGACCAAATATTCGCGCTACGCCAAATCCTGGAAAAGACCCACAAAAAGCAAATCGATACATACCACCTTTTTGTCGATTACAAAGCTGCTTTCGATAGCCCCATACGGGGAAAAGTGTACGAAGCTATGTCTGAACTTGGTATTCCGGCTAAACTGATTCGCCTTTGCAGGATGACGCTGACCAACACCAAATCAGCAGTGAAAGTGGGGAAAGACCTCACTGAACTATTCCGTACCAAGCGAGGACTTAGACAAGGCGACACACTTTCGTGCAACCTCTTCAACATCTTAATTGAGATAATAATGAGAAAGGCTGCAGTAAATACGAACAAGACCATTAACACGAAAAGCCATACGTAGCTGGCGTATGCTGACGACATAGACATCAGTGGGCGAAATTTTCAAGAGGTTACCGCAGTATTTTCAAGAATCGCAAAGGAATCAGCGAAGGTGGGTCTTGCTGTTAATGAGGGCAAGACAAAATTGATGGTGTCAACGACTAGAGAAACCTCTCGACTTGGTCCGCACTTGAACGTTGACAACGAATTTAATTTTGAAGTGGTATATGAATTTGGCTACCTTGGATCTGCCGTGAACAAGGACAACAACGTAAGCCTGGAGATAGATAGGAGCATTGTGCTTGCAAATAGATGCTATTTTGGGCTCAGCAAGCAGTTTTGGGAACAAAGTCCTCTCTCGACGGACAAAAGTCCAGCTATACTAGACTCTCATTTTACCTGTCTTGACATATGGCTCCGAAACGTGGGTCATATCGCAAGCGGATGAAAAACCCTGGGAGATTTCGAGAGAAAAATTCTCTGTAAAATATAAGGTCCTGTTAGGGAAACGGCGAGTAGCGACGTCGCTGGAACGCAGAGCTATTTAATCTATATTCTGACGTGGACAAAGCTAGACGAATAAAAGTGGCCAATTGCGTTGGCTAGGCCATGTTATCAGAATGGATAAAGATGACCCAGCGCGAAAGGTACCGGATGGAAGCAGGAAAAGAGGACGACCAAGATTCCGCTGGAAAGTCCAGGCAGAAGACTCCCTCCGTATCCTTGGTGTTACCAACAGGCGAGAAAAGGCGAAGGATAGAGCCAGTTGGAAGAATGTGCTGAAATTTGTTTGTTTAATTAATATGTGTAAGACGTCTGACCTTATGAGGTTGTAAATAGTCAATAGAAGTAAAAAAAGTAAGTAATTTGAGAGGTTTGCCAGGAGAATTACACAAAATTTTACGCTTTAATTTATATTGCTATCAAAAGGAATTTCTCATATGGTGGCTTGCTATTTGTAGTTTTTGTAGCAATTTCTTCCTGTAAAGAGTTTCTTCGTTTACCTACGAGAGCGGTCCCAAAACTTGTCGACCAGTAGCCAGTACCAGTTTGAAAAAAAAAATTTTGGTGCAAAGTGTCAACCTTATAAAACATAAGTTTTAAGTTTCAAAACGCCACGTTGTTTAGTATATTTATATGAGATATCAAAAGTAAACAATCTCAGTGAATTTGTAAACATGAAGTTACCGTTATGTAATCCAATAGTTCCATTTGAAAGGTCTCAGCCCGAGCAATAAGACGAGCGCCGTTGTTGTCGACCAATTGAGGTGTCCACGTCAGACACGGTACACTGGGACAGGTTTAAAAAAATGCCCGGACAAAATTAATAACGCCGGTGTTTTTGACTTTAGTCGTGTCATTAGTCGGTAGGTTTTTGAGGGTGCTGAGCTCATTTCTGGCATTGCTTTTTCCATTGGTTGGGGGGTGGGTGGAGTTATAGTGGGGGGGGGGTTAAAATTTAAAAAAAAACGTTATGGGTATCGTTTCATAGGTTTTTGGATGGCCCGATTTCATTTTTGGCAAACATTTTTCGATCAGGATTTCGATAACTAACCTAACGGAGGGAAGAGCATGTGTAATTTAATCTTTTCACATAAAATTTCGTTTCTTAACAAGGTTTAATGTTTTAAACTTTTCTACCAAATTTATTAGGAATTATAAAATAAATAAAAAGTTTGAGAAGTTTGTTTCGTAACCATACAAGATTTATTTGGGAGCACAAAAAAAAACTTCGTTTAAAAAAAAATTATACCATTACGTTCGACATTTTCATCATCGTCGTCCTCGGAATTTTCAAAATTTTAGTTTGAAATTTCGAAATTTTAGTTCGACATTTTATGGTATTGCCAGACCTAAATTCCGACAGAGTAACGTATTTAACTTTACACTGAAAAAAATTCAATTTTACACAAGTATTTTATATTTAAATATGAAATCAAAAACTGGACCAAGGATTAAAAAAAAAATTTTCTTCAGCAACTGATAGTAAAGGGTAACGAAATAAATTCACTGACTTCGGTTAGGGTCTGAAGTGTTCAAAAGTGAAAATCGCGTGTTGAACCCAGTTGATCATAATTTTTGTCGGTCCACAAAAGATTAAAAAATATAATATTTTTAGTCAATTACTTTCATTGCAATTGAACTAGAAACCTTAAGTAAATTAAATTAACTTAATATACAATTTCGTAGCTCTCATAACACAAAATAAATAAAAAAAAGTTTAAAACAGCCAGAAACATAACCTTCATATAACACACATCTTCTAAAAATAACCCAAAATTAGCCTGCATGCATGTATTGAAACAATACTCAACTTTGGGCTCCTTGGCTGATCAGCAACGTGCATGGAACCTTCAAAACAGTTAATTCTCGACCTCAGTGGTTAATTGGCAACTGCTTAAGTTACTTATTTTATCTGGATTACTGCTTCGATTTTTGGAATTTTGTCCGGTAATTTTTTAAATCTGTCCCAGTGTGCACGGTTAAGAACATCCACAAAATGGTATTGGATGACCGTCAGCTCAAGGTACGTTAGCTAGCTGAAGTGATAGGCATTTCAAAAAGTGATATACATCGTTTATTGACCGAAGGTTTAAAGATGGGAGAGCTGTGCGCAAGATGGGTGAGAAAAAAAACAGTGTCGTGAAGATGTTTCAGTAGAGTGTTTGGCGATGTATCACTGCAATAAAGCCGAAGTTTTGCACCGATTTATAACCACTAATTCACACCGGAGACAAAGGAACAGTAAAATCAGTAGACTGGAATAGGATAATAGTGTCCAAACAAGGCGAAGACGGTACCATCTGCAGGCAAGGTCATGTCGTCTGGATGCTCATTGGATAGTTTTTATTGATTATCTTCAGAAATGAAAAACCATCAACGGCGAATATTATGGTAATGTATTGCAGTATTTACGTGGTGAAATTGTGGAAAAAAGGCCGCAAGAAAGTGTTCCTTCATCTAGACAATGCTCCAGTTCACACATCCCCAATTGCGGTGGCCAAAATTAATGAATTAAATTTCGAATTGCTTCATCACGCACCTTATTCGTCAGAGTTAGCTCCCTGGAACTATTTTCTATTTTCAAAGTTGAAAAAATGGCTCCGGAGTAAAAGATTTGGCAATAATAAAGAGGTGGAGACTGCGGTTGATGGCTATTTTAAGGAGTTTGACAATTCTTACCATAAACAGGGTATTGAAGCTATTGAATATCACTGGAAAATGTTTATCGAGCTAAAAGGAGATTATGTTGAAAAATAAATACCATTTATCCCAACTTTTTATGTCTTTATTGTTAGGTTGGCTGGTTTTGCGACCGCTCTCGTAGCTCTTTTGTTCAGTGTTCGTCGCAACACTTGATCCAATTGACGGTACCTAATATAAATTTGACGGTACCTAAATAAAAAAATAAATTTGCATTAAACAGTTTGACAACATTTGAAGGAAAACAAAAACTCTCTTCCACAAAAAAAAAACAGTTTGTGATGGAAAATCTTAAACATAGAGTAAATCTTACTAGAGAGAATATTTGACTCATCTGACATCATCTGGTCGGTGTAATAGAGAGGTGTTTGACGAAAAGTGACATACACCAGGTTAAATTACCTTAAAATGCTGACTTTAATTTTTCATGTCGTTTTGGTGAAAAACTGTGAAAGTTAAATGAGTTTTACACTTTTTTATTGACTGTTATTGTTGGCATACATTTGTGTTGTATTTAACACAATAATTTGAACACCTAAAAGGAAATACCGTTGTTGTTATTTTGGTGGTTGTTTTGAACCATTGCCTCTATCTGGTATTATTGAAGTAATTCTTTTCAACATCCAACGTTCATAAATTTGCTGAGAGAAATGTTAAGTCTAGTATAGTAAATGAATTTAGCAAACACAAAAATTCTAAAACTCACACACAAATAAAACTTTGAAGTCTTGAACATTTGCTGTATATCAGCCACATTGATCTGTTACTGTTTGTTGGCTTAACAATATAGTACGTTTGTTTATTGTTTTATATAAATTCATATCGCGCCGTAAACGTCAGCGATATAAACTTTCAACATGTAACTAAAACATATTTATACGATCTCTGATATGCATATTTGATCGGGAATCGATTTATATCTACATCTAGACTATGACCAACTATGTCCGTCTACTTCTTTGTGCAGCTGTTTCATATTCGAAATGTGTCATAAAACATTGATTTCAACCATTTATAGACAACTGACAATTGTTGTCGTGGTTTTGTTGTTTGTCACACTTTTTTTTATAAAATTTGTTCATTTAAAATAAAGTTAGTTAGCTAGCTGTTTAGATATGAGAGAGATAACATTAAATATGAACAACTCAGATAAAATCAAACAAAATTCGGCACAGAATATATTGAATTGAAAAAGTGAGATTAGATAAAATAGTGTAATTGTATTCTAAATTTTCTGTTACGTTCGATTCATAATATTATCTGTAATGTCAAACGATTTGAGGGCGATTGTTGAAACCTTGTTAGCCATTAAAATTTTATAATAATAAAAATGCATGTAATAGATTCGTCCGAATTAGAACTATTCTTAGAAATCGTTTTTTATATTGAACAAAATACTCCAGAGGCCTTTTGGCATCTCTGTTTCTGGAGATGACATTCTTACCAAACTAGTGCTTCAGTAAGTCGATTGCTTTGAAGTGACACGTAACACCGTACTGTTGAAACCAAATGTGTACTAATATAATCTCTCACTTTGGACAATGTGGAGTTAAAAAAAAATACAGGAGTTGTCAGGGGACACCCGGTTGGAACGAAGTACCTTTCGCTATATATTATCAACTGATTAGTTCCATCACGTGTAAGGCGCCCGTTGAAAAATACGATAATTTAAATGGATCTTTAAGAAAATATACTTTTTGTAAAATATAAAAATTTTTTTAATTAATTTTTTACTTCTTGAATGTATGTTTTTTAAAAAAAAGGTATATATATGAATAAGTATGTAAGAATATGTATTATATTTTCCCGGAAATGTCCTTTCTTTAATGAGAGGTACTTCTTTTATTAAAAGCTAATGTTTTTTTAAGTAAAGCTACCATTTTTAATAAGAAGTGCTTTCTGCAAAAAAAAGCCTAAGAGTATGAATTGCTTTTACAAAGAAGGTGCTTTTTAAAGAAGTGGTACTCTTTTTAGGAAAATGTTATTTTTGTAAGAAAATGTACTTATTTTCAGAAAGGCTACTTATCTCAAGAAAAGAAAAGGTATTAATTTAATTTTTAAGAAAAAGTACTTTTAAGAAAAAGAATTTTTGTAAGAAAAGGTATTTTTTTTAAGAGAAGATATTTTTTTGAAGAAAACCTTTTTTTACGAAAGAACATGTACAATTTTAAGAGTAGGTACTTATCTCAAGAAAAGTTATTTTGTTTTACAAAAAAGGTACTCTTTAAAGAAAATGTAGTTTTTTAAGAAAACGCAATTTGTTGTAAGATAATGTAATTTGTTAAGAAAATGCAACTACTTATTTAAAAAAATTACTTTTCTACGAAAAGGTACTTTTTGTAGGAAACTTTACTTTTTTAATCAAAGGTGCTTCTTTAAAGTAAGGTATTTTTTTAAGAAAACGCACTTACTTAAGAAAATGTTATTTTTTTAAACTTCTTTCAGTTGGGCTTTTCTAAATTTATATTTTATTCGGTTCAAATTACAAAATGTAATAAACAGGCTCCACCTAGAAAATTTCCCATTAAACAATAAATATCCCCCCATATGTTAGTCTAGACACAAACCAAACCAAAAGTACGAGTGTAAGAGTAAGTGTGCTGCCAAATGTAATAACATGCTCAGGGTTGTATTTAATGGATTTGCCAGGCTTGCACTTTGGGTTTTCTAAATTTACTTTTTATTGGGTTCAAAACTACAATATGTAATACACAGGCTCCACCTAGAAAACTTCCCTTTAAACCAAACAAAAGTACCCAATACTGTTGATAGTAATGGATTGTAATAAAGTAGTTAAAAAAAAGTTGTTTAAAATCTTTTCATTTAGCCCTCATCCCGCAGCGTGCGATAAGGAACTTCGTTCCAAAAATCAATATATCATCCGTTTCTAAACGGCTTCTTCGATCTGAATGAATGGTCCATATTGCCAAAGCTGAGACGTTGTGTTATTGAAGCTTGCACATTGAGACTCCACAGATCCCAGTGAATCCCCACAGTGGAATCCTAAAATTTGTGTATGTCTGCCGTCAGACAACTTTGGGCAGTTTTTAATTTTGTATCACTTGAAATATTTTTCACACATTTGTAGCGCTAGTAAAACCCCACGAAAAGCATTCTGAAATGTTTTCCTTCTGCCAATAACAAATCAATTTATTTTGAAAGGTTTTTGTATATTTTTTTAAAGCTGGCTAATACTACATTATTTTTCTGAACACCATACTCTTTGCCCCGACTAACAGCTTTCTCCAGAGCTTTTGAAATTTGTTACATTTTTACAAAAAAATTGTATTGTGGCCAAAAATATCACGATCTGCATGGTTGTCTCGAAATTTGTTTATCCTAACTGTGATATCTGAATAGAGTTGCCAGCTTAAGGGATTTATGCGCAACTTGGGGGGTTTTGTTCTAAAAATGGGGTTTCATTTTCTGGTTAGGTGATCTGGGGATTTGATGTGGATTATATGTTTTGTATTTTTACTACGATAACGACGGTTTTTTTTAAACAACAAATTTAGGAGTGGTAATTAAAAGAGAATTGTATTTCGTACCCATATTCTGTCACAAAAATAACAAAATACACTACGGTTCACTTATTTATTCCATATTCAGTAGCCTGTATCTTTTGCAATTTGTAACCGCTTGCAGAATTTTAAGATGGAAATGGAAGCTGGACATCTTGAGATATAAAAAAATCATGACAATAGTGGTTTCTTAACTAAGGTACTTTTTTTTTGAGCAATTTGCAAAAAAAGTCAAAAAATGTGCTATTTTTTTTGGTTCACTTGAATAAAGGCACTTTAACTAATTTTAATGAAAAACAGTTTTTCTCGTTTTTTTTAAATTTATATTTATTTATTTAAGATCTATTAGTAATGGGTACAACCCACTTTGTTTTTAATAACTTCAAATATATGGGTTTTCATTGAGAGATAAATGGAATTTATACAATCCAACGAAATTTAATTCCACGCATCTTTAATAGCGTGAATTAATGACTGCGTGTCATCAAATTGTCTACCTCCCTCATAGAATTTACGAGATAACCAACCCCAGACATTTTCGATAATGTTTAGATCTGGCGAATAGGGTGGCCAGTCAAGAATATTAACATTTTGGCTTGCAATGAACTCCTTTACTACTCTGGCGTTGTGTATAGGGGCATTATCCTGTTGCAATATCCAATAACTTCGATGATGCCATAGTACGTTATAGCACCCCACACCATAACGCCGCCCTCTCGGCTGTGATGTCGGTTCATAAAAAGGCTTTTCTTTGCGCAGATCATGGAAATAATAGTTGTAGCTACCAGTCCCAGTTCTCCAGTCATTTACATGAAATCTGGGCTGCACAACCCATACCATGTAGTCTCTTGCGAATTGAAGCCGATTTTCCTTACGAGCAGCACTAAGTGGCAGCTTTTTTGTAATTCCAGGTATTTAGGATACTCACAGCTCTTAATAACTCTGCGTACTGATGACTTCCTCGCATTGACAAGTATAAGGCAGAATTAGAAGCCATTCTGATGATATTTCTTTTCTCATACGTCTCTTTAGGCGTAAGAAACGGCAGTGGAGAAAACGCGAGAGTGAGAAAATTGAGACATACAGAAGGAAGAACGAAGCCCGAAAATTCTACCAAAAAGTTAAAAACGGAACTAATGGACATGGTTCAGGGCCCCCCTTCTGTAAAGACAAAGACGGAAATCTCGTCGCAGATGTGCAGAGCATGTTGGGAATATGGAGAGAGCATTTCTCCGCGCTACTAGTACCTGAGATATCCGATGACGATGGGACAATCGATCACAATATGGACGACGACGTCGATTGCCCCCCTCCTAACCAAGACGAGATCAGAACAGCTATTGCCCGGCTTAAGAACAACAAAGCCGCAGGAGCCGATGGATTACCGGCGGAGCTGTTTAAGGCTGGCGGCGATGAGCTGATAAGGTGCATGCATCAGCTCATTAGCAAAATTTGGTTAGATGAATGCATGCCCGGCGATTGGAGTCTCAGTGTACTATGTCCCATATTTAAAAAAGGTGACCCGAGTATTTGTGCCAACTACCGTGGAATAAGCCTTTTATCCATAGCATATAAGGTTCTATCAAGTATAATGTGCGAAAGACTAAAACCAATTATCGCTGACCTGATTGGACCATACCAGTGTGGCTTTAGGCCTGGAAAATCGACAACTGACCAGATTTTCACGCTACGCCAAATCCTGGAGAAGACACACGAAAAACAAATCGACACCTATCATCTATTTATCGATTATAAAGCAGCCTTCGATAGTCCGATACGGGAGAAACTCTATGAAGCAATGTCTGAGCTTGGTATTCCTGCAAAACTCATACGCCTTTGCAGGATGACCTTGACGAACACCAAATCCGCAGTGAAAGTTGGTAAGGATCTTACCGAACCTTTCGAAACTAAGCGAGGCCTCAGGCAAGGCGACACCCTATCGTGCGATCTCTTTAACATCTTAATGGAGATCATTATGAGAAAAGCTGCAGTCAATATGAATAAAACCATCAGCAGCAAAAGTCACATGCTGCTCGCGTATGCTGATGATATAGATATCATTGGGCGCACAATTAGAGAAGTTACTGCGGTTTTTTCGAGAATTGAGAAGGAGTCAGCAAAAGTGGGTCTGACGGTAAATGAGGACAAGACAAAATTAATGGTTTCAACGAACAGGGCCTCCACGCGATTAGACCAAAGCGTGAACGTTGATAACCGTTATAACTTCGAGGTAGTGGACGAATTTATATACCTCGGATCTGCCGTGAACAAAAACAACAACGTCAGCCTTGAGATCAAACGGAGAATTGTGCTTGCGAATAGATGTTATTTTGGGCTAAGCAAGCACTTTAGAGATAAAGCCCTCTCTCGAGTAACAAAAGTCCAGCTGTACCAGACTCTCATTCAACCTGTCTTGCTTTATGGCGCAGAATCCTGGGTCCTATCGCAAGCAGACGAAACATCTGTAGGAGTCTTCGAGAGAAAAATACTCCGAAAAATTTATGGCCCTATAGTGCACAACGGCGAGTATCGGCGACGCATGAATCATGAGCTGTATGAGCTTTATCCTGACATTGACATAGTTAAGCGGATCAAGATAACGCGATTGCGCTGGCTAGGCCATGTCAGTAGAATGGATGAAGATGAACCAGCGCGAAGACTTTTCGAAACCGAACTCGAAGGAAGACGAAAAATAGGAAGACCAAGACTCCGCTGGAGGGATCAGGTTGACGAATCCCTGCGTACACTTGGTATTGCCAACTGGAGAGATAAAGCAAAAGATCGAACTGGTTGGCGAAATATGTTATCTTCGTTTTGTAAGGTCCCTGACCCCCTGGGGTTGTCCGAGACCGGATAAGTAAGTAAGTAAGATAAACACAATGAAACCCTTCCTTTAAAATTTTTTCCATACCCCTCGGGGTCCTTGATGTAATTGTCGACAACTGTTGGGCTTCGTCCAATTGCGCGGTTAGAATATTCTTCAGAACGATAAACATAGATTTTAGTTTTTTCCGATAGATTTAAAATTTTTTGTTTTAACATTTTGAGTCGTAAAGTGATTAAGATGAAATAAATTGTAATAAACAAACGCTACCTACAAAAAATCATCGGTTACTATAAAAATAATAAAAAAATAATAAAGTGCCTTTATTCAAGTGAACCAAAACAAATGACACATTTTTGGGCTTTTTTTATAACTTACTCAAAAAAAGTTCATTTTCATTTTAAAATTCTGCAATCGGTTACAAATTGCAAAAGGTACAGGCTGCTGAATATAGAATTCTTAGTGCCTTTAAATAAGTGAACCGGAGTGTATACCGGAAATCAGAAATGTTATGTATCTCCAAGCACTTGAGATAAAACTGTATTTTAATAGGGATTAAAGAGTTTATCGCATCTACAATTCAATAATTCAATAATAATCTTGTTGATATTCACCAACAATCGCGGTTTCGCAATCATTTAAAGCCGCAGATAATTTTGCTGTTTTGGATCCCCCCATTATGAACGAAATTTAGTCTGCATTTACATTTTAATTCTATGTCCATTAAATATTGCATCGATCTTACATACAAAAATTTAATCTAATTACAAATTCCATCTGACTTATGAATCATCAGAAAAATATCTAAAAGATTGGAAAAATCACAATGGACTCGGTATCTCTACACTGAAATTAGACACATTGGGATGTAACCTTATGGATTTATAGACCTTCCATAAAAATAAAAGACATTTTGTTAACAAAAATTTAAAATTTACCAGAAAATAAATGCATCCGTCTAGAGCACGTTTGCTGGCTATTCTGGAGTAAAACTTTTTGCAATTGCGATTTAAGCATTAACGCTGAATTTAAAATACCGTCGTTGGCATATTAAAACATATCCATAATTCAAAAAGTAAATCTTATTTCACAGTCGAACAACAAGTACGAAGCCAATCTTATAATAAATTAAATGGTTTCCCATTACATCCCATGAAGGAATTGGGGGAGCTGCTCACAACCACTAAGCTGTGCGCTTTCTAGTTTTATACTCACTGATTGGGTTACACCGGTTCCGAACGAAATTTTTGAGAAACTTTTTCATGGCTATATACTCGATTACGTCGCCGACACTATGCAAGGTGACCACCGACGCAAGAAATTTAAGGTGGTCAAAACAGGGATCGTGCCAAGAATCTCATGTACAAAAGCCGCGAGCGCTAACCATTGCACCACTGACGGACACGACGAAGCCAATCTTAATCTAGATAATTAAGAAGAAAAATTTGAGCCACAAGACTAACGGTTTCGATGGATGAAATTTGGATCTTAAACTACAGGCAGTTAAAGTATTATTTTTATAAAATACGAAGCAGCTTAATTCGGCCTCTGTATATTAACATATTTTTGGGGATACAAAATAGTTGTGTTTGAGATTTTCGGGGATATGAAGGCATGATTTTGAAATTTTGAATATATTTTGGGAACTATAGGATTCTATTTGGAGGTATTTTTAAAATTTTGCTTTGAAATTCCCTTTTGTACATTGTTAGGGTCACAATTAGAGTGTCCATATCAAAAAACGTATATACGGTATTTTTGCTATTAAGAGTGTACCGGGTTTTGTTTTAATTTAATTTTCGAACAAACCGGAACCGGTTATTTCACGTTGGTTAACCGGCAATTTGTGTTAATATCCTTAAAAAAATTAATAATAAATATATTATTATATATGCATATGATTTTCGAATTTTAATGAAATTTTGAAATTGAGATACATGATTTCTATTTTCAAATATGATTTTAAGCTTCAATAAATGACATTTCCAAACTATTTTGTACAGTGGTATTCTCGAATTCGTTAAAACCGTCATTCATGAGTTTACTGTCATTGAATTCTTGTCACTGGCATTTCAATTACCTATTTTGGAATAGCTGTGACAATATCAAAGCTTTTTTGTTTTAAAAATAATATAATTGTTACCAAAACTAAAAACTACATTATGAAGAGCTTTTGTGTTTGTTGGAAACAATTGAAATTCATAATTTTTCTATCTGGCAATACCTTTGCCTAACAAATACGTATTAATAGGGATGGGGCTTTCATGCTTTTATTGTTGAACAATATGCTCCTAATACATGCTCGTAAAAGATCAAAATTTGCCTAAAAATTACAACAAATGCATTAAAAATATGTTTTTTAACATTTGTTATTACTCAAGGCAACAAAAAAAATCATCACATTGAAAATTCAGCAATACGTTGTCAATAAGGTTTAATTGCCAGCCTACGACGGAGCCTACAACTTGGTAAAAACGAAATTAGAGAAAATAAAGAAGATGAAAAACTATTTTTATATCAGTCGGATGTATGAGGCTTACAGCGTCTAAAATACGGGTTTATTTAGGCTCGTCTAAAAACTGGCAAGTGCGGTTACTGAAATGAAAGGCATTCTTTTCGCAAATTTAATGATGTCTTGTGTTTTGTGGTGCGTCGTTTGAGGACTCAAATAACCCTAATGTACCACGATATAGCGGGTCTTGTGGATCGGAAACGAAGCCGGCATTGGACCCGATAACTCATCGAGTTATCTAAAATCGTTATATGTGACCTGGTCTACGAAAAGGGAGCTTACGTGCGAAAACTAGTTTTCTGTGAAAAAGCTGTTAAAAGTAAGCAACTCGTTTCGTCAGTTTCTCATTATCTCGTTAATTGTTCTCCGCGCCGGACGTCCAGTAAGTGTTGTTGTTGGTCCAGTAAGTGTTGTTGTTGGTCGGAATATTATTATAGTTCATCGTGTAGGTTGCTAGTGTGGAACATTTAAAAAAGTAACACTGAAGATTTTTCTACTTTTTTTCTTACTTACTTTTCTTCTTACCGGGCACACTAAGTTCGCGCCTGATCGTTACTTCGGTATTTTCAAAAGTAAGTATGCCGTCAGTAACATCGACACGTATGCACGTATGCAGGCATCATCACCTGGGGGTTATAATAAAGCTGTATCGGCTGAAAAAGTCGTCTGGTATGAATGGGACAGCTATTTTAAACCACTGTACAAGTCACTTGTTGGAATAACGCAATTCCATCATTTCATAATCTCTACAGATTGTGTAAAAACAAAGAAATTCGCAGACAGTGAAGAAGTGCAGTCTTTTAAGCTTCTGTTAAAACCTATCGATCCTGAAATGCCGAAAGTTATACAACCAGCCGGTTTATCTTTGGAACGTCAGTGGTACATCTATCACAATCTCCGCAGCTTAGTTTCGGATATATCTAAAGTAGATATTGTGGCTCCATTGCCGAAAGATTTGCCATCGAAGAAACGGAAGGCAAAAACTAGTGAAGATGTTCTCAAACCAGTCGAGGAACCAGGTCCATCTTCCTCAGGATCAACACGTAAAAAGATCTCAAGGAAAACGACAACAAAGAAAAATACATAAACTACTCAGCATTATTATTTTTGGCCCATAATACGTTTTTCTACTGTATAATCATGCCTTTATAGCTTATAATTCAATGTATTTTTTTCATTATCAATAAATTATATTTTGTCGTATTTTTACTCTTCTTTCTCTACACTTTTAGTACACTTCTAAGCAAGTTAGGATTTTCTGCTTTTCACCACGTGAAAAAGCATCTCATCTTCCATCCGAGTCAACCAAAAAGTGAAAATTGATTTTTTGACACCAAAGCCCCCTTTCCGTAGACCAGGTCACATATATTTTTTTGACTTATTTTGAGGACTTCTACAAAAAAAGAACATACATACAACCAGCACATCGTCCTCGCAATCCTTTTTGTACCAAGTGGGTGCCATGGGTTCGTCATTCAGGATTTTTAAATTTTTCATGTTCTAGTATCTTTGACTAATTTCTTGGCGTAAGTTTGTCTAATTTTGTTAGACATAGACATAGGTTTATTTTGAAGTATGCAAAAATATGTATATTTCATAAAAAATCCAAAAATATGCACTAACAATGTGATTTTTCTGCAAATTTTATGATTCGTCAAGATAAGTAGAGTATATTTCTTTTAGAATTTTGGGAAAAATCAAGGATTTGCATGGAAATGCTATCCCTATCTTTTGCCAATTAGAAAAATGGATACATCAAATCAACAAATTAACCAATTTTTCAGGTTTCCAAATGTTTTAGAGAACTTGGTTAAATTTGTTACGATGTGAATTGAATAAATTTTTCTAAACCCTGGTATAAATTGGTTATTTTGTCGTTTGGTCACTGCTTTTGCAAGATACGCCAATTTTTTTAAAAAACCAAAAAAATTTAAAAATAAAAAAGTACAATCAAAAAAAAGAAAAATTTAATTTAAAAAGTAATTGTATATTAAACGTTTGAAACATTTTAAATATGAAGATATATTTATTTCACTTAAACGCAAAAGATTCCATTGTGTTATAATTAAATCTGGGTTACAATCTACCAGATTATATAATTTTTGAACAAGAAACAAAATTGCCAAACCTTCAGACGAAATAACCTTTTCAGTTATGATTATGTGTAACAGCTTGATATCATCCCGTTCAAAATCAACTCGCTTTTTTATCTGATCTAAAAATTCAACATAGAAATTTAAAGCATTAGATTTTAGTTCAAATATTTAACTGTAAAATTTTCTGCCTTTATTCCAATATAAATTTTTGAAAGTTCAATTTGATTAATGTGGTTCTTGTCGTCAATTTGAGTACCAGAAAATGCGTTAATTACATCTTTTTTAATAAAATCACTTAAGATAAGTAGGAAATTAGTCTTAATGCTTGTGTGGCAAACGAGAACTTTCGGATTGAGACTCTTTGTTGAAATTATTTATAATTGGTAAAATATATGATAAAAATAATAAATCAAATTTTTCTATACAAGTCATATCTTCGGCAATTGTTACAGGTTGAAGTCCGTGCATTTCATAAAACAAAAAATAAAATATAATTTAAGGCTATCCGATTGCCGAATTATTCTATTTATTACACCTTCAAGTGATGGCCATCTAGTCCCGCAAATGCCTAATATTTTGTCTGGTTTTACTGCACAATATTCTTGGAATTCTTTAAATTCGTTTGGGACTGTGCGAAAAAAAGACATACATTTTGCGGCAAATAGACTCAATACTTGTTGGTAACTTTTTACAAGCATATCTGGCACAAAGATTAAGTGAATGGCAAGTGCATTTTATGTAAAATAAATTCGTTTCACGGGTAAGCAACGTTTTTAGCACACTGATATCTCCAGCCATGACATTAGCACCATTAGGAATTGTTAACGGAATACTACGTGAAGTCAAGAAGTCCTTTATTAATTTGCAAATAGTCTCCGCATCAGCCTCAGCAACCCTCAGCATGGCTAGAAACTTGTCTTGAATCCCGAAAGTGGGATCAAAATAGCGAGCAACAAGGACTAGACATTTTATTGGGGAAACATCTATTGTTTCGTCCACAATTAAGGAAAACCTCCTTTTCTTTAAAATTGCAGTAGCATTGCAGTAATATTGCTATTGAAGAATCTGGGCAACAAGTAAAGCAGGTAGATAGTCCATTAATAAAAACGGTAGATTATGTGTAATGCAAAATATTACTAACGTATATTCTGCATATCGATAGCTTAATATAAAAAGGGGCGAACTCGATTTTTTGTTACTTGACAGGAGAAGGAAAACACTTAATAAAATCCGTAAAATTGTATATACAACAAACAGTTTTAATGCAATTTCCAAAAATGTGTTGCCTCTTTTTATTAAAAATTGCATTAAAACTTTTTTTGTATCTAAAATTTTACGGATTTTATTAAGTTTTTTCCTGCTCCTGTCAAGTAACAAAAAATCGAGTTAGGCCCTTTTTATATTAAGCCACCGATATGTGACTTGTTTTTGTCACTTTTGTTCCTCCGCATTAAAAAATTTAATTATCTTCAGACTTCTTTTTTGCAGATCATAGTTTTGAATATGGTATGTTGATTTCTCATGTGCTTTTAGTTGGGTCAAATGACATGTCAATGACTTGGAGCAAGCAACGCAATATGCGGACCCATCTTCTTCTTGCAACCAAGTTAATGAGTGACCGTCGGTGGTGCAATGGGTAGTGTGCGCGCCTCTTGTACAGGAGATATTGGGTTCGATCCCTGCTTCAACCACCTTAAAATTTCTTTCGACGACGGTCACCTCGCTTAGTGACGGCGACACTATCGAGTATATAGCCATGAAAAAGCTTCTCAAAATACCGTTCGGAATCGGTGTATAACTGTAGCTCCCAATCAGTGAGTGAAAACCGGAAAGCGCACAGCTCAGTGATTGTGAGATGTTCTCCCCGGTCCCTTCATGGGATGTAATGGGAAACCATTTATTTTTATTTTTAAGTTAATGAGTTCAGCCATTCCAACCGAAACTTTCTTTTTGGGTTAACTTGTGTTTCACCACCACCAGTGGAAAATAAGAGTGAAAAAGATTTCTAAATAAAAACATTTAAAATTTTACATCAATATTGTAATCTTCAGACCTGTCAGAGACATCATTATTGTTATCTTCAGACCTGTTAGAGACATCACTCGTGTTTACTTCAGCCGTCTTAGCCCTTTTTGTTATATACCTAATATACCTAAAAAAATAAACAAGCACAATATTAGTATTTCCAAATGTAAATAAATTAAGAATGAAGTCTCGCTGTCATAGCACATAACACTTTGCATGAAACACTTTCCGGGGCCTACCGGACCACGTTCTTAATGTTGCAGGACATTTAGAGCTACATATTTCCCATCAAGTTTACTCACTTGTCCATGATTTTAATTTTGACAAAATTAAAATTGTTTCTTTTCACAGCAATAGATTAGACAGACAGATCACTTTCTTTAAATATTAAGGAACACTTAGTAGGAACGCGCACAATTTCAGTTTTTACGATGAATAGTCCAAATCACGAAACGAAGAAGCATTGCAAAGTACAAAGATAAGCTTTTTGCGCCGTCAAATACAATAACTTCTTTGACGGCAAGTGCCAAATCACAATTCAGTACGTTGGCGCACACGTTTGTACCAACCTATAGAAAAATGGATTTTTTAAATGATGGCTAACTAAAATTAATGATGGGTACGTCTAAAATGGACCAAAATCGAATTGGTCGGGCCATCCGACCAAATCATAAAATTTAAAATCCATTCGACCAAATTTGGCAGGATTCTACCAAAACGGCAACGCTGCCTCTCGTACTATATTTCCTCTGCAATAACTTCCCAACAACGTGGATATTTGGCGATAACATTTCTACTTTAATTCCCTCTCCATATTACTGAAGGATTTGTGTTGGCAATAAAGACTTATGTGATTTGCACTGAGTTTAGTTAGGCTTCTGATAAGGTGAATCACCACCTCCTTTTTTTTAAATGTAAGTCGTTTTGTCTATCATCGTACCTAGTGAAGTCGTTGTAACGTTTGATAAATTGGCACTCATGGTGTGCAGCATGTGAACTGACAGAGCAATGGAGGCATCCCTGCTTGAACTTGTGAGGTCAAGAGAATTATCGTCACACGCTGAAAAATAACGGCCTCTCTTACATATTGTCCCAAACATTTTGCAGGAACCATGTATATACTTGGAACCCACTTCAAACATTAATATGTTTGCGAGTCCCAAACTCACTTGTGTTTAAATGTGAACAGCATCATGTTTACTGGCAAACATTCCCTTTCCAGTTTATTTCCTCTAAATCGTTTCTCACTTTGGTAGAACACATGCATATATACGAAACACATACACAAAAACCAAAGTAACATCACAAACCATTTAAGCGCCCGAGCCTTCGTTTATTAATTTTTCACTGAGCAAGCGCTTTTGATATCCTTTGTCCGATGACGAATTGACGACTGAATACATGCAATTAAAATGCAATACATCAGTCAAAATAAGAAACACTGACTTCATCTGCAATTTGCACGCACATTCAGGAATATTTATAACTCACTGACTGAGAGAATAATGCAAATATACAGATAAACACTTACAAGATAGACTCTCTCATTCTCCCTCTATTATTCTCTTGCTCTTGAGAGAGCATAGACAGTGAAACAAACACAGCTGTTTTAGTATCACAAACATAAATATATGTGGGCCGCAAACATATATATTCTACCATATTAATCATTGCGTCTCAAACATATAATATTGAATAGCAAACCCAATATATTTGGACACAAGTATATTATATTTTCGACAAGCTCCAAACACACTTTATATTTGCATCCAAACAACAAAAAAGACATATTTTTCATCGTGCAGTGTTCTTAGGTACAAATATTCATAATCGTCCTACCAGATCAACAATTGAGCGTCTATTGTAAAAATTTGAATCCACAGGCTCAGTACAAAATGTTCCCGTGCCAGTGAGACAAAGAAGTGCCCGTAGTGTCGAGAATATTGCTGCCGCTGAGGCTTCAGTTCAAGAAAGCCCAAATGTGTCTCTCACACGTCTTTCTCAAGCGTTGGGCATCTCTGTGACGTCGTTGTGGCGAATTCTGCGAAAAGATCTTGGGCTACATCTTTACAAGATCAAATTGACGCAAGAACTAAAGCCGCTGGACCACCATAAGCGTCGTATGTTCGTGAATTGGGCTGAGCAACAACTTGAAAATGATTCGGATTTTCATCGGAAAATTAATATTCAGCGATGAGGCTCATTTCTGGCTGAATGGCTACGTCAATAAGCAAAATATGCGTTATTGGTCAGACACCAATCCACACGTAATCCATGAGACATCATTGCATCCCGAAAAAATTACGGTGTGGTGCGGTTTATGGGCCGGCGGCGTCATTGGGCCGTATTTCTTCCGTGATGATCAAGACCGGCACTTTACTGTGAATGCGAATCGCTACCGTTCAATGATAACCGAATATTTTTGGCCCCAATTGGATAATATGGACTAGGAGGACATGTGGTTCCAACAGGACGGCGCCACAGGCCACACAGCGAATAAAATAAATAAATGTTTTCCCGTTACATCCCATGAAGGAATTAGGGACAGCTTCTCACAACCAGTGAGCTGTGCAGGTTCCAGTTTTATACTCACTGATTGGGACCTACAGTTTTACACCGGTTCCGAACGGTATTTTAAGAAGCTTTTTCATGGCTAAATACTCGATAGTGTCGCCGTCACTAAGCGAGGTGACCGCCGTCGAAAGAAATTTTCGGTGGTCAGCGTAGGGATCGAACTCACGTCCTCATGCACAAGAGCCGCGCACACTACCATTGCACCACCGACGGCCACGAACCAGCGAATGCCACAATCAATTTATTGGAAACCAAGTTTGGTGAACGTGTTATCTCACGAAATGGCCCAGTCGATTGGCCGCCTCGGTCGTGCGAGTTGACGCCGTTAGATTATTTCCTGTGGGGCTACGTCAAGTCTATGGTCTATGCCAACAAGCCAGCGACGATTGATGAACTTCGTACGAATATCGAACGTGACATTGCAGCAGTATCGGCCGATTTATGCTTGAAAACCGTCGAAAATTGGGTTCAGCGTCTGGACTTCAGCAAGCGTGCCCGTGGTGGCCAGGCAAAAGAAATCGAGTCCCATACATAATGGCATCGAACGTACTTTCACAGGAATAAAGAATTTCATTGGTATGTAAAACCGGTTTTGTTTCATTTAAAAAACTTTTGTAGCGTTCTTATTGAAAAACCCGTTATTTGTCTTACAGTTTAAGTCAATATTATATCTATTGTGTTGAAGCCAAAATTATTGTAAATATTGGAAAAACATTTATTGAAAATAATTTGCAATTTTGTGAATTTTCGAAGCTTTTCTACTATCGCAAATCAATTTTTCTGCCTTTAGCAGTTCACATTTTTTGTAGTTTTGTGCATTTTTTCTACAGGATTTGAAAAAGCGCCGAATAGCTTTGATTATTGAAAAAAATTTAAAAATCACGTATATAACTAGTTTAAAAATATAGAATACATCCCATCTCTGAGTATACCACTAAAATCAATCACTGCTCATCACCTCTGCCGCAGCTAATTGTTTACTTGCTCGATCCTCTTTAACTCAGTCGGAAGTTCATTATAAGTTGTGACGTTAAGTCTCAAATTTTGATGCAATTCGTCGCGGAAGTGCCATCAAAGTGTGAAAATTTAAAAGTGTGTCGTTTAAAATATAAATATGTACATACATATGTATGTTCTTAATCGAAATGGAAATTATTACAAGAAATGTGTTAACAAATCGGTAAGATGGAAAATTTAAAGTTTGATGCATACGTTTTGTTGTATTATTTCGGTATTTGTTTTTGTGTGCGTAACAACGGTCAGATAGAGTAAAACAGCGCGGTTAGTAAAACAGGCGAGTTAGAAAAAAGAGAGAGAGAGAGGATGTGAAGTAATTGAAAATGCTAAAGTATGAAGGGCGCGAGAAACTACAATAACTTAGAACAACAAGAAGAGAATCCAAACACACCAAAATAATAGTAGGGTGAGTGCCAAGTGAAAACAATTATCTGTGTGGTGTGTGGTGTAGGTGGTGAGGTGGATAATATAATTGAATTAACTCGAGTTGGGTGTTAACTCAAGGTAGGTATGTATGCAAGTGTTGTCATATTTTTTATATTCATTATTGATAAATAAACTGTGCCACTGTAAAATAAACTAAAATGCAAATTCATCAATTCATTTGATCAAACTTTATATACATATATCAATTTTAATCGAATTAAATCATTTCGTTAAATTTTTGCGCCATTAAATAACATACATTTTTTTATATTAAATTTTAATTGTTATATAACTTTCAGCTTTAACTTTTCATTTTATTTTTTTTTTAAATTTTAACGTTACTAACAAGAAATGACCCTTGAACTTCGAATACTGCTGCACCACTCGGAAGTCTTTAGTCAGGCACATGTCGAGAAAGCAGTTTCCTGATATTTGCATTTGTTTAAAAATGTGTGCCACAATCAAAGTCTTCATTGTTAAACAAATATTCTAAGAAATTTTGAGAATTTTTGTTAGAAAAAACCTCATTACGATTTGTGAAAGCTATACATTGTTTTCGAAAACAAAGTAGGATATCAGGTATTTAGCGAAGTCTGCTTTATTTCGATATGTTTACAAAGTTTTTTTTTTCAAAATTCTATAGAAGTTTTTGAGAAATATAGGAAGGCTTTAAGCTCGATCAAAATGAACAAATGATAAACAAATTTTGTGGCCTATTTAGCAAAATTTGTGCTATGGTTGCACAAAACTGACTCGGTCAAATTATAACCAATAGTAAAGGGTTATCCATTTTGCGGTTTCAAAAGTAAACGTAAATAAGAGACATATAAAATATGTTTTTTCATGATATTTCTTTTTA
Source organism: Phaonia tiefii (assembly GCA_963931995.1). NCBI lineage: Eukaryota > Metazoa > Arthropoda > Insecta > Diptera > Muscidae > Phaonia > Phaonia tiefii. Next base: position 86,799,174 of record OZ008367.1, on the reverse strand, counting down.
TTATAAAGTTTGAACGTTGACATTATGTGTGCAACACTACATCATTTAAATGACCTGCAAGCGAAGTGTTGCAAGCATTGATTCTTTTGAGGTAATTTCCGACCACTTTTTGACACATATTGGGCGGTATCTCAGCCATAACTTGACGAATGTTGGTTCTTAACTGCTCAAGAGTTAAAGGTTTATCTGCATAAACACGGTCTTTCGCGTAGCCCCACAAAAAAGGCTAATGGTGTCAAATCACATGATCTTGTTGGCCAGTTGATATCGCCACGACGAGAAATTACGCGGCCAGGAAATGTTTCTTGCAATTAAGCCATATTCGCTCGAGTCATGTGGCATGTGGCACCATCTTGTTGAAACCACATATTCTCCAAGTCGTATTCTTCAATAGCAGGCAAAAAAAGTCGGTTATCATATGACCATAACGCTCCGAATTGACAGTGACAGTCGTTTTCGAAGAAGTAAGGTCCAATCACACCTTCGGACCAAAGAGCGCACCAAACAGTGACTTTTTCTGGATGTAGTGACCTCTCTTCAATTACTTGAGGATTCTCAGAACCCCCCAAATACGACAATTTTGTTTATTAACATACCCACCGAGTGAGAAATGTGCTTCATCGCTGAAGAAAATTTTGTTCGAAAAATCGCCGTCCACCGCCTGTTGTTCAATCACCCATTCCACGTATCTACGTCGTTGTGAATGGTCAGCTGGCTTCAGTTGTTGTGTGAGCTGGACTTTATATGGATGCAGATGCAGATCCAAAAGCAAAATACGCCATAATGTGCCGAAAGACAGTCCTTATTCCTTGGAACGACGAGGAATCGACACATTCGGGTCTTCGGTAACACTTTCACTTACACCAGCGATAGTTTCAGCGAAACTATGATTCACAGGCCTTACAATATCTGTAACCGCTCCAGTCTCTTCAAATTTCTTCACAATTTTGCCAATTGCTTTCGTAGTTGGACGATTGTGTAAACCATAATCTCCTCTTAAATCACGATATGTGGCTGTGCCAGATTCACCATTTTTGTAGTAGGTTTTAAAAATTTGAATCCGTTGTGTGATAGTTAAGCGATCCATTTTCGTCAATGTCAGACTTTCAACTGAAAAGAAAAAAAATTGGTTTAACAACTTAGTTTGACAGATGTCGAATTCCAGCCGTATAAATTTGAAACCTTTATAAGTAGTATCAAGTGCAACATACTGTTATGAAATATGCATTTCATTTACAATAAGCTAACAGTTGTAGGAAGTTTTGGCGAATTAGTTGAATGACGGTAGTGGAATGTCAAATGCAAGGTTGATGAATTAGCTAAGCAATAATGTACAGTAGTGGGAAAATGATAATAGCCTGTTTTTGTAACTTAATTTTCGTATGTCAATTGTCAAATGAATAAAATTTATGTTTTTTTCCTCTTTATTTGCAGTGTAAACAAAAAGAGCCTTTTTTACTGAAAAGCTTTGGTTCAATAAATTTAAACACAGTAGACACAAAATGTCAAATTAGACAATCAGAAATTTTGCAACCGGTGAGTTGTAACATTTCACAGAAAATAAAATAATCTGCGGTCGCTATTTCTGTTTTCCTCACTGTTATTTATAACGGAAATCCTCAAATGGTACTTGATGTACAATTGTGAACAAATTAATTAAACTTTACCACTTTACCCAGGGGGTTCTCTGCCAAAGTTGATCAATCATAGAGGTGGAAAAACATACAGAGTAAAGTAATGATATATGACTCGGTGTATTTAGTGTTGCTGAATATGTTTTTCACACATTTGCCTTTGTACTTTGAAGCAAAAGTATAAAACTCATCAACTGAGAGTGTTTTTGTGATTATTTAAGCGAAGACAAATAGGATTACAAGTGGAATAATGTAAAATATAATGAAAAGCGAGAGTAAAATTATTTATGAAGATTGAAATTAAAACACAAAGTTATTAAAATAAAGATTTTTCTTATATTTTTTAAATATATTCAAGCTCAATACCTTTTAGAAAGCTTGTTTATTAACTTTACATTATTTTCGAAAAAGTCGAGCACAAAAAAGTGTTCTAATTTTACCCAGTTCTGGATGTATAGCTATTTCGGATCTTGCCAAGATCTTCATCAGCAAACAATTTTGGTATATATATATAATATTCAAAAACGTCGAGCACAAACAGTGTTCCAATGATGCCAGGATGTATAGCCATTTCGGATCTTGCCAAGATCTTCATCAGAAAACGTTTTTGGTATGCTTTTCGCAGAATTCATAGCTTTTCGAAACATAGCTTTTCATTCGAGATAGAGAAATATACTGTAAATTTTCAATTAGAAGTTTATTTCGTTCTTTTCTCCACATCCAAGTGGATATTCTTTCAAGTACAGCATTAGAATGCGGAATTGAAAATACAAATTTCCAGATATTGTTATTCCATATTTCTCAAATGGATGTTAGTTTTGGAATATTTCCAGTTAAAGCTTTTAAGGATTTAAAGTCATCAAAAAGTTGATCCAAGCCATTTCATTTGATTGAAAATAATTAAATTACTTCTATAGACTCATAAAACTAAATGTTTGAATTAAGGTTAAAAATTGAAAGTTTTTAAATTTTTTTTGTAGTCTTCTATGAAAATATGATTTTTGGTATCAATAAGAAGTAACAATTTCTTAGTTATTGTTGAAATAACAAAAAGGCGTTACATTTAAATAATATTAATACTTAAAATTATTTAAAGACCAGCGCAAGCCCATGTGTCATTATTTTCTTCATTAATACTTTTAATACGTCATTAATCTCTTTGCTCGGAGAGTGCTCCGCACCCACATTTTATTTGACTTACCTTTCACAATAATAAAAAAAGGCGTTCAATCAAATGTTGACGTTTCATTTAAATAATATTGTTACGAATAAGTAAAAGCTTTTGCTTGCTGTTAATGACTCTACTAACAGTATGTAAATAACAGGCGGTTGGTGCTGCGCCTGAAAGTATGCATTGTAACAACGTACCAGCTCGCTAAACCAGTAGCATGCATTTACCTCAGTAAAGATAATTCTCCGCCATTCGAGATTGTTCTACAAAGATAAGCAACAACTACAATGTCTAGAAGGTTCTTGAATTCGCTAGATATACCTTCATTTGAGTATGGTAAATTAAGCAACGCGAATTGATAGTAAAATACAAGACTTGTTAAGTGTTATAAATAAAGTAAACTGTTGTACTATATAAGTAAAATAAAAGGAAGTTAAACCGTTGTAATTATCGTAATTTAAAACGAACCTTGTTTTATTATTGGGAATAAAACAACGCAAAAAGGACGAATAAGGAAATACGTAACAATATTAATACTTAATAACAATTAAAAATATTTAAAGACAATTGTCATTATTTTCTTGCTTAATACTTTTTATTTTATACCCGCAAAAACACAAAGAGAATGCAACGCAACAAACACATGTCCGTACATACATTGTTATGTTCGTACATACGCTACACAAGTTCAGACAATTTAGGTTGCTCTCTTGCTATCTCATTTTTATATGCGTATAACGGTGTTGCCAGAAGCTGTCAAAAAAAACATGCCAAAAAAAGTGCTAAAACTGAAAGAATCAAAAATTATAGTACTGCGGGCCCTTTATGCTGTATATTCGATAAAGAACTTACGTAGCCTATACTTATTCGAGCACCCTCACTCATAGGGATGGGGGCATATGTCATTTAATACGGAAAAGTGTAACGCCTAGAATGAGTCATGTTACATCGAAGGTGTCTATGGACCAAATTCGATTTGGGACTTTTTAAAACTTGAGCCATGCCCGTCTGGCTACTTGGTTTAAACGGTGACTGCCGTAAACCTCTTTAACGATCACAATAAAATTTTATCACTGACAATTGTTTAACCAAACTTAGATATGGATTGCAAATGGGTGTTATGACCACACTCCTTCTGGTACATCCCATACAAATCGGTATATTTAGTATTTAGTGTATGTGATTAGCTTTAAATCAGATATTGTTTAATAATCTGTAAATTTGTGTTTAACTGGAGAAAATTGGCGTCCGGGTTATCGATATGATAACTCGTATAAAATTCTTCCAACCTTAGTGAAATTTGTATTAGGCTTCATTTCGTAAACCACCACTTACTCACTAAAACAATTATTATTTTGATACACCCACTTATGTGGCTCCCATACAAAATATTGGCGACTTTCGGTATGACCGACACGATATCTCTCGTAAACCAAAATCGATCTTAGTGAAATTTGGTACTAGGCAATATTTTTCAAAAGCTACTCTGTAATTGAAAATGTTTGTGGTAACCATTTTCAAACCACCCATACAAATTTTGGGCGGACAATTTCGTGGCAGTCATGATAAATACCCAAAATACACAACACATCCTAATTAAGTTGCTAATAAGATAATATTTTGCAGATATGACTCTGCTATTGAATATGGGCAAATTTGCCACGGGTAACTGTAGATTGATCGGCTGCCAAAACAAAAGTTTAAACCTTTCTAATGGAACTTGGACCGAAATGATAACTAAGGGTGAGGATATGTTTAAGTCGGTTCACCCTACTGAAATTTCTGTACCTGTTTCGAGTTAGGTTTAGCAACCATTGTCGTTTCAGTACGTTAATTTTTTTCTTAAATTCTGTTTCTGGAATTGGCTTATAAAAACGGTATCGGATAGTAGTATGTATGTGTATTATAATTTTAAGCACATACTCAAATTTTTTCTTTTAATAAGACGTAAATTAATGTATAATAATTTTCATTGAACTGAGGTTGCCAGATCGCACCTTTGGATCCTACTTGTGGATTCCAATTTTCATATTGTTCCTGCTCATGCTTATTACATCCAAGTTCGTGTTTATACCTTGCACACGTATATCAACAGTCATCAGTTCCTGTCTTTATCGTTACTGTTTATTCGTCTTCTTCAATTTTCATTTCCTGTTCATCCCGTCACATGTTTAATCTGTTCCTGTTCAATTGCCTTCTTCATCTCCTCAATCGGTTCCAATCTTCTCATCCTGTCATCAAAGTTCCGGCTCCTGCCCAGCACTTGATTTATCTGTCCTTCAATTTATCATTGGTTCCTGTTAAGATAGTTCCTACTCATCCCTATCTCATGCTCCGGTTTATTTGCCTTCCCAGTTCCTGCTCATTCCATCATATGTTTAATCTGTTCCTGTCTTCATTGCTCCTGCTCTTTCACCTGCTTCACCTCCTCAATCGGTTCCATCCTTCTCATCCTGTCATCTAAGTTCATGCTCCTGTCCAGCACTTGATTTATCTGTTCCGATCTTCATTCATTTTGATTTTCTCTTCAAATTCTCAATGGTTCCTGTACTTCCATCCGTCATTAATGTTCCTGTTTTTATCCTGCCAGTGTTTCATTTGTTCCTGTCTCCATCGTTGCTGTTCTTTATCAATCCAGTCTTTATTTTTTTTTGTATTTTTATTTATTTATGTTTTATTTAATATAATTAAAAATTTTTTTTTTAGTTTTTTCCATTATTTAAATTACTCTTTTTGTCGCCTTTGTTTATGTTCATGTCATTGGTTTTATTTCACAATACATTATTATTATTATTTTTTATATATATATATGTATATTTATTATTTATTATTATAATTTATATTTTATTTTTACGTAAAATTTTAATTAATTAATTTAAGTTAAGTTAAGTTAATTAATTTAAGTTAAGTTAAGTTGTTTTTCGAAAAAATAATCCAGCTATTTTTTTAGCTGAGTAAATAAATAAATAAATATAAACTCAAAAGTGGTTAACCAAGTAACCGCTTTAATAAATGCTGTTTTCGGGTTTTAAACTCATTACAGTAATTAGACAGTTGAACCGTCCATTCCATTATAACCAGTACTAAACTTGATGTAAAATTCACAAACCGACAAATTTATTTTTGTTTTTTAGAGTCATGTTATCCATACATCAAAATTAATGAAATTAATAAGAAGTCTGGAAGAAACATACGGATTTTTTAAATGCCACCTAACGTACATATTTAACATCGACACCCGTGATAATTGAATATATGTTACAATTCCTGGTTGGAAATAAGCATTATTTCAATCATTATTTCCGAAAAACAGATCTACATTATAAAAAATGCAATTTATCGACAAAATATGCTAAAAATTGATGGAGAAAAGTCAAAAGACTGCAAAAATTGTCCAAAAAAATGCTAAAAAGCATTTAGCATGTTTTTTAAAAAAAAAGTGCAGAAGCCAAAAAAACAGAGCTAGAATTGCACTTAAAGTGCTAAACTGGCAACACTGAGGTATAACCACGTCATTATTCTCTCTGCTCTGAGAGTGATCCGCACCCACAAAAGAGAAGTATTCGCTGCCGCTACATCAGTGTGTGTTTTTTTTTTGTTTTGCAAAAGACATTTCACGTATGACATCGAAACAGTCAGTTACAACGCGGCTACGAGTGAGCGGTACAAGAGGCTGAGAAGGAAGGAAAGCCAACTATTTAGTCGGAAAAATGGCATTGTGAGGAGAGGGAGAGTGAAAAGACAGAATTGTGCACCGTGAATAATGAATCAAGAAAATTTTTCTACCGGGTAAGAAGATCGAATAACGGGCAGAATAATGGGCTGCACTCCTGCAAGGACGAGAAGGGGAATCTGGTGACTGATAAGCAGTGTGTGCTCAACACTACTCCACTCAGATTCCTCCACTGAAGATCAGGACGTAAAGCTTGTGGAAGACAGTGTAGATTGTAACCCCCCCACCCAAGGCGCGATTTGTTCAGCAATCTCCTGGTTTAAAAATAATAAAGCCGCTGGTGTGGCTGATCTACGCGCTGAACTTTTTAAGGAAAGTGGCGAAGTACTGCTAGCCCATATTCATCAACTTATATGCGGTATGTGGTTGGTGGGAATCTATGCCTGATGATTGAAGTCTTAACGAATTATGGGATTCCGGCAAAACTTATCCGCCTCTGTAGAATGACGCTGATCAAAACCAAATCCGCAGTGAGGGTGGGGAAAGCCCTCACCGAACCATTCTGTACCAAGCGAGGACTGAGACAAGGCGACGCACTTTCGTGCAATCTCTTCAACATCCAAATGGAGATAATAATGAGAAAAGCTGCAGTAAATACAAACAAGACCATTAACACGAAAAGCCATATGTTGCTGGCGTATGCTGACGACATAGACATCACTGGACGAAATTTGCGAGAAGTTACTGGAGTATTTCCAAGAATCGAAAGAGAATCAGCGAAGGTGGGTCTTGCTGTTAATGAGGGCAAGACAAAATTGATGGTGTTAACGACTAGAGAAATTTCTTAATTTGGTCCGCACTTGAACGTTGACAACCAATTTAATTTTGAAGTGGTAAATGAATTTGTCTTGTCTACCTTGGATCCGCCGTGAATAAGGACAACAACGTCAGCCTGGACATAAATAGGAGAATTGTGCACAGGAACAAAGCCCTCTCTCGACGGACAAAAGTCCAGCTATATCAGTCTCTCATTTTACCTGTCTTCACATATGGCTCCGAAACTTGGGTCATATCGCAAGTGGATGAAAAACACCTGGGAGTATTCGAAAGAAAAATTCTCCATAAAATATATGACCTGTTAGGGAAAACGGAGAATACCGACGTCGTTGGAACCAAGAACTATATCTCTTTTTTCAGACGTGGACATAGCTAGGCGAATCAAATTAGTTCAATTGCGATGGCGGCCATGTTATCAGAATGGCCGAAGATGAGCCAGCGCGAAAGGTTTTCGATAACGTACCCGAAGACGACCAAGACTCCGCTGGAAAGACCAGGCAGAAGAATACCTCCGTATCCTTGGTCGTACCAACTGGTGAGAAACGACGACGGATAGAACCAGTTGGACGAATATGTTGAAATTTTTGTTTAATTAATATATATAATATGTGAGGTTGTAAAATAGTCAATAAAAGTAAAATAACGATTAAATGTTGTTGTCGCCTGCAGTGGGCGAGAAGGAACCCATGATTACGTAGTTTTGCATTTAAATTATTTATTTTAGTAAATAATCAATATTCTTCGAGCTTGAGGTCAGATTTGATGTAGTTATCTTTATATATATAATAAATATAACTACAGTAAATAATCAATATTCTTCGAGCTTGAGGTCAGATTTGATGTAGTTATATTTATATATATAATAAATATAACTACAGCAAATCTGACCTCAAGCTCGAAGAATATTGATTATATATATAATAAATATAACTACAGCAAATCTGACCTCAAGCTCGAAGAATATTGATTATTTATTGATAAGGAAAAGGTCGAACAACAGAATAAAATTTATTTATTTTAGTTTAAATTGGGCCTCAATTGCATTTTTGCCTAATGGCCCTTGGTTACACAGCTGCGCCGCCGGCCGGGTGTTAGAACAAAGTGTTGCATAAAATTTTTTTTACGGATTACTGATTGTTAACAAATGAATTACTGTAATTTATAACTACGAAGTAATGTCTGAGCTTGGTATTCCTGCAAAACTCCAACACCTTTGCAGGATGACCCTGATGAACACCAAATCCGCAGTGAAAGTTGGTAAGGATCTTACCGAACCTTTCGAAACTAAGCGAGGTCTCAGACAAGGTGATACCCTATCGTGCGATCTCTTAAACATCTTAATAGAGATTATTCTGAGAAAAGCTGGACGCACAGTTAGAAAAGTTACTGCGGTGTTTTCGAGAATTGAGAAGGAGTCAGGAAAAGTGGGTCTGACGGTAAATGAGGACAAGACAAAATTAATGGTTTCAACGAGCAGGGCCTCCACGCGATTAGACCAAAGCGTGAACGTTGATAACCGTTATAATTTCGAGGTGGTGGACGAACTAATATACCTCGGATCTGCCGTAAACAAAAACAACAACATCAGCCCTGAGATCAAGCGGGGAATTGTGCTTGCGAATAGATATTATTTTGCGCTAAGCAAGCACTTTAGAGATAAAGCCCTCTCTCGAGTAACAAAAGTTCAGCTGTACCAGACTCTCATTCAACCTGTCTTGCTTTATGGCGCAGAATCCTGGGTCTTATTGCAAGCAGATGAAGCATCTGTAGGAGACTTCGAGACAAAAATACTCCGAAAAATGTATCGCCCTATAGTGCACAACGTTGAGTATCGGCGACGCATGAACCATGAGCTGTAGGAGCTATATCCCGACATTGACGTAGTTAAGCGGATCAAAATAACGCGATTACGCTATCTAGGCCATGTCAGTAGAATGGATGAAGACGAACCAGCACGAAGGGTTTCCGAAACCGAACTCGAAGGAGGACGAAAACTAGGAAGACCAAGACTCCGCTGGAGGGATAAGGTTGTCGAATCCTTGCGTACACTTGGTATTGCCAACTGACCCCTCGGGGTTGTTCGTGGCCGGATAAGTAAGTAAGTAATTTATAACTCCCAAGTGGGGAGTAATTCAAGTTCATATTTACTTCAATAAACTGGAAAATGTAAAATTAGCTTCACCAAGGCATATACAGGGTGTTTCTTTTAAACTGAGACGATCAAACATCTTGAAAAATAGCCACTCTACGGAAAAAATGTCCATAATCAAAATTTAATCATACCGCGGGGGAAATACATTAGTGAAAAAAAAAATAATCCCCCACCACCGGCTTTGTAGGTGGGGCGGGGGTAACTTTTAAACTAAGATAGGAAGACATATTTTTTATTGCAGATACGAATTCTACGACTAAAAGTACGTATGATTTGAATGAAATATTTTGTTCGGTGCATGATAGATGGCGTTGTAATCGACGAAATTCAATTTTTTTAATTTCTCCTTCTTAGGACACACGCATTCGATTGTGCAATACGTTTGAAATAAAAAACATCACGTAATCATTGGAAATACGTCATTCGGTTTCAACATGATGGTTGTTCTGCACACAATTCGGTGGTGGCACGTGAAATACTTGATCGTGATTTCAATGGTCGCTGGATCGGTAGAGCTGGTCCGACAAATTGGCCCGCCAGATCACCAGATCTTACTGAGCCAGATTTCATTTTGTGGGTCTATCTCAAAGACAAAGTTTACAAACAAGAACCAACAACACGTGAGAACATGATTGAGCGAATCAGAAATGCGTGTGCTGAAATTCAACCAGACACATTTCTCTGTTGTGTACAATCATTTGAAATCATTTTGAAATTAATAAGTGCATTGAAGTCGCAGGCCATCATTTTGAACACTTATTTTAAGCTAAAATTTCCAACGATTACGTAATGTTTTTTATTTCAAACGTATTGCACAATCGAATGCGTGTGTTCTAAGAAGGAGAAATTGAAAAAAATGAATTTCGTCGATTACAACGCCATCTATCATGAACCGAACAAAATATTTCATTCAAATCATACGTACTTTTAGTCGTAGAATCCGTATCTGCAATAAAAAATATGGTTTCCGATCATAGTTTAAAAGTTACCCCCGCCCCACCTACAAAGCCGGGGGTGGGGGACTATTTTTTTGCACTAATGTATTTCCCCCGCGGTATGATTAAATTTTGATTATGGACATTTTTTCCGTAGAGTGGCTATTTTTCGAGGTAATTGATCGTCTCAGTTTAAAAGAAACACCCTGTATATTTTAAGTCTTAAACTTAAAAAAAATTCTGAGTTATCTCTATTTGGATTTTAGACATATAAGAAATTCATATAACCTGCACTAGCAACTACTGCGAACTTAAATTTGCCGCCGTATTGTGTAGGATACACTCAATTATAACAATGTTTCATATTTTGCTAACAGCATTGGAAAATGTCAACAACTTTTACTGTTTTGTGTTCTGCAAGATCAATAAATTATTCCAAAGAATTGTTTTCAGGATTTTCGTTACAACACTAAAATATTGAAAATCTGCAAAAGAGGTTTTACAATGCGTGAGTAGTGTGACAGATTCAACGTATCTGTTTGCGTTGGATCATGTAACAAACAGCTGATTTTAATTGATTTACAGTGACATGTTGCACATTTAAACATTGACACAGACACATGGCAGAGACTCGTTAACAGTTTTGAAAATTGTACAAGGTTAACCTTGGCTGTTGCTTGTTTATTTTTATTTTTATTGTATTAGATTTTCAATTTAGTTGTCACAAAAAATCCCAAAGCAATTATTCAAAATTGCTTTGATTTCAAAAAGGTATCGTTGACAAAAAGGCAGCAACAGCCATAAATTATGCTGTTGCAAGAGAATAATTATTAAATTATCGGTGACGATAACAAAAATGTCTTGAATTTCATATGTTTACCTTTACGGATGTCTGCCTCGACATCTCTTTTGGTGCAATAATTGGTGATGGTTGTTAATTCAAAAATATTGGAACCTAAATTAACATCAATCACATATGATGTGGTTTCGGGCAGCAAATTCATGGTAGTTAGCGAATATTCAAGCTGAGGTTTAATTTCAAATTTGGCGTAATGTTCAAGACATCAAGTGCATGAGCAGCAGCCGCCAGCCATATGAAGGTGTTTGTTTATATTGATGTTGCTGTTATTGGACAATAAATGTAACCTAAATATTTTTCATGTGAAACGATTTGGCTGCAGTCGCATGCGCATGTGCTTCGTGCTTCAGATTTATATATATGCACTTTATACTCCTATTAGTGTAGTAAATTCACTTCAAAGTTGACACCCACAGCACGATTTAGTCTAAGCTCAGCCATGAGTATCGTACAAAACAATTTAAGGTATCAGTTTGTAACTGCTTCTCTCGGTTTCTTTTCGTTGTTGACTGCAATGTTATTTAATTTATAAAATATTTTTCTTGCTGAAGGTTTTTAGCCTTAGAGAATGTTAATATTTTATACCGAACAGTATTTTCATTACAAACTTCGAAGACTTATTGAAAAATTTATACAATTTCCATGAAATAACCAAAAGACTTAAGCCACGAACTTTTAAGTAGGTGCTAAGGGGGCAAATGTGATGTTATCTCTGGAGTGTTAAAGGCGAGTATGTCGTGTGACGTACTTAGGTAAAGTAAATATTTAATTTAATCAGCAAAATTAGAAATGTTTACATTGTTTAATATAAAGAAATATGTCTAAAGGGACTGTTGATGTAAATGCTATAATAGTAGCAGTTTATCTGTGTTGGGCAAATTAAGTAAGATTAAACAATTACAACAATTAAACGACATAATTTTTTTTTTAAATAGCTTTTATTTAAAAAATTTTCAGAGTCTTCCACAGAAAGAAGTCTTGAACGGTCAAATCAAGCGGGTCAATCCTGCATGGCAATGCAAATTGCCAAATTGAGATATTAAGCGACCCAACGACGGTCTGCAGGCAGTAGCTGGTGGACTGCCTGCACTTTGTATGGGAACGTCTTGAAATCTTTCAACAAATTTCGCTGCAGAGACAAACGAGTAATGACCAGAAGAGAGTGGAGCCGATCCGACATGGTCGGCGGCGGCGGTTGAAGCAACTGGTGGTTGATGGCTGCGCCGGCTGAAATCGGCTCGAAGATTTAGGGATTTAGGCTATCTTAGGGAGACTACGAGGCCTCTCGGCTAAACCTTTACGCCACATAGCGACGCCGCCGCACACTGGTTCCGATTAGCAATCTAGCTGGACAAAAGCCCAAAATGTATGTGCTTCAAAACGAAATATATTTCACTGTAATTAAAACTAGATATTTGTGCAGTTAGAATATCATTACGGGTTTACACAAAAAAATAAAATTTTGTCCGCTGGCGAAGGTGCAAACATACAGTAATTCCAGAAACTCTATGTTCGAAGTTTGGCGTAATGAAAGACATATACCAAATAAAGGAGCCTCTGTGTTTAAATATGTTTCGCAGAAGCTACAAATGTAAAACTCTGAGGAGTTTATTTTAAAAAACATTAAATACAAGTACGCCGATTTAGGCTATCTTATGGAGACTACGAGGCCTCTCGGCTAAACCTTTCAGCCACAAAGCCATGCCGCCGCCGCCGCTCCGAAACGGCTACGTATAACGTTGTACTTAATCTTTCATATAATCGATCAACTAATGGCATTGTCTGAATTTACAATAAACGCTGCAACCAGAATAAGTAACAAACTGTAAAGTGTACAAATATTAACTTATGGAGTTAAACGACAATTTGAATTTTGCATAACAACAGGCAGACGAAATTCCACACGCTACAACTCCAACAGCCAGTCCAATTCCCTAACAGGCAACAGCACACTGGTCATGCCGCTGCCGCCGTTAGCCGCCGCCGTTAGACGGCGCCGAAGCAGAAACTATCGGAGTAAACCTCTACTCTCGTTCCGATAATGTTCACCGCACTATAAGACAGAAATATTAAGAAAATTTGTTCGACAGGTTAGAGTGATTGTGAGTTCCTCCCAAGGAAGCTCAGCCAAGTAGAGTCACGTTACCCATAACTCTTAGAGGGCCTTCAATCACGTTTCAACCATGCACATTTGCACTTGAACCTGTCCTGGCTAGTTCATCCGAGTCTTCATTTCCGGTTACATTCGTATGACCCTGAACCCACACTAGGGAAAGTCTTGCCGTGGCGCCGGTCTCGTCTAGCAGAGTCCTGCATTCGCGAACCAGTATCGATATATTACTTCTTGGCTATCCGAGAAGGTTGCACACTAGGGCGGGTCGATTTGTAGGGAGTGAAAAAAATTCACCAATTTCCCTATGATTTCCGTATTCTATGGGTTATTCCATGAAAATTTGCCGAAGGAACCATACCTCTATCGTTAAAATCGAGTCCCCTACTTTTTGTTGGTAAAAAGTTCAAAAGTTACGGGCATTTTTGTCCAAATTTTGGACCATTTTTCCATTTTTTTCATGATTTTGTCCAAGAATATTACTTTCATGGCCATTTTTTTGGCTCAATCCATTATTTAATTCAATTTACAATTCAAAACGAAGAGTTTAAGCCCAAATTTATCGAATTCGGTTGATTAATTCAAGCGATATTGCTAGAACAAAATAAAACATAAAACCAACAATTTGATTTTTTTCACTTTTTATTTTTTTTTCTACAAAAATTCAAATTAAGAGATAATAAAGTATCTATCAAACTATTATCAAAAAAAATATTCAATTTGAGTGTAGTAAAAGACAAAATGTGAAAAAAAAACATTATTTTTTCTGAAAGTCTTGTTTGCTTTCAAGTCTGGGTGTTTTCGTACGGCTCTCTAATGTCGTTGCCATAGCGCCTTCTAGATTCTTTCCTGCAACTCGTTTAGCAGTGGCAGCCAGCAATTGGACATGTCTTTCCGTTCCTTGAATGTGTAAAGGAATTTGTGGATCATCGAACGGTGGCACTTCGTAATTTAAATATCCCTCCAAATGTTCATACGAATAACTTTGCGTAAACGGTGGTTCGAATAAAATGGTATCGTCATTTAAATCAATCATATTTGTATATTCCGTACAATTAAAGTTTATAAGAGATTTTTTATAAACTCTAAGTTCCGTTGGGTCGACAATATCTCTTCGGTAATGTAAAATCTTCTTTATAGCAATGTTTCGTTTTTCCATTCTATCATCAAACAACATAGATAGCAAGATATTTTCTGAGTGTGCAAAATATGGATTATCTTGAATTACTGTATTTACAACTCCAAGTAAATTCGGTGGTAAAAATCGTGTCCAAGTAATAAATTTAAAAAGTAATGTACTACCGTATGCGGCAGAGCTATAATACTTAACATTGAAATACATTGGCGTGTATACTTTTATTATATAGTTAGCCAGAATTTTTAAATTTTCAGTTGGATTATTAGTTGTCACATACAACCGTAATAATCTATTGGCTTTGGTCAGCCAACGAGAATGTGCAATTGGCCCTGGTTTTATGTGAGACAAATCCACAGGAACCACACCATTAGAAATTGCATTGGCCATTAACATCAAGTACCTCGAATCGGTAGATAATTCTTCTGGATTTAAATCACCAGGAGGCATATTTTCCAAAGCGATTTCCTCAAAATCTGTTACCACCTGAAAAGAAAACATAAAAGCTAAAAAATAGAATGAAAAATGGTACAGAATCAGCTATAAAAATTACATACCGGAAGATTTTCACAATCAGCAATTTTTGAGCTCAACTTTCCGGTAGTTGATCGTGGTCCAGTGGTGGTTGATTTGTCTAAAGTGTCAAACAAATGTCTAAACGGAAGCTCGCTAAAGTGCAGAAGACACACAAACCAGTGCAGTGGTCTCTTTAACTGTTTTTCGAATAGTCGAAAAATTCCACCGTGTACGCCAGTATTTGTTGGTTCACCATCAGCGCATATGGCAATTAATGAATCGAGAGACAATTGTTTTTCTTGGAAGAATTCGATCAATTTGTTGACTTTGCTTGCCGCAGTTTCACTTTCTAGTTTTGTGTAGCCTATCAATTGAGATTTTGGTTCCCTCAAAACAACTAGATGAGGTTCTTTAACCATCCTTGGATGCAACTTCTCATCAATTTTTTCTACAGTTAGAGCATCATTTTTCCTGCCGTCGAATGAAAATGATATCAAATTCGAGCCATCATACCGCTTACGAAGTGCGTCTTGTCTCCATTTTTCTCTTTCTCTACGAAGTTTACTTTTATCCATGATGACAAGATTGCCATGAGCATCTTTTACGCCCAGGTCTTCCATCAGAGCTGTTGCCAATGCTGATCCCATTCTATCATGCACACCAAATCTGTCACACATCATTGCATAGTTTTTACACAGTAAAAAGTCGTGGTTTAATTTTAAAACTTTGCGGTGTTAATTCTAAACTACTTTGGAATTAAATTTGGACTTAATTCCGAAAGAGTTTATATCTGACACCAAGTGGTATAAATTGTAATACTTGTGGGAATTGTTTTAACACCAAGAGATGTTTAGGAGTTTTTTAATGACTATTTGGAATAGAAACAACACGAAATTTGTCATTAAATATTTTCTAGAGAAAAAAAACAATTCCTATTAGTTTACAAATAACACCGAAGCAGGCATTGATTTTTTTTGTTTTTTTCTTTTAATACTTTCGGTTTTATTTTAATGCCAAAAAAGACTAAAATTTCTCTCTTAAAACAATTTTTTTTTCAAGAGAGAAAAAAAGAATTCCTGTTAGTTTAAAATTAACACCAAAGCAGGCATTGGATTTTTTTGTTGTTTTCTTTTAATACTTTCGGTTTTATTTTAATGCCAAAAAAGACTTAAATTTATTCTTTCAAGTTTAAAAACAACACCTAGTAAGGAATTAAAAACAGCTGTAAAGTTGTGCTCTCAAGAACTTATTTGTTTTGGTTTAAAAACAACACCAGAAAAAGTATTAAAACCCTCTCGTGCTTATAATTAATACCGATAAGGGTGTTAAAGTTATGTATTTTAAACCACGCGGTTTAAAACTAACAAAGTCGTTTAATGAACAAGTTCACAATGTTTCTGAAAGTAAAAAGTGGTGGAAAATTTCATATTGTACGGATTGCGGAGCCAGAAAGTGATCAGTTCACTGCCAATGCAATAACAATTTCAAGTAAGTGTTGATAAATTAAATGCTTTATAAATTAAATGCTTTTATAATAAAGTTTTTTTTACACTTTAGTTATAAATAAGCTAGACCTTAACCTTAACATAGAAGGAAGAGCATTGGGATTTAAAGATCGCGACGGTGTACCAATTGATTTTGATGACTTGCCTGAACTAATTACGCAGTACAGATGCTGTGCCTGTTTTTTTGTAGAGTTCTGCTTGGACGAAACATCTCAAGCAACAAGCAAGGGCAATTTAACGAAGGTTAGTACAAATCGTTTAATTCCATTAGTATTTCATTAACAAACAAATATTGCAGGAATTAGAGTCTTATATAAAAAATGGGGATTTCTGTGCATTGCTAAATGAATATGAAAGCAAAAAAACATTAACCGATAGTTCACGACGTTGTCTAGTACGTGAGGCCACAAACTTTTTGCGCCAACGAAGTGGCAATTATCCAAATAGAGAAGATAAGGTCGCGTTAGCTGAAGCAATTGTAAGTTTGTTTCCATCTTTTAAAGTTCAAAACAGCAAACTTTTTATGTTGCTCCAGTTCCTAGGTCTTTAGGAGGTCGTTGGGTCATCCGAAAGAAAAAAAAATATTTGCATTCCACTAAGCATTTCGTTCAATCCACATTTCAATATGTACCTATTCTTAAAACCATAGAAACACTTTTTAAAAACCAATCCTTCAAGGAACTATATTTTGCGAGCAATCACGTTTGTGATAACAAAAAGCTTGTGAGTTTTTGTTGTTCGGATAATTTTTCAAACTCCGTTTTCTTTAAAGAGGAAAAAAACGCTTTACAAATTCAAATATTTTACGATGATTTTGAAACGACGAATCCCTTAGGGAGTAAAACTGGAATATGTAAAATCGGTGCAATTTACTTCACTATCAGAAACCTACCTTTCCATTATAATTCAAAAATTAACAACATTCATTTGGTTGCCCTTTTTTTGTGTAAGGACCTAAAGAACAAAGATGTTAGCTTCAACAAAATATTACAACCACTCATTAATGATCTTCAAGCACTTCAAACAGTTGGTGTAAGGGTAGACAATAGATTCTTAAAAGGTACTTTAGTTTCAGTTGCTCACGACAATTTAGGAGCAAATCTTTGTTTTGGTTTTGTTGAATCGTTCAGATCTTTGCACTATTGCAGATTTTGCAAAATTCATCGAGATGAAGCTCAACGTTCATTCGTGGAGAGCGATACACTTTTAAGAACGCAAGTAGAATACGACGAATTATTATCTTCGAGTACCACGGATTTTGATCACAGGCTTACGAAAGGCATTAAACATCCGTGCGAGTTCAATAACTTAACATATTACAATATCTTTGAAAGCTTTAATGTGGATGTAATGCACGATATTTTAGAAGGGGCAGTTCCTTTCATCTTAAAACTGTTTTTTAAAAAACTTATAATATATAACTTAACATATTACAATATCTTTGAAAGCTTTAATGTGGATGTAATGCACGATATTTTAGAAGGGGCAGTTCCTTTCATCTTAAAACTGTTTTTTAAAAACTTATTGAAAACCGATACTTATCGATGCACGAAATTAATGCAAAAATAGCTAATTTTAATTACGGATATTTACAAAGCACTTGTAAGCCTCCTACAATAACTGTTGATAAGAAGTGTCGTACTTCTATAGGGCTTACGGCTTCCCAAAATTTATGTCTAATTTTGCACTTCCCTTTTATTTTTTATGATATTCACACTAACTTACCCACATTGTGGAAGGGAATCATGTCTCTCATAAGGATCATTAATATAATAATGACTACTTCGATTAATAAAGAATACATAGAAGTGCTTAGAACTGAAATACAAACTCATTTAAAAAGCATCGTTGAAGATTTTAAAGAAACACTTTTGCCAAAGCATCACTTCATAACACATTACCCGTCAGTCATGAAAAAGTTAGGACCACTTATCCATACGTGGGCAATGCGATATGAAGCTAAACATCGTGAATTCATTAAGGATGTACCAGTAATAAATAATTACAAAAACTTATGTAAAACACTTTCCAATAGATACCAAACAAAAATGTGTGTCAACTGGGAAAACGTATGCTTTATAAATAAAATTGTGTTTAATAAATTATTTCTGATTGACCACAAAGATTTAGATTTCGAAGTTCAAAATTATTTCTACAACACGTTGAAACTAACTATCGTATCAAAAGTATTTGTAACTAATAAATTTGAATTTAAGTACGGTTACAATTATAGACCTTCATTCTTTTTATATATAAAAAAAGAAAGCGAACTTTTCATGTTTGGTAAAATTAAGCAAATATATGTAATCAATGATCAGCCTTATTTACTTTTAGATATGTACACTAGTAAGAAATTAGACAGGATCTTAAATGCATATCAAATAAGATTACAAAATATTTCAAAATTAATTAGTTTCAAGAATATAATATTTCTAAGGCCTTATGAATGTTATAATATTAATTCAAAAGAATATTTATTAACACCCGATGTTATAGAGCAGTAGCAATATAATTTTTGTTTATTATATAAAAAATATTTAAGATTATAAAAAAATTAATTAAAATAAAATATAAATTAAAATACATAAAAATATTTAATATTAAAAAAAACTTTATTAAAATATTTAAATAAAATATAAATTAAAATAAAAATTACTAAACACAAAATTAAAGTTGTAATTTATTTTCGGTGAAAATTTATAAAACGGGTGTTAATTTTAGCCCTTCCTAGGCTAAAAGCAACACCCGTTTAGTATACCATATATTCCATTGGGTATTGAAAATAACACTTATTGGGTGTTAATTTTAGGCCTTCCTAGGCTAAAACTAACACCCGTTAGTTTTAGTTTAACACCCGTTTAGTATACCATATATTCCATTGGGTATTGAAAATAACACCTATTGGGTGTTAATTTTAGCCCTGCCTAGATTAAAAGCAACGCCCGTTTAGAATACAATTAATTCCGTTGGGTATTAAAAATAACACCTAATAGGTGTAAAACCTATTCCATAGGGTATTATATTAATTCCGAGTTATGTATTGAATATAAACAATTTGGTGTTATTTTAACACCAAAAAAGAATAAACCGTAATACATATTGGTGTTATTTTTATGCTCTCAAAAACAAAACTCTCTCTCTCTCACTGTCTCTTTATAAGTATACCATAATGGAATACATTTAACACCTTTTTGGGATTGTTATATATACACACCGGCTCGGTGTTAAAATTAAACCAAAACTTTTTACTGTGTAGTATTGTATCTGGGAGTGTATGTTTGTGGTGGTAGAACTAATTCTGAACCTCGTCTCACATCAACTTCCATTTCGTCATAATGCGATTCGTATGTAGGATCGTTGCTCACTGGGATTGTTGGTATAGTCGTTGGTATCGTCTCTTCGCTTCCACTATCGTGTTCCGGTATCGTTTGTATTCTGTCATTATATTGATCGCGCATGAAATCTTTTAAGTTTTGTGGGATAGATCCACATGAGCAGTCGTTTTCTTTCAAGTTGCATTTACATTTTCCAATGTTGAATAATAGGTTTGTTGATTCTACGAATTTTTTGAATTCTGTTGCGCGTTTTACTCGTTGTTTATCTGCATTACTATATGCGTCAAGCAAATTATTCAATTTTCTAATGATGCTACCTTTGAGTATAAGTTCAATATTAAGTTGATTCCAAATTTCTAACAATCTGTCTGCTACTTGGGGAGTAAATGTTTTATACGAAAACATTTTGCTTTGGGCTTTTGAACGTTCGGCCAAGAAAAAATAGTACTTCAATATATCTCGTTTAGTTGACAGATTAATATCAGGTAATTCACAGGCCACGTCAAAAGAAAAAACATCATGAGAGACCAAATGTTGCAAACTACTGCGTTGGGTATCTGTTGGATTTTGCGATGAACCAGGCTCTGAATCCATTTTTTAAACCGTCAAAACTAGCATACACTGGAATATTATAAACAAACAAAAATAAAGAAGTCTATAAAGAAACTAAAAACAAAAAGAATTAAACAAACATAACTCAGGGTGTGCACCCTGTGAAAAAATATGCCAATAATGTAAAGCGCAAATCAGTCCAGTCGTAACGTAAGGTTCGTAAGTTCGTAAGGGCTTCGTAAGTCAAAAAAAATGAGCCAAAAAAAATGGCCATGAAAGCAATATTCTTGGACAAAATCATGAAAAAAATGGAAAAATGCTCCAAAATTTGGACAAAAATGCCCGTAACTTTTGAACCGTTGGACCAATGTTGGAGATTTTTTTTTGTAAATTGATCAAAATGAGCTCACCTTTCTGGCGATTAAACCCGATCGATAGTTTTTGAGTTATGGATGTGAACGTGTAGGTAATATTTCATACGAACGTCAATTTGGGAAAAAATTTACCAACAAAAAGTAGGGGACTCGATTTTAACGATAGAGGTATGGTTCCTTTGGCAAATTTTCATGGAATAACCCATAGAATACGGAAATCATAGGGAAATTGTCGAAAAATAAATCGACCCGCCCTATTGCACACTCTTCCCTACTATAACGTGATTTCGCAACTGACGACACTTTCGCTTGGAAGATACCGCTAAAACAGGGAGACCTATTGATACTGTTATACCCAGTGACGTTGAGTAAACCCTAGCTCCCACTCCACTATCCGCCTTAGATCTATACGTAAAAATGTCTATATCAACATCTTGCAATGGTGAGTGGTTCTTCGACTCTTCTCTATGCGGTATGACTGTATTGAAGTTTTACCGGAGTTCAACTATGGACTAGAATAGTCGGTTCATTAAGCTGTACCACCAGACAAATTGCACAGAATCCTACTATTCCCATAGATTCGTTAGGTGCAACATTTCAGTTCTCTAAGCCGCAAAGCACACTTTGCCGCAACACTCTTAGGAAACTGTTCAATTCGAAATAAAATCAACTTCATACTGAGATCAGCAGAGGGGCACGTGTATCACGACGATAGTATCAGCCGGGGCGTAAAAACTATTCAAACTTAAGATGGCAGCGTGCCAATGCAGTTGCAATGTCTGGTAATGGTCAATTGAGTGGAACTTGGTCTGGTCCACATTGAAGGCTCATTCGCGACATCTTCAGCCTTCGCGGCGAAATTACCGTCAAAACAAGTACTACGAAGCCATCAGGTATCTGGTCTGTCACGTGTTGTTCCAATTTTTGAGGTAAAAGGCTAAACTCCTTAGTGATTGATCAGTTGGCGTAGGAAGGCCGGGAAATCTGCAACCAAATGCACGTTGTGCCAAACTCACCTACGAATTGTTCCATACAAAAATAGTCGCGAGTATTCCTCGTTCTTGAAGAGTATAGAATTACAAGGATTGTCGACGAGTACGAGTATTGTACATCTGTTTATGTCGCAAATAACAACACAAAAGTAACAGCATGAGCAGTTTGCAAAAGTTAAATCATCTTTCTATAGGGTGATACATTTCGTGCCACCCAATTATGTTGATGTACAAATCAAATCTGCTGTCTTGTACAGAACACATGTCGAATTGTTGGAATAAAATTTACTATCAGTGTTGGTAATTGGTAAAATCAAATAATTACAATTCTATGAATAAAATTTAAATATTAATTTCTTTAAATTGAAGAAAAAATTCTTAAAATCAAAATACTTTGTTTTCTAGATTTTCAAATTCAAATTATATGATTTTACAACAAAATATTTTTGGTTAATCAGCTAAATGTTTCACAGTTAGCTCAAATTAAAAACTTTGTTAATTAAATAGTAAAATCAATTCAAACTTTAGAATTTTTAACCAGCTCATATTTGTTTAAATTTTCTCACGAAATATACGATTTTTCAAAACATACTTTTCATTCTGATGAGTTCTTTCTGACGTCACAGCCTGCGAGAGAATTTTGTTTTTGATGATACTTCTTCGATCGATACTAATTCGCATATGTAAATTGCATAATAGAAATTGTATAATATAATAACTTGTCACAGAATTCAAAATTAGTCATTCCAGTGAAGTGTGCTTAACTGAATTGTATATTATTCCAACAAAACCCAACCATTTTTCAATTAGAAAAATGTTCCTGACCTTGTAAGCTTGTAGTTAGTATGAATTTCTTATACATTATCTAAAAACTAATGAAATCGTTCATAATCTTCAATTTAAAAACGGCAATATTTGCTCAAAACTATTCCAGAAAGAACCTTAAGTTTATATTATATTGTATGTATCTAACAAAAACACTTGATAATTTTAGGAATTAATTGAACAATTTACCAATTTTTTGTTCAATACTGAGAAAAAACTTTTCTAAAAGCCGGAAGTATTTCTTTAATTTGACTAATTTTGAATTTTTGTTATTCGTTGAATTATCCAAATTTATGAATAATATTTCCAATTGTAATTCGTTAATCAATACATAAAATTAATTAAAGCAAGGAATATTTTTGTTGAATCAAAGCTTGACAGAACGAATTCTTTGAAAATTAGAATTAAAGATTTGTAATGTTTACAAATGTTTTCTGAAACTAATAAATTTATTTTAAGTTTTAACAAAAAAATGCAGGATAATAAACAACAAATCATGTTTTGTTACATCAGATAAACTATTTCTATGACTGAAAATTATACAAAAAATTCATTGAAATCGGATGTGACATTGTTCGTTATCATAGAATTTTTTTCCTGTGTAGGGATCTTTGATCGATGCAATACCTTGCATATGTAAATTTCATTACAAATTTTCTAGTCCAAAATAGTCATACCAGTGACTGTGCTCAACCGAATTTTCATTATTCCAACAAAAACTACGAATTATTAACCTACACGCTGAAAAACCTGTTGTTTTTTGTTGTTTGGATGCAAATATAATATGTGTTTGGATCTTGTCCCAAATATAATATACTTGAGCCCAAAAGCATTGTGTTTCCTAATCAATATTACATGTTTGAGATACAATGATTAATATGTTATAACACCTAAATATATCTGTGTTTGTGATATAAATACAGCTGTGTTTGTTGCACTGTTCATGCTCTCTCGAGAGCAAGAGATTAAATGAGAGGCAACAAGTGTGTATAACTTGTAAATCTGTATCTGTATTTTTTATTCTCTCAGTGAGTGATTCATAAATAGTGAAAAAAAAGTGAAACAAGAATAAACAAACGCTCGGACGGTTAAATGGTTCGTGATGTTGGTTTGGTTTTTGTGTATGTGTTTCGCATATATTTATGGCTGCTACCACAGTGAGAAACGATTTTGAGAACAGAAACTGGAGATGGCTCGGGCTTTTGCAGAGAAAATCGAATCGCCGGACCATTTGTGAAATAAGTACACTAAAAAATACAAGTAATTCACCCACGCTTGGCTTGCATGAACAAGACTTGTATATTGTTTGTGTACCAACGCATAGTGTAACCAACGCATAACTGAAACCTTCTGATAACAAAAACGTGAGAGACAACAAAGAAAGGAGAAGCAAAAGTACAGCAGATTCCCATTTGATGAAAAAAAAAGCAAATAATGCATTCAGGTGCAAGTAAACGTAAAATGGGGCCTTTTAAATCTTTTAATTGTTTGTTTTAATTATTTATAAATGTGGATCTATATTGATAAAATTAATTATAATAAATACATATATATTGAAATCAAAGAATAATTCGTTTCTAAATATTATTATGTTTGGGAGGAAATACACATATATTTCCACGTAAGTATATATAGGTTTGGTGGAAACCGGCGAATGCTTCCATATAAGTATATGGATGTTTGGGATGAAAACCGCATGTTTCCACGTACAAGTATACATGTTTTCCAGTAAACATGATACTGTTTACATTTAAATAAAAGTGAGTTTGGGAGTTGCAAACATATGAATGTGTGAAGTGTGTTTCAAACATATACATTGTTCCTGCAGAATATATTTGGGAGAATATGTTAGAGAGTCAATTATTTTTCAGCGTGTAAAAAAATCTCTCTAACCAAGATATCTTGTAGTTCAACATCAATTGTATTAACATTACACAAATAACTAAAATCGATCATATATTGGATACTCACTTCAAAATACACATCATCAAGTGCTAAAAAGCAAGGAATGAACACTTCACGAAAATACCGACTTGTAAATAAGTGTTACATGAATCCCATGTGTCAAATGCTAAATCTCTGCAGTAATTACATTTGATAACTGCAGACAGAAGTAAAAGAAAATATAATTTTCAGTGTCCGCTTTCTCGTTTTACAGACTTTCGAGTGTAACGTTTCTAAGACTGTAACGAAAAAAATTACAGAAAGCTATTCGCTGTCCTTTCATTCAGCTTAGAAAATAAATATATTATCTCATGTTTTCTTCAGTTCACACGTGTAAGAAAACAAATTGGAAAATCATTTACACTCTCTAGAAACCATTTTTCGAGACAGAAAAACACTTCGCCGCGGTAGAGAACTAGGATATTTAGAGTTTAAGTGAATATATTTCAAGTACCAGATGATATCGAATCAGGAAGCATGTCCAGCTATTGCCACCTCATGTATAGAATAAGAAATGCGTTTGTATCTTAAAAAAGTGGAGATGCATAAATATAACAAATAAAAGTGGATCTGCATAAATATATTACTACTTCATAACAACTGTAACATTACTGCAACGTACATGCAACCTAATACTTAAAAATTATATTTCATGATTTTTTCTTTGTAAGCCATTGTTCATCGCAACTGATTACGTACACCTCGTGTTCACCTTCAAAGTCATACAAATATGGTATTCATAAAACGTGATTCCGAACACTCAAAGCGGATCTTCCACAACATCTTAGAATTAGTTGCCTCAAAATGTCAAAGTAATTAAGAATTCCATAAGCGACGTGAAATAAACAACAGGCTGGTAATAGAACATCTCTTTTCCTAAAGTCTTTTGAAATTATTTGTTAGAAGTTTATTTGAATTTTATGACTGATTTTGTTAGTTTTTAGTTAATGTATGACAAATTCATACTACAAGCTTACAAGGTCAGGAAAAATGTTCTAATTTTTTTAATAAAATCTTCTAATTAGATGTATTTGTTTAGATTTCGATCGTGTTCTGATTTGTCTAAAAAGCTTCTCATTACACTATAATAGCTGTACCCGTTGCGCTTCGCTAACCATGAATTGTACTTTTAATGAACACAATTTTGTATTTTTTTTTTTCATTTATTCAAGTGCAAATATATATAAGTCTGAAGGTTTGCCCACATGTGCAACATATATTGTCCGTGGGAAAAACACGGATTTGTGGAACTTAAGCCACAGACCCTTGCGCTTTATTAATGGTCATCGCTAATGCCAACCGAATCGGAAACTGCAATCTTTTGAAATCGATAGGCATGTCTGTAGGTATCATGGGATTACGTGGAATCAGGACATCGGTTCCTTTACAATTTCCAGTGATTATAGAGGGCGGATCAATAAGTCCCCTTTTAGCCCAAGGTTTCTCCAATTTTGTATCCCTTCCATAAAATAGGATTTTTCGAGGTCCATAACATAGGCATTTGTTTAATCAATAGTTTCATCGTTGGAGCTAAATCTCTCTCCACCGAGCCATTTATTTAGGTTTGGAAATAGGAAATAGTTACTGTGGACTAAATCCGTAGAATATGGTGGATGAGGTACCAATTCGTAGCCGAATTCATGGAATTTTGCCATTGAGATTACACACGTGTGCACCCGTGCATTATCTTGATGAAAAATGAATTTTTTTTCTTGGCCATATTTTTTCAAATCGTCGCTAAATCGGTCCAATAAGTTGGCATAATATTCGCCGTTTATTATTTTTCACTTTCGAAGGTAATCGATGTGGATTATCCCGCGTGCATCCCAAAACACTGTTGTCATCACCTTATTGGCCGACAAATTTACCTTGGCCTTCTTCGGAGCATGTTCAACCGGAGAAATCCATTGTTTAGACTGTTGCTTGGCTTCCGGAGTGTTGTAATGGATCCATGTTTCGTCCACAGTTACAAAACGCAGCAAAAACTCATTCGAATTGCGGTTAAACAACTCCAAACAATCCTTTGAAGTTGTCACACGATTAAGTTTATGGCCAATTGAGAGCACACGCTGCACCCATCTTGCAGGCAGCTTTCTTAAACCCAACTGATCATTTAAAATCGAAAGCACACTGCCACATGAAATGCCTATGGCATCAAAAATCTCACGCACATTTACTTTTCGATCGGCCAACACCACATCGTGGATTTTTTCGACATTTTCGGGTGTATTGAACTTAATTGGCCGTACAGAACGTTCAGCGTCATTTGTACTTGTGCGACCACAACGAAAGTCAGTAAATCACTTTTTTGCCATTGAAATAGATGGTGCAGAGTCCCCATAGTATTTATCAAGCTTTCCATTGGTTTGATTGTCGCTTTATTTCGGAAAAAATAATATTTAATTAGCTCTCGAAATTCACTTTTTTCCAGTTTTAAAAAAATTTACGAGGTTGTATGTTTTGAACAGCTGTTAAACGCAAAGTAACGGTACTTGCTCAAAATTTGACCGTAGTCTATTAACAGTTGGTACTTGATGGGAGCAGTATTGCATTTCAAATAACTACGAGGGAAGTTCGAAAAGTGACGGACTTATTGATCCGCCCTATAGTTGCCTCTATACGATTATTCTGATTTTTTTTAAAAAATTTATTATTTGGATAACGATATCTAGGATGCTCCGAAACTGACCTCAATGATATTAATATTAATTCGTACCTGTGATCACTTTCTTAGCTTCATAGTCTGACCTTTATAATAACCGTATTTTCATTGGTTTCTCCAAAAAAGTAATTTGCTTCATATCAGTAGTATATGTACCGAACCTCATATTCCTACACTGTTTCAAACAATTGTCCGTACACCAGGCCGTTTGGAACATACTTCAAGGTCCCTCAAAAGATATATGGCCGATTTGATTTAAATATTTTTTTTAAGGTTAGAAGCATTGAACTTTAAAAAAATGATTTAAAACGAATCGGCCATATATTTTTTGAAATACATTGAAATATGTTCTCAAGTGCCTGGAGTACAATTGTTTGATATAGTATATTTAATAGTCAATTGTTGACGTGCGTGGGTGGCGCCTCGGCCCTTTTTAGAAACTTGCTTCCAAATAGCCTGTTCGTATATGTAGGCCAACTGTAACATACTGCGAAATTTTCAGGACGATCAAACTATTATTATGACTATTATAACGGTTTCTTTTAAAAGGGGCGTGGCACATCACGCTGCCATCCTGGCTGTAATTCATACTGTACCAACAACATATCAACAATTCTTATCTTCATAACTCTAATAGTTCATGAGATTTGCCATTTTAAATTTCAAATTGTATGGCCGGTGTCACGCGCCTTTATTCAATCACTACCCAGTCTAACTAAGGACTATCAGCGGGTCATCAATAAAACATTGTGAAATTTTCATAATAATCGGTCTATTAGAAAAGCCTTCAGAGCGATTTTTTAAAAGGGGTCGTGGCACCGCCCACTTCCACCTTGGCTGCAATTCGAACTGTAGAAACAACTTATATACCATTATCATATTCAAAGCTCTGATAGTTCATGGCATACAGCCGTACAAAGTTTCAAGTTGTATGCCACGTCCACTGAACCGATCCCTCCCATTTTTTGTTGGATCACGAAATTTGCTGCCAAATGCATCGACACAAAATTTCAAGGCGATTGGTGAAACACTCCTCCAGATATTGCGTTTTCAAAAATAGGGTCCAATGAGCGGGGCCTTCGTTTATCTAAAATTCAAGTACCTTATTTTCACCACCGTCCAGACAGCAATGTACATTCTGTGAAAATTTCAAAAAGATCGGTCGAACCGTTTTCGTGCCCATACGGTACTAAAAAATGTAAACAAACAAATACAAACTTATTTTTATATATGTATATAGATTTGTTTGCCGACCAATGTGCAGTTACCTGAATGCAATGTTGGAATTTTTTAATTTCCATTGTATTTTAATTTGCATTACTTTATCCAATGCAAATGCAAAAGAATTACCATTGTTCGCAATTACAGTTAAACAATTTTGAATTTCCATTTGCTCAGGCAATACAAATGCAGGTAGTGAATCGGATGCCCATTGCAATTTAGTATGGAAATGCTTTCATTTATTTTGAAATTGTTTGAATGCTGGCAATTCTTTTCTAAAAGTATTTTATATGTAGAGGATTATGGTTTCGATTGGTGTTGCCTCGTAGTAATTCCAAATTCATGAGCCTGTACATATAAAATATTTTAAACCCAAAACTGCCAGATATGATGGAAATGCTTTGAAAATAAGTACAAGTAAGTAGTAGTAATTCAAATTATAGTACAAGTTATAACTGGCATATAAATAATTTGTCGCGTGTATGCTTGAATGGGCGCGGCAAATTTTCTCATATTCAATTCCATATTGGCATTGGCAAAGCAATTATCTAATGTGAAATTTGTTTCCGATCTATATAATTTTTCGGAATTATTCGTGCCTACCAACCAATTGTGAGTACTAAAATACGCGTGACAAAATCGTTAATTTTCAGTTACAGAGTGGCGTTTGATAAAACATTACCAGAGCCGCATTTATTTTTACGATAGCTATCACATCCCCCAACAAGACGACTGATCAAGTTGGAGAGTCCCAAAAGCGGGGCCATAGCATAAATTTTCAGTGTCACACTAAGTTTTAGAAACACTTTATTGAGATCGTGAAAGAGTCACACAGCCAGCCGCACGTACAGCCTGACAAACTCAGTCGTCCTAAAAAGTGTTAAAACATAGAGAAATAAACAAAAGTTTATATTCCTCTCTTTACGTTCTCTCGATAACGCTGAGGTAGTAGGTTATTTCATCGAGTTCGAGTTGCTTTTTTAGTTTACTCTTTGGTTGGACTTAAAACGGACAGAAATAAAAGGGAATGCGCATATTTTCGTTTGATACAACGAACATAAAATATAATTTAGCTGTCATTAGTATCAATTAAACACTATTTGAATTTAGTTTGCTGCATGGCTTGCTTCTGGTTGCATTTCGCTCCCTCGCCTATTCACTCTGTTTTCTATCAATTTCCTACTGCATCGACGATCAGCTGTGTCATGGATAACCCCTGGCTAAAAACAGTTTGCTTCCTATACCAAGGGTCTAATATGAGCATTTCTATGAATTATACTGTTTTCCGTATCAAGTTAAAATCTTGTGCTTGAGGGTAAATAGTAATTAAATATCGAATAGAAATCTGAGAAATCTGAAGAATTGAAGCCTCTGGTGGAAGAAAGTGTTAACTGACTTTTTTTCAGAAACAATATTTTCCTTCTTTCAATGTTTCCATGGTATCTCATATAAAAAGAATTTAAAAGAAAAATTTAAACTTAATTTAATAATTTACTTTCAATATCAGATGTTGACTTTTTTCTTATCTAAAACAAAATCAGATACCAGGGAAACATTAACAGAAGAAAAATATTAAAAAAAAAAATAAATGGTTTCCCATTACATCCCATGAAGGGACCGGGGAGAACTTCTCACAATCACTGAGCTGTGCGCTTTCCAGTTTTCACTCACTGATTGGGAAAAATATTGGTTTTGAAAAAAGTGAGGTAACACCTTCTTCCACCAGGGACTTGAATTGTGTCGTCTTTTAGGCAACGCTAAATATCATTTATAATGGTGACCGATGACACTCTGGAGATAGATAGAAGTTATTGGCAAAAGTTTTCTTGCGTGTTTTGCTTGCGATATTTTTCGAACTCTTGCATAGTGGAAAATTCTCAATTGAGATGAGTCTTCCTTTGCATTTTGTTTGATGAATTTTTCAAAAGCAGCATTCCAACCAACCGCTGATTAAGACCTGTGGCTAGATCTGAAATACAGGGTGGGTCAAGTAAGACCTACCCATGTAAAATACGTATAACTCTTGTAATAATATTTTTTTTATTAATTTTTTTATAAATTAAATACATTTCTTGGAAATTTAGGGGGACTATGTATGAAATATGACAAATGTCTAACATTTTGCTCTATACAAACATTGGCTCTTTTAAGCGCGTTTTCCATAACACCACGTAATGTTTCTGGTTGCAGGCTGAGTATTTCGTCTCGAATATTCAGCTTTAGCAGTCTCATTGTCTCTGGCTTATTGACGTACACTTTGTCTTTCAAATATCCCCATAAAAAATGTCGGGCGCAGTTAAATCTGGCGAACGAGGTGGCCAAGGGAAACACAATTTTTTTGAAATCACACGTTCGCCACAAATTTCTCGCAACAAATCCATAGTTTGCCTTGCAGCGTGCGCAGTCGCTCCATCTTGTTGAACCAACAAACTAGGATGCTGCTCCACTATTGGTCGCAAAAAGTTGCCAATCATTGTTCTGTAAGAAGCCCCGGAAATGGTTTCTGGCGTTCCATCCTCACTCTCGAAAAAATATGGACCGATAACTTTATCGGCCATTACACCACACCAGACAGTGCATCTGTATGGATGTAACTGATGCTGGCGTGTTGCCCCTGGAGTTTTGGCCAGTCTTGAATTAAAATGTTGACGATACTTTCGCTGCGTCATAACTATTGATCTTTGATAAGAATAAAAAAACATCGATTCAAAAATTAAATTGTCCGAGCGTTTGGTCCTGTTTATTAATTAATTATATTTTTTTCGATATTTCGCTATCCTTTGGATAGCATCGTCAGGAAGATATACTATTAATTAGAAATGAAAAACAATTGATAAACGAAATTTTTTTGATATTAATAAACACGACCAAACGCTCGGACAATTTAATTTTTGAATAAAATACGAAAGGTCGGATAAATCATCACTTATTCAAAAAACATCGATAATTTTAACACGCGGTTGGGTTTATATCTATCCATTATAAGTTTCCAAGAACTCAATTAAAACCTGCAAAGAAAAAAACACAATTATATTAGAAAACAAAAAAGTTATTCCGGTTTAACATTGGTAGGTATTATTTGGCCCACCCTGTAGCTATACGGTTTGCCAGGAATCACGAAAATGCATTTTGCAAAACTTATATTTAATAAAAAACTACATCTCTATTAATATAGAATGGTCTAGGGCTTGAATAATAAAATACCATAAAGTACATATAAAAAGGACGGATAAATAAAAATCATCCCCAAGAAATGAGCTAAAAAGAGAGGGTTTAACGAATTGACATTTTATAAGCGCATAAAACATATTTCCAAAATATTTAAATTACTTTGAATCACCTATGACTACATCAATTATACGCTGTTTGAAAAAGGGGAAACAGCTTACGTTGTTGTTCCACAGAAGGTTTATAATAATATTAAATCTAATGTAGAATTCGTTTGATATTACGGTGCGAGTTTGCGGCTATATATGAGATAAGTTAAATGAAAATACTGACCAAAGTAAACCAAAATTTCGCAGATGGTACTTGGGACCAAAGATATCATCGCGGTGTCCTTAACTCAATTCCATCCAAAAAGCTCTTGAGTAATTTTTCTTTTTGGGCAGCTAACTTGCTGTTGATCA
Organism: Phaonia tiefii; assembly: GCA_963931995.1. Taxonomy (NCBI): domain Eukaryota; kingdom Metazoa; phylum Arthropoda; class Insecta; order Diptera; family Muscidae; genus Phaonia; species Phaonia tiefii. The sequence continues at coordinate 86,767,113 of OZ008367.1, read as the reverse complement.
AATGTTGTGTTTCAATATGTAGTTATAGACGGGAAGATCAGCAAAAAAAAACGGACTATGTGTATTTTAGAGTTAAATGTAAACTTGACTTTAGCTGTAATGCAATGCATATAACTCCCATAAATTCTAGATCCAATAAAACAAAAGACTTAAGCAACATTACTTATACGAGTATTGTCGTGCTTCACACACACACATCTAAATAAATATGTATGCATTACATCAAACGCTTTTGTTTGATTGCTGGTAATAGAAATATCAATTGATTTATTATTGCCTGTATATGCCATCAAAGCATTGCGGCCTACCAACAAACAAACAAATTCTAAGAAGAAGAAAAGCTCCCAGACTATGCGTATAAATGCAACAAATCAACTAACTCCTCCTTTCAGTAAAACTCGGATAAACAGTTTGTATTCGTGTTGTGGCCGCGAACACTAACTGATTTATCACACTTGTAAGACATATACGATCAACAGCCACAACAACACCGCTGCTACTACGGCTGTAACTATACAATCAAACACTTGAAATTAATTTCTTTGTTTATTGAATAACAAACACAAAACGGGTCGATCGCATTGCGTCTTTATGGGGTTTTGCGCATGCTCAACGCAAACGTGCGATTGATTGTATTCTAAACACCCATATGGAATGCGTAACACATTTAGAATTGAATATTCTTCGCTAAACAATGCACGATATGGTTGAGACGAGTTTTGAAAATTATTCGCGTTGCACCAATTTTTAAGTGGACATTGTTGCTAGATGGTGCAAGGAAGATAGTAAAACCAAAGAGAGAAAAAAGTAAGAGACGCTTTATTAAAAGCAGAAAAAGAAGAAAGTCTAACATTTGTAATAATTGCACTTGGAATCAATTAAAAGAAAATTCGTTAGGACCTCAAACAAACCAATGCCATATGAAAGCACTTGCAGTAAAAATCTAAGACTGGCCCGTAAAATTTTTATGGGATATGCATAATCTGACCAACGGGTTTTGACGTAAAATCGATCGTTTTTTTAAAGTAAAATTTACCATTTAAAAACAGTTAACTGAAACTTAAAAAAATAATGCATCTCTTTTCGATTTATGACCCTTTATTTAATTGGTCTATATATTTTATATTGATAAATAAAATTATTTTTATTCTGTTGCTCGACCTATTCTTTATCAATAAATAATCGAATTTCTCCGAGCTTGAGGTCAGATTTGCTGTTGTTGTATTTAGTTTACTCGATATTTCGCTACTCCTTTGTGTAGCATCATCAGGAGATAGTTAAACAATATTTAACAATTAAAACAAAATAACAATTGTGAAAAAATTATGGCAATTTAAAAATGTTCAAACAAATTTTCCCGCCTTTTTTCAAAATTTTCTGAAGTTACACAAACAAAAATTATGTTCATAAAAAGTTCATATGAATTAACCCAAAGAAAAATATTAGATTGATAAACAATTTGTGCTTAAATGGTTCTACTTTTCACTAATTAAATGACTGTAAATTTGGGCTACATTATCTGTATCTGTTTTATATTTAATTCTTTTCAATGTTGGTTTGTTAAATATTTGTAGCATTTCTAACATATAACGAGGTTTATAATTGTTTTCTTTATTTAAAACTGCTGTATCCTGAAAGTTTGGGTAATGATTTAAACTGGCACAATGGGATTTTAATGCTGTTTTCTGTGTAGAAATGTGCCTGTATTTCTGATCAGAGTTGTGTCCTGCTATTCGTGTCTTTAGTTTATTTTTTGTAGTCCCTACATATACTTTGTTACGAACCTCGTTGTCATTTCCTTTACATGATATTTTATATTCTATATTAAACATATCAAATATGTTCAAACTATCCTTTGTTTTACTAAATATTCTACCTATTGTGTTATATGTTTTGTGTTTTATCCTATAATTCTTGTCGTCAAATATTTTTGACTTCGCCTACCTATCTGTTATTCCAGGTATGTAGGTTATTGACTTCTACATTTTCGGCTCATCTGTAGTAACTCTGTTCGGTTGTCATTTATCCTCAAATTGCCTCATCAATCTGTTGGTAAGATGGTTCGGGAAGTTGTTGTCCTTGAGAATGCTACTTATCCTTTCCTTATTGAAAACGCGTTCTATTAAATTTTTCGCCGTATTTATAATCACACGTTTTTGATGTTTCGAGTTGAAGATGATTGTTCTTCCTGAAGTCGTTGGTTTTTGATACCAATAAATTGATAAATTTTCCCCTTTCCTGACCACCAATGTGTCCAAATAGGTAGCCTTCAGTAATATTTAGTAGCCTACAGCTAAGCATCTGGTGACGAAGTTCACAAACTTCTAAACGATCGCCTGAGAATGTAAATTCAATTTATGCTAATGACTGTTGCACACTTTATATTAAAAATATAACTTGGAAGCTAAATTATATTTATTATTTATTTAATTTAATAATTAAATCAATGTCGGATAAATCATCACTTATTCTATTATTTATTTATTTATTTATTTTTATTTCTTATTTCGAAAGAAAAAGACATATGAATCACGACTTCTCTGTAACAAGGTGGTTGCAATTCTAGGCGGTTTGATACATCGGAAAGCGGGATAGGATAATCCCTCCAAAACTGGAATGGTTGGTCGTCTTAGATGTACATCAAACTGTGGATCCTTATGGCTCGTTTTCAAAAGTGATTGCAATTGGCCTAAGAAAAGCGCATGTACAAAATATCGTTAAAATTGGTTTACATTTCCATCTAAGAAAAGATTTTGTTGCAAATTTCACTGAAATCAGTTAATATTTGTAACCTCTGGAGGCGATAGTACCAAGCCTAGTTAGTATGAGGTTATATATATAACCTGGGCCGTTATTTTTAAAACTGACCACTCTGGGTCGAAGAATAGCGTGTGTAACTGTGGACCAATAAGACCCATTTTCAAAAGTAGTCAACCTTGGCCTAAGAACTTCTAATGCATCAATTTTTGTTAAAATTGATTCATATATAAAACCTCTAACTTCGATAGTATCAAGGCTGTATGAGGATTTATCAAAATGAGGGCCGATATCTACCATTTTCAAAAGCGATCACCCTTAGTCTATGAAAAACTTATGTTCAAAATATAATTAAAATCAGTTAATATTCGTAATCTTTGCGGCCGATTGCACCGAGTTCGGTGATATAATTTGTTTTATATTAAAATGTGGAACAATAAGCCCCATTTCCAAAATTACTAAAAAAAACTTATTTGTAACCTCTTGCTCCGATGGTACAAAGCTGGCATTGGGGCTATATAAAAATGTGGACCGCTATGAGCCATTTCAAAAATACACTTTCGTGAAATCCCTTCAACATTTTAATGGAGATAATGGACTTGTTCGCGTATGCTGACGACATCGACATCATTTTGCGAAATTTTGCGAGAGGTCACTGCACTATTTTCAAGAATCGAAAAAGAATCAGTGGAGGGGGTCTTGCTGTTAATGAGGGCAAGACAAAATTGGTGGTGTCAACGACTAGACAAGCATCTCGACGTGGTCCATGCAACAAAATAAAAAAAGTTGATCAACCAATTTTTGAATGGAACACTTTTCTTTTAGTTAAAATTTAGTTTAAAAATTTTTTGTTTTTCAAAATGGTACGTTCATTTCAGTTGAATTTTCCAAGGATTCCCTTCATCGATTTTTGTATCAATTATGTATCTTAATTTTTGAAGAACAGTCCAGTGTATTATTAATAAAATTAATTAAAAATAAATTTTTTTTTATTTTTTATGATAAAATAAAAATGAAAAATATTTGATTTTTGCAAAAAAAAAAATGCAAAATTTGAAATGTTAAATTCAATATGTTATAAACCAAGCATTCTGACTTTTAAATATTTTCACTCATTTCAAAGGTATTTTTATGGACATTTTTTTAAGATAAATTTCCAGCAAATCGATAAAGGGAATCCTTAGAAAATTCAATTAAAATGAACGTACCATTTTGAAAAACAAGAAATTTTTAAAAAAAAATTTTAAAAAAATGTACCACTCAAAAATTTTTGTTGTTGTTTCTTTTATTAAGGCTGCTAAACTGCGTCAAAAACTTGGGTTGGCATTTCTGGTTGAAAAGTCATGTTGCATAGTGTTATCTGTCCTGGCATATGGCTCCGAAACTTGGGTCATACAACAAGTGGATAAAAAAAACATCTGGGAGTATTCGAGAGAACAATTGTCCATAAAATACATAGTCCTGTTAAAGAAAACGGCGATTACCGACGTGGTTGGAACCAGGAGCCATATAATTTGAGTTCCGACGTGGACATAGCTAGGCGCATCAAATTAGGCCAATTGCGTTGGCTAGGCCACGTTATCAGAGTGAATGAAAATGAGCTAGCGCGAAAGGTGTTTAATGAGGTACCAGATGGAAGTAGGAAAAGAGGACGACCAAGACTCCGCTCGAAAGACCAGGCCGAAGAATTCCTCCGTATCCTTGGTGTTACCAACTGGCGAGAAAATGCGAAGGATAGAACCAGTAACAGGAATATCTGACAATTTGTTAAGTTATTTATTATTTTGTTTTATTAATATATTTAAGGCATCTGACGTCATGAGGGGTACCGTGCAATAACTCCCAAATGAAATAACTCCCAATGAAATAACTCCCAATGAAAAAAATTCCAATAAGAATGAAACACCTCCCAACTTTAAATAATGAAATAAATCCCAAAGAGAAAAATGTAATAAGTCCCAACAGTTAGGACTTAATACTTAAGGAATTTTGTTTTCCTAAATTAAATGAAATATCTCCCAATGAAATAAGTTCGAACAAAAAAGAAATAACCCCCAATTCGAAACTTTCAAATGAAGCGCGGCGCGCGATTCCGCGGCTACGATCTAGCCGCCGGACCCGCGCCGCGCCGCGTCGCGCCTCCGCCCCCACCCCCCTCCTGGTTGACATACATACCTTTTCATAATATTCAACATGAATCAAAAGAAGTTGCTTAAAGCATCCAAGCGGTACAATTGAAAAAGTGCCATCGATTAAAATTCGTCTAGAATTGTTGCTTCTTTGGAGTGAAATAAATTCCAACAGGAATGCAATAAATTCCAATTAGTTAAAAAAATGAAATAAATCCCAACATAATTTTGTTGGGAGTTATACGACTTAGAAGTTATTTCATTATGAAATAACTCCCAATTAGAAATTATGACATAAGTCCTAACGCTTTGGGATTTATTTCATAATGATATTATTCCCAATTTATATGGAATTTTGTTAATTTTTTGTTGGGACTTATTTCACTTTTTTTTTTGGATTTATTTCATTTGGGAGTTATTTCACGGTACCGTCATGAGGTTGTAAAGTAACCAATAAAAGAAGAAGTACTGTCTGCTGTCAAGAAGTCTTTTTTCAATCACAAATACACTTTGCCGCTCACGTCACACGAAGTTCAAATCTTGAGAGCATTTTCGGACAACCTTTATATGGCGCAAAAATTTGTTTCATATTTAATTTAAAAAAATCTTGTAGGTTTTTGCTTATATATTTCACATGTTTATCCACTGCCTACTTCAAAGTTGTAGCTGCCAATATTCTTTAATAACTTTAAAAAATACACTTAGAACCAAAAGTGATATACAAATGGCTAAAATTCATGAATGAATCGAAATAAGCTATATTATTGTGGTTTCTGGGGCAATATCTGTCATATGGTCAATCAGACACAATCATTCCCTTCTTCAAAATTGTAGTTCTTGGTATTATTGGCAACTTCATATACTACACTTCATACCAAAAGTGAGGCATAAGATATAACAAAAAATTTACGTATCAAATGTTTAATTTTATCCAAATATTTAAAGGTTTCGTTTTATCCAAGATTTTATCCAAATAGTTCACATCTGTAGTGAAATGGTCTTGCGAACCCACAAAACATTTCCCTGACCCCTTTTCACATAAAATTTGGCTTAATGGACACTTTGGTCAAAGCGATCAACCGGCTTTTAATTTCTTTATCAGGATATTTCCCTTATTGTCATACCCAAACATCAAAGAAGGAATAACTGAAGGACCAGATATTCGAAAAGTGTAGTTTTAATTTCCAATCCCTGCAATATCTCAGAGCAAGGCTAAAAACTTTAACTACATTCTCATGTTAGTCTCCCAACCGAAAGTGTTAAGATATAAAAACATATTATTTTCAAATCCACAAAAATATTTTCAAATCGTTGTCTCTAAATATGGTTGGATTAAACATGAAATCATTTAAAAATTACCATAAAATTCATAGTTTATTTGGGATTATATAGGAATGACATACACATGGTATTTTATGCACTACAATGTTTCACACGCGCCATTCAGAGAAGATCCTTAAAGTGATAATTTTAATATGCGCCAAAGGCAAAATAAAAGGGAAACCTAGTAAAGGCTCACACTTCGTTAACAATAATTAACATTGAAATTACTACAGATGGATGCGTCACGCCATGACTTCATATTGAATATGTCTACATGCAAAATATCAAAAGTGATCATGTTTGAAAACATAAAACGCATTTTAAAAGGATTCCCAGTTAACAAAAAATAATAATAAGCCGACAACGAAAACGACAGCGAAAATTGACACTTTAAAGACGAAGGGAAATCAATGTCATTAAATCCAGCAGCGAAAAAATATGAACAGTTGTTTCTTGTTGGAGCAAAGTAACTAAATGTCGACAGACAGACATCTCTTGGGGTGCTCTTTTTAAGGTGACACTTGGCCATTGTCCTTGTATAGAAACGTTTGCTGGCACAAAAAATGTTTATGCAGCGCTCGATCTTTGATTGCCATAAACAACTGTTTACAGAATGGACACAATAAAAGTCCATTGACGGTCATTTAGAAACAATAACGTTGTTGAAAATTATATTTTGTATAAAAATGCATTCATTGTTTGGTATTCAAGGCCATGACCAGGGCATAAGAAGGATATTTTTTGTTTAATGACGCAAAAGATATATTGGATGTTTAAGAAAATTATAGTAAATTGATATTTAAATTCACTGCGAGTATTGAAATGTGGTGACTTAAACAGAAATGATTTCGTAGTTAAGAGAGCAAATTACGCCGTAAACATCTATATACAATAAACAAAGTCATTTGTTGAATAATTTATAACAAGTTTTTAAAGGTAAGTACAGTTAAGTTGTGGACATTTTGTCATTATACATCTTCAGGATGGTCCAAATAAAAGTATATGTTTAAAAATTAAACAAAATGAACATAACTAAATTTCTTTTGCTGTATTATCCCCTTGTTAGAAATACCAAATATTCCCATAATTATTGGATCATGATTTCAGTTATGTGGCTGCTGGAGCTCGCTTCGCAGTAATTCATCCTGTCCAATTTTCAAAGACACTGTTGACAGTTACTGGTTCTATCTCACGAATGGCTCGGAAGATATTCGCCTTAAGGGCAGGGTTGCCAGAAGTGGGGTTTTTGTCCCCAACACTGGGGATTTCGCAATGCTACAAATGACAACAAAATAGTTTTGGGCACAGGGGATTTTGTTGGGGATTTGATAAAATATTCTGGGACGTCCAAAACACTCATTGAATTAATACATATTTTTTTGGAACAAAGTTCCTTATTACACGTTGATTGATGGGCGCAAAATGAAAAAAATTAAACAACTTTTGTTTTAACACTATTATGGTACAACCCAGGATTATCAACTAAATTGGGTACTTTTGGTTTGTTTTGTGTGTAGACTAACTTATGTTGGAAAATTTCTTGTTTAATGGGAAAGTTTGTAAGTGGAGCCTGTAACCAATATTTAGTATATTTTGTAGTTTTGTAGCCAATAAAAGGTAAATTTAGAAAAGCCAAAGTGAAAGAAAAAGTAAAAGTAAAAAAAACCTATTTATTTTCTTAAACAAAGTATCTTTTATTAAAAAATTACATTATCTTAGAGAAGTACCTTTGCATAATAAAAGTAAATTTTCTTACAAAAAGTACCTTTTCAAAAAAAATTTTATTTTTTTAAAAAAAGTAGTTCTTTGTAAAAAAAAAATTATACTCTTATGGCTTTTTCTTACAGAAAGTACTTCTTCTTAAAAATAGTAGCTTTTCTTAAAAAAACATTAACTTTTAATAAAAGAAGTGCCTCTCTTTAAAAAGGACCTTTTCGGGATAATATAATAAATATTCTCACAAAAAGGAATACATTCTATAAAAAAAATTTCTTAAAAAAAGTTTATCATTTTACAAAAAGTATATTTTTTAAAGATCCATTTAAATTACCGTATTTTTCAACGCGCGCCTTAGGCGTGTTGGAACTAACTAGTACATAATACATAGCGAAAGGAACTTCGTTCCAACTAGAGTGTCCAAAAACCGGAATTTTTTAGAAACCGGTTTTCGGTTGGTTCGAAATATCTATTTTTCAAGAAACCGTTTTTCGTTTTGTTCGAAAAATCAATTTTTCAAAAAAACCGGTTTTCGATTTTTAATTTTGGCAAAAACTGGTGGAACCGGTTTTTTTTGCTTTTAATTAAATTACACATGTAGAACTTATAATACATTTGTTTAACGATCATTTCATATACTTATTCGTGTTTAAAACTCAAAATTTCACAACTGCATTTAATTAAATACGTTTTAATTTTAAATAAAAACTACTAGTTCGGTTCAAGATCAGATCAATGGCTTTCGATGAAATCATACATAGGAAAGAAATGTTGTGAATATTGATGGTTATGGTAAAGTATTTGTTGTGGATATTTTCGCACAAGTAGGAGTTTAGGCAATTCTCACTTAGTTGAGATTTGTTTATCCCGTGTGAAGATATACCTAAATACTTGTGTAGAAGGGAGCTGATTGTATGCCTTGGTGGGCATTGAAATAGCTATATTCCCAACCATCCATAATAATAATCAATTTCACTCATTTCTTTTTAATATTTCTATTAAAATGTACTTTTTCATAGAAAAAGTAATTTTTAATAGTTATTGATCTTGAACCGAACAATTATTGAAAACCTAACAATTGAAAGATCGAATAATATAAACTCAGACTGATAAAAACTACTGGTATATAAATAAGCTATATTTTCAGAGCCTGAGGTCAGATTTAGTTTTTTTTGTATTTATTGCTATTATTATTATTCTGTTATTTATTTATTGACAACAAAATTTCGATCACCGAAATACAAATATTAAAAACTTTATATTTAAAATTAAAATGTTCGAGCGTTAGGTCTATTTTAAATTATTTTATCTTCAATATTTCCCTAACCATTGGGTAGCATCGTCGGGATGATAAACATAATTATTAATTAAAAATTGAATGAAAACAAAAAGAATGAAATTAAAAAATAAAATTAAATTTTAATTACTAATTGAGCCTATTTTCCCGACGATGCTACACTATGGGTAGCGAAATATTGAAGAATAAAATAATTTAAAATAACCTAACGCTCGAACATTTTAATTTTATATATAATACGAAAGGTCGAATAAATCATCACATTTTAAAAAATATATATATTATATATATCATTTGGAAAGCGTGTTTACTATAAATTTTAAAAGTTTTATTCAAATTCGTATTACACTTATTTAAAATCGAAAATCATATTCAAATTTGGAAAAGATTTTCGTGTATGAAAATATTACGAGTATTAAGTTTAAAACATTGTTATCAAATAATCTAAATTTTGACGTTGACTAAATTAATTCTTAATTCATTTTTAATTAATTCTAAATAAAATCATAAAATTATTTTAATCATATCATAAGTCATAAATCATATTTCCCAATGGAACTCATGTTTCTTAATTCGAAAATTTCACCAAAATTCGAAATTCACATCTTTATTATTAATTTTTAAGAATATTAACACAAATTAAGTAAAATCCGATTAACCGACGTCAAATAACCGGTTTCCGGTTTGTTCAAAAATTACGTTTTTTAAAAAACCGGCACACGGTTAATAGCAAACAAACCGGTTAACCGGTTTCCCCGATTTTTCGGTTTCGGACACTCTAGTTATGTGATTTTTTTCTTTTTCACAATGAACCACAGGCTCTAAGTGAGCCTGACATGCAGGCTGCCACTCCAACCTAACCTAGGATGAGGTTAAGCTTTGCCTATAACGGGTTTTTCAATAAGAGCTCTAGAAAAGATTTTTTAAATAAAACAAAACCGGTTTTAGATACCAATCAAATTCTTTATTCCTGTGAAAGTACGTTCGATGCCATTACGTATGGAACTCGATTTCTTTTTCATGGCCACCACGGGCACGCTTGCAGAAGTCCAGACGCTGAATCCAATTTTCGGCGGTTTTCAAGCATAAATCGGCCGATACTGCTGCAATTTCACGTTCGATATTCGTACGAAGTTCATCAATCGTCGCTGGCTTGTTGGCATAGACCATAGACTTGACGGAGCCCCACAGGAAATAATCTAACGGCGTCAAATCGCACGACCGAGGCGGCCAATCGGCTGGGCCATTTCGTAAGATAACACGTTCACCAAACTTGATTTCCAATAAATTGATTGTGGCATTCGCTGTGTGGCTTGTGGCGCCGTCCTGTTGGAACCACATGTCCTTCAAGTCCATATTATCCAATTGGGGCCAAAAATATTCGGTTATCATTGAACGATAGCGATTCGCATTCACAGTAATGTGCCGGTATTGATCATCACGGAAGAAGTACTGCCCAATAACGCCGCCGGCCCATAAACCGCACCAAATCGTAATTTTTTCGGGATGCAATTATGACTCATGGATTACGTGTGGATTGCTGTCTGACCAATAATGCATATTTTGCTTATTGACGAAGCCATTCAGCCAGAAATGAGCCTCATTGCTGAAGATGATTTTCCGATGAAAATCCGAATCATTTTCAAGTTGTTGCTCAGCCCAATTCACGAACATACTACGCTTATGGTGGTCAAGCGGCTTCAGTTCTTGCGTCAATTTGATCTTGTAAGGATGTAGGCCAAGATCTTTTCGCAAAATTCGCCACAGCGACGTCACAGAGATGCCCAACGCTTGAGAACGACGTGTGAGAGACACATTTGGGCTTTCTTGAACTGTAGCCTCAGCGGCAGCAATATTCTCGACACCAGGGGCACTTCTTTGTCTCACTGGCACGGGAACATTTTGTACTGTGCCTGTGGATTCAAATTTTTCCACTAGATGCTCAATTGTTGATCTGGTTGGACGATTATGACGACCATAAATTGGACGTAGCGCTCTTAAAGGTGAGGCCACTGACTTCAAATTTCGGTAGTAAATTTTAGTAATTTCGACTCGTTGTTGGCTCGTATATCTTTCCATGAGGAAATGGCAAACCTTACTGAAGAGAAATGTCACAAGAGCGGGAAAAAATATGGCGGCGTTTGCCCCTTTATTAACCAATAGCTTAAACTTCTGCACCAGTTTGAAATGTCTTTAGCTTGAAATTGAGATATAATTAAATAGAGTAACTAATAAAACTCCAGTAAGGGTTTAATTAAATATTTAATACATATTTAAAAAATAGAAGTTTTATTCTTTTCACGCTGATTATAAAGCCACCGAGAAAGAAATGCGTCTCATCAATAAAGAACACTACAAGTGGTGATTTGTATCAGGAAACAGTTCCAGAAACTCTACTTTGGTGGCTACATGCCCAACATGATTTTCATCATTAAGAGCATACAATTGTCTGGATATATTTGGCTCATATTCAAAAGAAGTGTTTGTTTTATTCCAGTTTCAAATACTAATGGGCCACTAAATTTACTATTTGTATGGCATAATTTTAAATGATGACTGCAGTGTAATGTATTGTTCCTTATTTGTTTAAATTCCTTGAGACATTAAAAATATATTTGTTGGGAATTTGATAGGGGTTTTCCTTGACAGTTTGGGATAAATAAATCAGTAAATTTGCAATATTTCCCAACGTTGTTCAAGCGTAAACCGACTCAATTCGGGCCGCGGAGGTATGGTACTGACTGATAGTCAATATTTCGGATAGAAAAACTAATCACTGTTAAAATATTATATGATTTAAATTTAAATTTAAATATTGATTTACCTGTATTTAGACCACCCTTTACTTACTAATGACAATTGTCATCAATAATGGTGTCATTTTCATTGACGAGTAAGGTTCTAATTTCCATGCAATTACAATCCCTACAAAAAAGTATAAGTAAGTAAGAAATATTATCGTAAAACTTTCTAAATCGAAAAATATCAATAAAATAATATTAAGTTGTTAAAAAATCATAATATAATTTGGATATTTTTCAAAAAATTTTCTATACTTTTCTTAAGGCAAAGATTTCTTCAGAAAAAAAACTATGATTCCTTATTATCCTAAATTTAACCACAAAGTCATCTACAGAACAAGTATAATGTGTAATTTTAAATATAATTAATGGTAAATTAAAATGTCATTAAACCCATCAATAGTATCATAAATTTATTATTGATTAAGTTGATAAATATTTCAATATTATTAACCACTTAAGCGTGGCCCATACAATCACCTGCCACCAACTGTCACCGGTGAATGCAACAAACATAATTTCTCAACTCTATGTGCACGACACAGATGTCAATCTGCGCTTAGACAAAATAATTATAGATCATTCGATATTGATATGAACTAAAATGTAATCATAAAGTCTGTGCCAGCCGACATCTTGTGCAGCACATCACGTAGACATACTAGTGTTTACTTGCAACATTGAAGTAGCAGTCACACTCATCGCTGTGGTTGGTCGCAACAATGTTGCAAAACCTGTTGCTACACTTCATAACAAATCCTCTAAGCACATAAACGTTAACGTGGAAACATTTTATTAATTATTTTATAATCAAAGCAAAATATTTAAGCTGATTAATATTGATTTGTGGTTTATAAACAAACAAAATCACTCGAATGTATTTAGCACCAGCAAATAAAAATGGCAGCAACACAAGCTAATCTAAGATTGTTGGTGAATCGAAGAGACAAATCGTCGCTTACAGTGTCAGTGACTCAAACTAAAAAATTATTGCTCATAGGAAACAATATTCTCAAACTATATTGAAATTGTACTTGTAATTAAAATTGCAAGTACAAAAGTAACAGTAGATACGAGGGTGGTTTGTGGTGCTAATTAAATCTCTTGTTACACTAGATTAGAGAAATCGTTGGATATGTCAACATTTACTTTTGCGGAGATAGAATGGTGTCGGATAATGATTTGCAGAACCTGTTGCCAGAGCTGTATGAATTTTCTAATTTTTTAATTTTCCTCAAAAAATGATGCCATCAATTCAAAGTTTTTGCAATAAAACTTACAAAAACATGGTAACAAGGGTTATTATAAGTGTTCAAATGATTCGTCTATATTCACGATTTTCTTTTTCTCCAGTCTATTCCAGTCTATTTTTGTTGTCGGTGGTGCAACGGTTAGTGTGCGTGGCTGTTGTGCGAGAGAATGTGGGTTCGATCCCTGCTCTGACAACCTTACACGTCTGTCGACGACGGCCACCTAGCTTAAGTGACGGCGGCACTATCGAGCAAGAAGCCACGAATTCATTTCTCAACAAACCTTTCTTAACCGGTGTAAAACTGTAGGTCCCAATCACTGAGTGAAAACTGGAAAACGCACAGATCAGCGATTGTGAGAAGCTGTAATGGGAAAATATTTATTTTATTTTTGTTTTCTAACTGTTGTATTTTGTTTATCAACATGCAGATAGTTAGTCCAATAGATAGATAGTCCAAAACTGATATTATAAATCTTAAACAAAATGGGGATACTCGTACAAATGGGTTATTTACAGAGGATAATACTTTTAGAGTGTTGAACTCGCTCTTTAAAAGCGCTGTAGCGAAAACTGATAATGATCTCACCAAACCATAGAGAAATAGACAAGAATCTCTATCCCTCTCCTTACGTTTTTTCGATGGCGACGAGGTAGTTGACCATTTCATCTATTTCGAGCTGCTTTTGTATTTTACACTTTAGTTGGACATAAAACGGGCAGAAATAAAAGGAAAGGCGTATTTTCGTTCGATGCAATCAATATAAAACATAATTTATCTGTAATTAGTATCAATCAAACACTATTTGCTGCCTGGTTTGCTTCTGGTAGGTTATCGCTCTCTCGCCTATACACTCTGTTTTCTATAAATTCCCTACTACAAAGTCGATCAGCTGTGTTATGGATACCGGGATACCCCCTGACTAAACATACAGTTTGAGGTGTGTTTTGCAGCTTGGTTTTACTGACAATAGATAATGGAAATAACTAGATATCGCACATTTCTTGGAAAATTTCAATGACATATTTTCTAGGGATTTTTCTATTCTAATGTTTGATGAAAATATTTTTGAATCAAACAATTGTAGACGTGAGAATGAAAAGTGGATATGAACCAGAAAGATATTTTTACAAGAGAACAAAAAAACAGTTTTTATCTAATTGATTACTTTTGTCGTTTTGGTAGTTTATGAAACGTTACAGCTGTTCGGTGACTACCTGCGTTGAGTTACGTTATTTAATGGGTAGTTTATAAAATGCAGCACTTCATTTTTGATCACTTCAGCTGTCAAATTGAACACGCCACAGTTCTTCGCGTTAGTTGAAGAAATTACAAATTTAAAGAAAATTGTCGATCGAGGATAGGCAGATGGAAGTATTTTGCATTTCATTGCTTATAAGTAGTTGCCAATTTTGGCTGAAATGCATTCGACGTATAGAGTTCGAACTTTTTTTTTAAATAATTCAAAATTATACTGTTTACGCACTGAAATTCTTATTTACAATAATACAACTAGAAATGGAACTTTCAAATAAATACTCGTACTGCGTTGCAAAACTATTATAATTATATTTAAAAATTATAGACATCAGTTGATGTTGACAATAATAAACAAAAGAACCAATACATTACAATCAATACATACCGCCAAATGGCACGTGTTTTTGAAAAGACAACGAATTTAATATAGATGGGGAAATTTATTGGACATTGAACCCCAAAATAACATAAGTTTTTTACACATTTTATGTGAATATTGTTGGTATTTGCAGTGTTATAAATAATAGTAATCTTAAAATCTGTTGATCTACTGAAATAGAGCTAAATATGTTAACCTTTTTCATTTTGAGCATTTCACTCAAGATAACTTTTTCTGTTTATTTTAGTATGGCAACTCTATACACCGCATATGTCAGTGACAGCTTTCGTAAACAAACGCAAGCGCGAACTGATATATAAACTACAATTTTTTGGCTTTGGCGTTCGCGTTCGCTTCTGCGTTTACGTTCACTTTCGGGACTTTTAGAATACTACCCTAAGATTTTTTTGCTAACATTGATTTTAGAACGTTTATACACATATATAACACAATAACACAATATGTACAGTTTTCATACCTAGGAGTACCTAGCAGGGAATAGTAACCTTCATAAAACTCATTTTAGCCCAAAATGGTTCATATCCACTTTTCATTCTCGTGTCTTCTATTGATATTTACAATCAAAATATATTTAGGGAATTCACATGGGCTCCTAAAGTCATAAGTCGTAAAGTCATATTTAACAAATTAGTACATATGACTTATGCATGTGAGCAGCATGTTGTATGTGCTAAATCAAAAGTCATAAAAACGTCAAGCAACATAAGAAAATTATTAAAAAAAATTAAAAAATGCCAACAAGAAGCGAAAAAGATAAAATTTTTACGGTTTTGTGTGAAAAGTTTGTGCACAAAAACTTACCGAAGTAGTTTCTGCTCCTTCCATTTGTCCAATTTCATTTTTTTTTATATTATTTTACCAATTAAAATTAATTCTTGAGTTAATGTTGTAGAAAAATGCAAAATTTCTTCAAAACACAACAATATATCTGATTAAATAGTAAACAAAAAACAGCTGACACTGAACATACAACATAGTACACTGGAAAAACAGACATGCTCAGGTTGTATAGTCGTAAAATATATTTACATGAAGAGTACCAACAACATATTTACAACTGTTGTATTAATTTAGCATATACGATAAATACAACACAATAGTACACCATGTGAACTCCCTAATTATATTTGAAAGTGGGGAGCACAAAGAAATGAAAAAAAACGAATAACACAACCTATTTATTTTTGTATGTGAAAGGTGAGCGAACTTCAGTGATTGACGAAGCCTGTGCGATATCTAGTTATTTCCTTTGTCTATAGTTCTGACTGTTGTCAGTTCGCAAAGTTAAAAGTTCATGAAATGCCGATCATGGCTTTAAGTTAAAAGCTATCATCTACGATCTCACCACGAACGGTTTAAGGATTCGCTAAGAAAATCATTCGATGTATCGTGAAATATGTTGCGCAATTGCGAGATGTTCACAAAACGGTGGATGACACAATTTGGAAAGTTGTTACCAGAGTGTCAAAAAATCAGCATTTTTAAAGCCCGGTTTTCGGATTGTTCGAAAACTCTATTTTTTAGGAAACCGGTTTTCGGTAAAACCCGGTGGAAAAATTGCTTAGCTGCCTTCTCATTCACTTGTTCGTGTTTAAAACTTAAAATTTAACAATCATATATAATTCGAAATTATAATTTAAATCATCGTCCAGCGAATGTGAGTTCGAATCCCACCCGCAGCATTTACATTTTTTTCACTAACCGGAGAAAACATGATCTCTTACAGCCTCAAAGGAAATTACAACTTTAAATCATATTCCAATTCTGAATGCATGTTAATTTTTAAATTTAAAACTTTTATTCAAATTCGCATTAAACCGATTTAAATTCGAACATAACCTTCAAATGTGAAAACGAAATCGTATTCAGTTTAAAACATTTATTTAGAAAATAGTTTAAATTTTGAGATGTAAAAAATAAATGGTTAAAAAGATTAGTTATTTCTCATTCAAGTCATACAATCATTATAATTGTTTGCAAATGTCATTTAGAACTTTAAAAAAATTGTTTTAAATCAGTTCAAATGAATTAATTTTTAATTAATTGAACTAGGTGATATGCAAAACGAGGACAATGCTTGCTGTCTTTGATATAATAAAACCAGTTGTATAACAAACCGAGAGTAATGCTTGCTCTAGATGTTCTTATACTAGTCTAGTTTCAAAATCAATTCAATTCAAGTATATTGGAAATAATTGCAAAGTAGTTTTTCTAATTAATTTGTTTTAATTCCAAATCAATTCAATTCAAATGATGAAATGATGAATTGGAAATGAATTGCAATTCATTTTGCCAAACTCTGCTAAATTGGAAATTACTTGCAATTCATTTTGCAAATTCATTTGATTTGGAAATGAATTGCAATTCCTTTCTGCCAAAAGCATATGAATTGATTCAAATTTCATTCAATTCGTTTTTATTGAAAATAATTAATTAAAAATTTTGCTAATTCAGTGCATGAATGATTCGCGAATTAATTAAAAAAAAAGAATGATTTGTTTTAGGTGTTCATGTGTCAGTTTTGGACACTCTAGGTGTCGCAACGTCAAGTAATAGTAAAATTGTTGAACATCGAGTAATTGTGAATATTAACATTTTGGAATTAAGAGTATTTTGTCTTTTATTTGTCTTTATCTCCTGGCGCATGCCGCTCGCGAGTTCGGATGATATTGATATCACCGATGAAAGTATCAAAGGAGAGGAACCATCGGAGAAAAACAGGGAAGAAGACAATGGTAATGGTTTTAACAGATTTAGTTCCAAACATTCCATTTGAATGATATCTGGCCGGTATAATGTTTTGATTTGTATAGGACGATGCACGGCTTTTCAATATATACAGCCGCGGTATATTATTTAGGACAAATTTGTGGGGCAATGGTCATCTTCGTTGCTTAGTTGAATTGTAGTCAAACTTTGAATTTCAATTAAGGTTTAACAAAGTTTTAACCACTGCAACTTGACTGGTTACCCTGTAGTCAGAATCATATGATTTTAACAACAGCGTTCTCATTGTCAAAAGAGAAATAAAATGCGTATTTGTATATTGCATATTTTGTGTCTAGATCGTTAAATTTTCGCGCCTACGAATTTTTTTGTAGACATTTGTTCTATTACTTCGTCGTTATGTCTTTATCCGTTATTTTTTATAATTCTCTTTTGTTTGCACTTCTTAAGAATGATAACACACCGGATCAAACAAAACGTTTTTGATTTGATTCGATTTTATTCGATTTTATTTGAACACACACCAAGCGAAACAGAATGTAACAAAACGTTTTGGTTTCATGTTTCTTTTGGTGTCCGTTGAAATAAAACAATTCATTTCAGTTGCTATTTCTACCCACAGCTTATAAATAGTAAGTTTATTGGCATGTTCCATATCTTTATAATTATAGATAGGGCTTCTTGCCCCAATTAATTTGTCAATGTTTCTTCATCTACATACGCCCATATTTGTGAAAAGTTGTGCACAGAGTAAACACAGAAACAAATCATAGAGAAACAGACAAGAGTTTCTATCCTTCTATTTACGTTCACCCGATGACGACGAGACAGTAGGTCAATTCATCGAGTTCGAGTTGCTTTTGTACTTTACTCTTTGGTTGGACACAAAATGGCCAGAAATAACGGGTTTTTCAATAAGAGCGCTACAAAAGGTTTTTTAAATAAAACAAAACCGGTTTTAGATACCAATGAAATTCTTTATTCCTGTGAAAGTACGTTCGATGCCATTATGTACGGAAGTCGATTTCTATTGCATGGCCACCACGGGCACGCTTGCAGAAGTCCAGACGCTGAACCCAATTTTCGACGGTTTTCAAGCATAAATCGGCCGATACTGCTGCAATTTCACATTCGATAATCGTACGAAGTTCATCAATCGTCGCTGACTTGACGTAGCCCCACAGGAAATAATTTAACGGCGTCAAATCACGCGACCGAGGCGGCCAATCGACTGGGCCATGTCGTGAGATAACACGTTCTCCAAACTTGGTTTCCAATAAATTGATTGTGGCATTCGCTGTGTGGCTTGTGGCGCCGTCCTGTTGGAACCACATGTCCTCCAAGTCCATATTATCCAATTGGGGCCAAAAATATTCGGTTATCATTGAACGGTAGCGATTCGCATTCACAGTAATGTGCCGGTCTTGGTCATCACGGAAGAAGTACGGCCCAATGACGCCACCGGCCAAAAACCGCACCAAACCGTAAGTTTTTCGGGATGCAATGATGACTCATGGATTACGTGTGGATTGCTGTATAACGCATATTTTGCTTACTGACGAAGCCATTCAGCCAGAAATGAGCCTCATCGCTGAAGATGATTTTCCGATGAAAATCCGAATCATTTTCAAGTTGTTGCTCCTCAGCCCAATTCACGAGCATACGACGCTTATGGTAGTGAAGCGGCTTCAGTTCTTGCGTCAATTTGATCTTGTAAGGATGTAGGCCAATATCTTTTCGCAAAATTCGCCACAACGACGTCACAGAGATGCCCAACGCTTGAGAACGACGTCTGGGAGACACATTTGGGCTTTCTTGAACTGAAGCCTCAGCGGCAGCAATATTCTCGACACTACTGGCACTTCTTTGTCTCACTGGCACGGGAACATTTTGTACTGTGCCTGTGGATTCAAATTCTTCCACTTGACGCTCAATTGTTGATCTGGTAGGACGATTATGACGACCATAAATTGGACGTAGCGCTCTTAAAGTTGAGGCCACTGACTCCAAATTTCGGTAGTAAATTTTAATAATTTCGACTCGTTGTTGGCTCGTATATCTTTCCATGATGAAATGGCAAACCTTACTGAAGAGAAATGTCAAAAGAGCGGGAAAAAATATGGCGTCGTTTGCTGTTCCTATCGATTTACTTTTGTACTTTAAAAGGGAATGCGTATTTTTGTTCGATGCAACCAACATAAAACATAATTTAGCTGTCTTTAAAATCAATCAAACACCATTTATACGTAGTTTGCTGCATGATTTGATTCTGGTTGCTTATCGCTGTCTCGCCTATGCACTCTGTGTTCTATAATTTTCCTGCTACATAGTCGATCAGCTGTGTCATGGATACCCCCTGGTTCGACTCAACAAATACATTGTTAAATTTTCACACTGGCCATTTGAAATTGTTTCAAATGCGAGACGGACTCGCTTTTTCATACATTTTGCCCGAAATGGAAATCAGTTACGGAAACATAACGAATCCGTTTGCATACGAAATTCCCCTCGAAATAGCTGATAGTTTTTTCTACTCTTTCTCACCCGTCTCGAACTCGCATCGGTCTTCATATTCGAACCGTTTTGAGTTATTTTTTTTATATAAATATAGTGTATTCCAGACGGTTATTTGAAAGATATTTAAAATTCAAATAGGTAAAGAAGTAAATTTTCGACCTCTAATCCACTGAAGTTTTTCAGTTACATTATAAAGGATTATCCATTTCGTGGTTTCAAAAGTATACGGCTGGAATTCGACATCTGTCAAACTAAGTTGTTAAACCAATTTGTTTTCTTTTCAGTGTGACATTGAAGAAAATGGATCGCTTAACTATCACACAACGCATAAAAATTATTAAAACCTACTACAAAAATGGCGATTCTAGCACAGCCACATATCGTGCTTTAAGAGGAGATTATGGTTTACATAATCGTCCAACTACGCAAGGAATTGGCAAAATTGTGAAGAAATTTGAAGAGACTGGAGCGGTTACAGATATTGTAAGGCCTGTGCATCATAGTTTTGTTGAAAATATCGCTGGTGTAAGTGAAAGTGTTGCCGAAGACCCGAATGTGTCGATTCCTCGTCGTTCTCAGGAATTAGAACTGTCTTTCGGCATAGGCGGTGGACGGCGATTTTTCGAACAAAATTTTCTTCAGCGTTGAAGCACATTTCTCACTCGGTGGGTATGTTAATACACAAAATTGTCATATTTGGGGTTCTGGGAATCCTCAAGTAACTAATTGAAGAGAGGCCATTACATCCAGAAAAAGTCACTGTTTGGTACGCTCGTTGGTCCGAAGGTGTGATTGGACCTTACTTCTTCGAAAACGACGATGGAACGACTGTCACCGTCAATTCGGAGCGTTATGGTCATATGATAACCAACTATATTTTGCCTGCTATTGAAGAATATGACTTGGGGAACATGTGGCTTCAACAAGACGGTGCCACATGCCACACAACTCGAGCGAATATGGCTTTATTGCAAGAGACATTTCCTGGCCGCGTAATTTCTCGTCGTGGCGATATCAACTGGCCACCAAGATCATGTGATTTGACACCATTAGACTCTTTTTTAGTGGGGCTACGCGAAGGACCGTGTTTATGCAGATAAACCTTTCTTGAGCACTTAAGAACCAACATTCGTCAAGTTATGGCTGAGATACCACCCAATATGTGTCAGAAAGTGGTCGAAAATTACCTCAGAAGAATCAATGCTTGCAACACTTCGCGTGGTGGTCATTTAAATGATGTACTGTGTCACACATAATGTCAACGTTCAAACTTTATAATAAAAAAGAAATATAATGAAAACAAATATTTTATATGTCTTTTATTTACGTTTACTTTTGAAACCGCAAAATGGATAACCCTTTATATTAATTTTTACAAATATAAAAATTATTAAAGAACATAGCATGTTAAAGATCGAATAATAAAACTAAAATGAAATTTTTAGAAATAAAAACCGCCAAATCCGAATTTCGCGGATCCGCTTTTTATGTTTTTAGGGACTCGTAACGGGTTAAAAACGCATCCGCCAAATCGGGATTTCATCTGTTTGAAACGGATCCGACAAATCGATATTTCACCGATTAATTTTTATATTTTTACATGCTCGAAACGGGTTCGAAAAGTATCCACAAAATTGCAAGATCACTGCTTCGCTTTTCGTGATTTTACGGTCTCGTAACGGGTTCGAAAAGGATCCGCCAAATCGCAATATCACTTCTTCACTTTTTAAGTTGTACGCACTCGTAACGGGGTATAAACGGATCCGCCAAATCTAATTCTGATTTTAATGTTTTTATGAACTTGTAAACTGTTTGAAATGGATCCGCCAAATCGCTATTTCACTGATTCGCTTTTTATGTTTTTGCAGACTCGTAACGGGGCCCCTAAATCGCAATTCCACTGATTTTCTATTTTAGGAAATGATGGACCCGTAACGGGGTCGAAACGGATTCACATAATTTTTTTGCACATTGGGTGGTCAACTAAGACGTAGTTCAAAACTAGTCATGCCAGTGAGTGTGATTTCTTGAGTTGTCGATTAATCCAACAAAAGCAACCATTTTTCTCTTGGTAAAATGTTTCTGAGTATAAAACTAGAAAGCGCACAGCTCACGGGTTGTGTGATCCCAATTCCTTCATGGGATGTAATGAGAAACCATTTTTTTTAAAATGTTTCTGATGTTGTAAGCTATGTAGTCTGATTCTCTAACATCTACATTAAAAACAACAACATTTAAGGGTAAAGTTTCAAATTTTCAATATCAATTCTAATTTATAACTTCAGTTTGTAACTTCAATATCAAGACATAAAATCATATGCCAAGATAAATTTCACGTTAAAATTTAAATAAACCTCTTAATGATTGCTATCTTTAAGTGATAACCATCAATGGTTTCTCCACCTCAAACGCTTTTCCAACATTACATGAAACAAAATTTGCCACGATTGGGCAATAAACATATTTTGTCAATAATTTATTGCAAAATTGCAAGTTATCAAAAGACCAAATCTTATCGGAAACAACATTTACTCGTATAAAGGCTCGCATACGCGCAGTTATCTCTGCTAAAGAGGCAAATCTGTTAATAAACACCTGTTTCATGCACTGACTAATAAACATAAATTTATCGACGAAAAGCAACAAAAACAGCAACAATACTACCAATATTAATTTGAAAAGATTGTGGACTTTTCCTTGCCACGCCACCAATCAACCAGCCAAGATACCTTTGGAGGACTTGCTAACAAACCAGACAAAAAAAAACAACAGTGTCTGCAACAAAAAATTAAAGGCGTTGATGAAAACACCGTTAAACACAAGTGTTAAATGTGTAAACTTTGACTGTCGATTGGAGTGGAAAAATTGCATGAATGTTTGGCAAATAGCCGGTTTTGATGAAGAGTGTAAGAAATCGACTTAATAGCATAGACAACTGCGCCAGCGATGATGATGATGACAACAGCATAATATTCGTTGAAAATAGATAATTAAACAAATTTAGACATTAACGCAACATTCAAAACGATACGTAGCGGCTGTGTAAGAAATAACAAAAATAAATATTATCCCATCTTACAACAAATGGGTGGGTTAAAATTGTTGATTACGTTACTGGCACTTGATAGGAAAATAATAATTTAATAATATATATTACATTATGGAGGTGCACAGAGCCAACAATGTTAGCAGCTAGCGCAAAGTAATGCATTTTTTGTGGTGAAAAACAAAAGACTAAAGACACGAACTTTAATTTGAACAATAGCGGCTCAACGAGCAACTCAACCGCTCAGGCTAAGTTAAGTTTTTAAACAATTGATACACAAGTGCAGAATATTTAAATAGAACATCTGAGTTAAAACAAATGAACTCGACGAAAAAAATTACAAAATTTGAACTGACACCTTTCGATTTTGATGAAATTTGGTGCGTGTGTAGTTCCTTATAAGAAAACAATAAGTGCCAGTTTCTGGACCTCTGACCGTTTTGGTTCGCGAACTATGACACCTTGTAAAATGTGAAAAATCGTAAAAATGTTTAACTGTGTAGCTGAAGAAAAAGTTATAACTCTGAAAATACTTGTAGTATAAATTATATTATGGCCTCATTTTGTAGGTATTAAAAGGGCCTTTAAAATGTTTATTCTTGAAAGGTCAAAGGTCATTTCGCATGACCTAAAGTTCGGGAAGATATATCTCAGAAAGCGAAATTTTTAAAATTCTACAAAAAATATATGTTTATTCCTAACCGTTCCTTAACGCGCGTGCAAAATTTCAAGAGGGCGTTTTTTCAAAGTCCGGAGATATTAAAGAAAATGTGATACTATGTACAACATTTTTATATTTTTTTAATTTTTTACTCCTAGAGAAAAAAAATTACAAAATATCATTTTCGATGTTGATGAAATTTGGCGCGTATGTAGTTCTGTGTAAAAAACCACATGTGCCAATTTTTTGTTTTACTTTTATATTTTGGATTCTAAAGTTTCAAAACTCGGTAATTAGTGGTCTAAAAAATAATCGCAAGTTTAAAAATATTTTTAACGGTATTATTATTAACCCGTATCCTGTATTACTGGGTCAAAATTGCCCAAACCATTTTTGTTTCCTAATAACTTTGGAAGTTATTAACATTGACTCGCGAAATTTTTTGAAAATTATTTTTTTTTGCCTAAATTTGTTCTCAAATGCGTCATTATGTTAAAGGCCCTTATTGGGAAGGGCCTACAAGTAAAATTACGTATTCTGTATTTATGGGTCAATATTGCTCAATACAAATATAATACGAAGATTTTTTATTATATTTTGCTATAATAGCTAATTTAGCACGTTTATGTCAAAATATCTTTGCTTTCAATTTCTTCAACAGAGAGCATTAGAGATGTAACGGGAAAATTATGCGAGAAAGTACATTCATTGGGTGTGAGACATGGTATAATTACATGTACATGGTAGTCTCATTAGTACGGCAGATTTTTTTCTTTATTTCCTTAGTTGCCTCATGTAAAATTCATTTAATGTAAAAATCATGTAAAAATCATTCTGATACCATAATTACTGGTAAAAACTGTCAAACTACTTAATAAAATTCAAATATTCAATAAAATTTATATTGGGCAAAATTGACCCACAAATACAGTATGCGTCATTTTTTTAAAGTACAGGATAAGGGTTAATATGAATTTAAGTGTAAATATTTTCAGTTACAAAATCTGTATCCCCGGAGTAAAGTTTTGCGATTAGTTTTGCCTTTCCTTCTGGAACAAAGCAATGATATTTCTGTGTTCCAGGAATGGTACGTAGTGCAACAAATCTTTGGCGTAGAAATTCTTCTTCATCATTGTGGTCTTTTTCTGTTAAAAATGTAAAGTTACAATTTGTGAGGATTTCTAGGCACCAATCAAATAAATGCCGTGGAGAAGTCATTTGATCATCGAATGGACGTTGGAAACTGGCTCGTCGTGCTTCTCTTTTAACGGTGCCTCCAAATGCGCCGCTAGGACCTTTTCCGCGGATAGTTGCAAAGAAATGCCACTCAGCGGTACATTCAAAACCTGCTTCGTGGTAACATAAGTTAACAAAGTTTTTTTTATTCTTAAATTGAGCAGCGGAACCGTCAGAATAGTATACAACTTTGTTTGGCATTTCTTTTAATTTGTTTCTTAAAAATGCAATCATATTCCGGTGAAACAAATGGACTGCAACGGAATTATGAACAAGACAGTCAGATATTACAATATAATTTGTATGTTCTATACCCTAATCGGGTATAGGGTTGCTTGTGTATTATTCCAATGAAATCCTTGGCCCAAAATCTTGTACTACAAACGACGCATTTTCAGGAAAATCACATACAGCCAAATATGCATTATCTCTTAACGATGATTTTTTTTTGTACCAGGAACGCAGCCTGTTCTCTTGCAAGGAATGAGTGAGGCATTAGTATTTCTAATTTTTCGCATAATGAATCCAAAAATATATCAGCTTGTTTTATCATTGTTTCCAAACTGTCTCTATCGACAGTTAGCAATTGCTTGTACGTTACTTCAACTATATCATGTTCTTCCAAAATTTGTTTAAGTTTTTCCTTCAAATATTGTATTCCTGGACACATGCAACATTTACCAAGATAGCAGTATGGCGACGCGGGACTGCATATCATTTGGTTGAAACAGTCTTTATATGTTTCGAGTTTGAAATAATCAGCATTATGAGTTATTGTTTTTAAATTGATTGCATGTATCATTAATTTAACATTTTGATGCTTTAAACACACACACACATTATGAGAGCCATATGCATTTGCTAAAACAACATTTCGTGGGTGAAGCTCGCAAAATTTTGTGAATCCAATTCTTTGTTCTGCATGTCTTTCGTAGAAAATAGCGTATACTTCGTGTAAGTTTCCAAGCAAAAGTCGTTTAGTTTTTCGTAGCTTTACACCATTTTCTACAACCGAAATGTAATCTGTATCCAGGCATGCATCTGCTGACATCATCGCTTTCATAAAAAGTTTTCAGTGCATGAACAATTTCGGAAGCCAATGTTTTTCATGGTTTTGGATTGGGACTACTCAATATGCCGTTTGTTTCAACTAACTTTTTTACTTTACGGGCCATGAAATCCGTTATTTCAAATTCCTCAACCATTCTTTTCAATGTCCAGCTTTTTGGTAGTACCGACAACAATTGCATTTTTGCACTATCGTTTGTAAATGTTTTAAATTTTTCTTTTAATTGATTTATTATTTCGATGTCTGAACACAAGTCGGATCTTCAAGAAGAACTACATACGCGTTAAATTTCATCAAAATCGAAAATGATATTTTCTCATTTTTTTCTAGGAGTAAAAAATAAAAAAAATATAAAAATGTTGCACATAGTATCACAATTGCTTTAACATCTCTGGACTTTGGAAAAACGCCCTCTCGAAATTTTGCATACGCGTAAAGAAACGGTTAGGAACCAACATATATTTTTTGTAGAATTTTAAAAATTTCGCTTTCTGAGATATATCTTCACGAACTTTAGGTCCTGCGATATGACCTTTGACCTTTCAAGAATAAAATGTATGTTGTGTAACATTTTAAAGACCCTCTATATACCTACAAAATAAGACCATAATAACATTTTGTAGTTTCAGAGTTATAAATATTTCTTCAGAAACACATTTGTACATTTTCACTATTTTTCATACTTTTCAAGGCGCCATAGTTCGCGAACCAATACGGCCACTGGTCCAGAAATTGGCACATCTTATTTTCTCATACAGATCTGCACTAAATTTCATCAAATCGAAGGGGGTGAAGGAAATTCTTTCGTCGAGTTCATTTGTTTTAACTCATCTCTGAATACCCAGAACTGTCCCAACCGGTGCAAAACTTAAACTTCTAACTCCATCTAACTCTAACTTTTATATACTATCTGCTGGGAGACAAATGACAGACAGATATTACAACAGCCAATTGCGATTTAAGGAGAATTGTTCATACAGAACAATTGGCTTCTTCATCGTTTCGTTTACACACTATAATTAGAAATGCTGTGTAAATCATTAGATTCCATTTGTTTTTTACGACTTCCTGATTGTGTGCTGAAAGCTCTTTAAAACGTTTGTAAAAGCCTTTAAAACTTGTCCCAACCACTGTGGCAAATACAAGGCACTTGACCAGACGGTGATGGTAGATTGGCAGTAAGGAGAATTTACTTTTGCCACGGGTGAGTTTTAACTTTATAGTCCAAGGAGATATTTTCAGTTATACCATTGGTTTTATCTTCTCGCTGATTGTGTTACTCATGCAATGCAGACAACACAAGTGACCATGGGCTTTCTAGTCGAGTGGTTTCCCTGTCGAGTTTCCAGCAGTTGCAGCAAAATGCACAGCTGTGACTGTGGCAATTGCTTGACTTTGCTTATATAAGCGGCAATTAACATAATTTAAAAAGTAATAGAATTAGCATTTGCTGCATCAGGCCAGCAACTGGCATCGCATTGTGCTTGGTATCAGCTATTTCATTCCAAGTCATTAGCTTAAGTGACTTCTCGGTCCTGGGATAAGATGTTGTTGAAGTATTTGTTTTATGAAATATACTCAATTGCAATAAGATGCCTGACATTATTCTTGTGTGTGCTGTGGATTTGCTTGGTCTTTGGTAACTTAAAGTTCTTCAAACGCGATCAATTTCTAATGGGAAAGAACATATTTTTTACTTTAACTCCATAAGATGGCCACATATCATGTATGTTCTGGGAAATGTGTGTCTATCATTTTTCAGGCTATTATGCAGCCTTGCAGAAAGCAATTTGTGTATATTTTATGCAAAAGTTAATATTTTAAAATCATGGGACATATCAATTTATTAAGCATAAATAATCGAAAAAGTTATGGAAATATCTGCATTATGAGACAAACTAAATTATGAGAAAATTGAATTTCCCAACCAACAACACTATATTACAATATCGAAATATTAATGTGCAAGCAGAGGAGATTTCAAGCTTATGGCGATTTCGTTTTTGAGAAAACATGCAAAATTTTTCCTGCCTTTTGCCCTAAAAGTGCCTTTTTGTGTTCGTTTGTGAAAAAAGTGCAACCGCACTTGAAGGTTTTGTGTTCGTTTCTGAGAATGTTGCACTCAAAAGTGAAAATTTTTTGCATTTTCTGCCCTCATGGGGGAGAATGTTGCCGGATAAAATGGCAAATTTTCTATCATTTTATGTGTCCTCGCTAAGCTAATTTTGCAACGAAGTTCCTTATCACACGTTGCGGGATGGGGGCTATATCAACAAATTTTAAACAACTTTTGTTTAACAACTTTATTACAAACCCTTATTATCAACTATATTGGGTACGTTTGGTTTGGTTTGGTTTAAGGGGAAGTTTTCTAGGTGGAGCCTGTGCATTACATATTGTAGTGTTGAACCCAATAAAAAGTAAATTTAGAAAAGCCAAAGTGCAAGACTGGCAAATCCATGAAGTACAACCCTGAGCACGGATTTACTTTTGACAGCACACTTACTCTTACACTTATACAGTTGGTTTGGTTTGTGTCTACACTAACATATGGGGGGATATTTCTTGTTTTATGGGAAATTTTCTAGGTGGAGCCTGTTTATTACATATTGTAGTTTGAACCGAATAAACAGTAAATATAGAAAAGCCTAAGTGAAAGAAGTGTAATAAAATTACATTTTCTTTGCGTTTCTTAAAAAAAAGTAAATTTTCTCAAAAAAAAATATCTATTCATATTCTTAAACAAAGCACCTTTACTTAGCAAAATACCTTATCTGAAAGAAGTACCTGTGCTTAAAAAAGTAAATTTTCTTACAAAAAGTACCTTTTCTTAAAAAAAGAAATTTTTTAAATAAGTCCCTTTGCTTAAAAAAGTACATTATCTTACAACAAATTGCCTTTTCTTAAAAAACGACCTTTTCTTCAAAGAGTACTTTGTATGTGAAACAAAATAACTTTCTTGAGAGAAGTACCTACTCTTAAAATTGTACCTGTTCTTGAAAAAAGGACCAATTGTAAAAAAATTCGCATTTCTTAAAAAAAACCTCTCCTTCAAAAAACAAAAATAAAATACATTTTCTTAAAAAAATTCCTTTTCCTAAAAGTACCTTTTCTTAAAAGTAAAATAATATCTTTTCTTTTCTTGAGATAAGTAGCCTTTCTGAAAATAAGTAAATTTTCTTAAAAAAATAACCTTTTCCTAAAAAGAGTACCACTTCTTTAAAAAGTACCTGTTCTTAAAAAAGTACTTTGCAAAAAATTAAAAAATTGTACCTATTCTTAAAAAAACCTTTGCTTTTAATAAAAGACGTACCTCTGATTAAAGAAAGGACCCTTTCGGGAAAATATAATACAAGGAGCTAAAAATATACTCTTTTTAAAAAAATACATTCAATAAATAAAAAATTTCTCAAAGAAAGTTTATCATTTTACAAAAAAGTATCTTTGCTTAAAGATCCATTTAAATTATAGTATTTCTCAACAGGCGCCTAAGGCGTTTTGGTAGTAACCAGTACATAATGTATAGCGAAAGGAACTTCGTTCCAACCGGGCGTCCCCTGACAACTCATGTAATTTTTGTCCTCGCTAATCAAATTTTTCTACCTTTTGTTGATGCGCAAGTGTAATTTAAGCGGCTTTAGTTAGTTCTCTTGGTACAATTTTAATGTATGCAAAATCAATCAATGACAGAAATACAAAGCACAACGATAAATTAAAATAGGGGTTTGCTGTTGTATTTTGGAAAAGCCAATTTATTTCACTTGCCGTGTATTTTTTTTTTTATAAATGTCAAATTTACTACAAACATCAAATTTATCAAAAATACCAAATACAAGACCAGATACAACAGACTGTGAGTACTGCTATTGTTCATAATTTCAATGAGGTTCAGTGAGGTGTTTACGGAACCGCTTTATAAATAAGTTTCATCAAATATTTTTTCATTGATTTCAAAATATGATGTATATAATAATTGAATATCATAACTTATTGCGATATTAAATTTTTATAAAATTAACTATATTGATCATACATACTTACTTACTTACCTTACAAAACGAAAATAACATATTTCGTCAACCAGTACGATATTTTGTCTTATCTCTCCAGTTGGCAATACCAAGTGTATGCAGGGATTTGTCAACCTGAACTCTCCAGCGGAGTGTTGGTCTCCGAATTTTTCGTCATCCTTCGAGTTCGGTTTCGAAAACCCTTCGCGCTGGTTCGTCTTCATCCATTCTACTGACATGGTCTAGCCAGCGCAATCGCTTTATTTTGATCCGCTTAACTATGGCAATGTCGGGATATAACTCATACAGCTCATGGTTCATGCGTCGCCTTTACTCGCCATTGTGCACTATAGGGCCATAAAGTTTTCGGAGTATTTTTCTCTCGCAGACTCCTACAGATGTTTCATTAGCTAGCGATAAAACCACGGATTCTGCGCCATAAAGCAAGACAGGTTGTATGAGAGTCTGGTATAGTTGGACTTTTGTTACTCGAGAGAGGGCTTTATCTCTAAAGTGCTTGCTTAGCCCAAAATAACATCTATTTGCAAGCACAATTCTCCGCTTGATCTCAAGGCTGACGTTGTTCCTGACTCCTTCTCAATTCTCGAAAACACCGCAGTCACTTCTCTAACTGTGCGTCCAATGATATCTATAACATCAGCATTCATGAGCAGCATGTGACTTTTGTTGCTGATGGTTTTATTCATGTTGACGGGATCTTTGCTCAGAATAATCTCTAATAAGATGTTAAAGAGATCGCACGATAGGGTGTCACCTTGTTTGAGGCCTCGCTTAGTTTCGAAAGGTTCGGTAAGATCCTTACCAACTTTCACTGCGGATTTGGTGTACGTCAGGATCATCCTGCAAAGGCGTATGCGTTTTGCAGGAATGCCAAGCTCAGCCATTGCTTCATAGAGTTTCTCTTGTATCGGACTATCGAAGGCCGCTTTATAATCGATAAATAGATGATAGGTGTCGATTTGTTTTTCGTGGGTCTTCTCCAGGATTTGACGTCGCGTGAAAATCTGGTCGGTTGTCGATTTTCCAGGCCTTAACCCACACTGGTATGGTCCAATCAGGTCAGCGATAATTGGTTTTAGCCTTCCTCACATTATGCTTGATAGAACCATATATGCTATGGATAAAAGGTTTATTCGACGGTAGTTGGCACAGAGACTCGGGTCACCTTTTTTAAATATGGGACATAGTACACTGAGACTCCAATCGCCGGGCATGCATTCATCTACAAAATTTTGCTTATGAGCTGATGCATGCACCTTATCAGCTCATTGCCGCCAGCCTTAAACAGCTCCGCCGGTAATCCATCGGCTCCTGCCACTTTATTGTTCTTAAGCGGGCAGGGCAATAGCTGTTCTGACCTCGTCTTGGTAAGGAGGGGGGCAATCGACGTCGTCGTCCAAATCTTGATCGATTGTCTCGCCATTGGATATCTCAGGTACCAATAGCGCAGAGATATAATCTCTCCATATTCCCAACATACTCTGCATATCTGCGATGAGATTTCCGTCCTTGTCTTTACAGAAGGGGGGCCCTGAACCATGTCCATTAGTTCCGTTGTTGATTTTTTGGTAGAATTTTCGGGCTCCGTTCTACCTTCTGTATGACTCAATTTTCTCACTCTCGCGCTGTCTCCACTGCCCTTTTTTACGCCTCCTAAAGAGACGGTTTACCTCCTTTCTTTTCTCTCTATACCGCTTAGTCGCAGCTCGCGTTGCATATGTTTGATCATACATAAGTTTTTTTAATTTGAATTAGATTTTAATTAGCATTACTTTATCTGCTGCAAATGCAAAAGAATTTCCATTGCTCGCAATGGCAGTTAAATAAATTTGAAGTTGCTTTTGCTCATGCAATGCAAGTGCAGGTTGTGGAATCGCATGCGAATTGTAATGAAATATGGAAATGCTTTTAATTATTTTGAAATTGTTTGACTGCTGGCAATTCTGTTTCTAAAGTATTTTATTTGTAGAGGTTTGAAGCTTCGATAGTTATTGTAGTAGTTTCAAAGATATGAAGGAAATGCTTTGAAAATAAGTACAATTGTTGTTTTAAGTACAATTTTTTTTAATTGGATTTTAAGCTACAAATTATAATTTTTATATAATAAATTTGCCCCATGTATGATATTGATGCATACATTTTCAATCAAAATTGAAATGATTTACAACTTTCAAAGTCAAACATCAGTTTGTGATTATAAATGATTCTAATGCATTCAATATCATTCATTTTAATAGATTTGCGTGTAGTGACAAATAAATCTTTAATGGTTGCCTTTATTATTTTTTTAATGCAACTTCATATCACTTGAAGATCATGATAGAGATTATGTGCAAGATTATATACATGCTGACGCAGAGGCATGACGTTACTCTTTAACTGAATTGCATGATAATTAAATTATTATTTACCCGTTTTATGGACCAAAAACCCGGTAAGTGTTGTGTGTGGTTAATAGTTGTGTGCGCACTTTATATACTAAATCAGTTCGTTCAGCAACTGATACAACAGATAATTATCAATGTGGCACTGTGGTTTGAACAGTTTTCATTCTAAACTTGTATGACAACATGAGGTTTTTGACATACAATTATTAACCTAGTATTATTCTTGAGTATAAGCTGTAATGAAATGCGATTTTAAGTAAATGCTCTGGGGACAATTAACTTAAACTATATGGTTATATAGAAGACAAATTGTTTGAAGAACGATTAAAAACTAAATACTTCAGCGAATGATTTACAATTTGTTCTTATGTATTTGCAAATGAGGTACACGCATGTAAGACTCATTTAAATACTGATAATAAAACACACCGAACAATTTTAATTACACTATTTTTCATTGAACAGTTTCACAATACTTTTTTCAAGGGGGTTTGTTTTCCTAACCGTTGTTGGGGCAATGATTACTGTAAGCGCCTCCTGTACATGAGATCCTGGATTCGACCCCTGTTCTGACTGCATCAAGTTTTCTTTCGGCTTCTCAAAATACCGTTCGGAATCGGTGTAAAAACTGTGAGTATAAAACAATAAAGCCCACAGCTCACTGGTTATGAGAAGCTTTCCACAATTCCTTCATGGGATGTAATGTGAAGCCATTTTTTTTTTGTTTTGATCAAAGACTATTTCAACTTTATTTGCTGCATTGTTTACTTATCGATCATTCTTCCATCCTCTCTGTTGTCCATCGAATTCCAACTACCTGTAGAACAGCTGGGGTATGCCCTACTTTTGTACTTATATATGGTTCGTATATTTTTAATTCATACATTTGTCGAAAGCAACGAAACTGACTACCAAAACAAAACACCTTAAGAATGACTGTTTGTATTCATGACACAGCTGATCGACTATGAATGAAGAATTTTATAGAAAATAGAGTAGATATGTGAGAGAGAGATAAGCAGCCAGAAGCAAAATATCCAAAAAACTAAGTTTAAATAACAAGTATTTGATTTATAATAATGATACCTAAATTATGTTTTCTGTTGGTTGCACCAAACGAAAATACGCAGTCCCTTTCATTTCTGTCCGTTTTATGTCCAACCAAAGAATAGTATACAACAGCAACTCGAACTCGATGATATTACCTACTACCTCGTCCTCATCGAGAGAACGTAAAGAGATAGATGGCGACTCTTATCTATTGATCTAAGGTTACGCTGACGCGACTTTTATTAATACTCGACTGGCCAAGGCTTAAAAACTTCTTTCTTTTGTCTCTCCATTCCCTAATACCGCTCCGCTACAGACAACGATGCAAGAGTCTCCAGCCAGGGGACTCTGATCCATGGCACAGCTGATTGACTATCCAGTAGGAAATTGATAGAAAACAGAGTAGATATTTGTAAGAGCGAGAATGGAGCAAACTACGATAAGTTTAAATAGTGTTTAATTGATATCAATGACAGCTAAATTATATTTTCTGATGGTTGCATCGAACGAAAAGTCGCATTCCCTTTTATTGCTGTTCTTTTTCTCTCCAACCTAAGAGTAACATACAACAGCAACTCACAGTCGATGGCGTTGCACTACCTCGGCATCCGTAAGAGAATGCTAAGCGAGGGATGGGAAGTCTTGTATATTGTTCTATGCACCATCTTTACGATATGTGCGGTGTCCTTTTCCAGTTCTATGGTTTTCTGTACATTTCGGATTTCTCACTCTCGCACAATTTCCTCTGCCGCTTTTTTCGCCTAAAAATTGGGTTCTCTGTCTCTTCATCCCTTTTTCAGATGATATGCGATATTCTTCATCGTACCATGGCTTATCTACAGATTGTTTTTCATATCTAGTAGTTGTTTCTACAGAATAGTAGGTGTGTCCACACTACTGTTCAGGATTATCGGGAAGGGGTTGTGTTCTGCGTTATTAAATGATCGTGTTTATCTGCATAGGTAACCTGACCAAATGGTCGCGGCCCCTTGTCAAATGTGGTTGGCCCCCTGCCTAGTTTTACAATAAAATCATAAGGAACCAGTACATAAAATTCTGTTGGGTGAATCGTCTTAAACATACCCTCAGCCTCAGTCATACATTGCGTCCGAGTTTTGTTAAAAAAAGGTCTATTTTCACCCTACGTTGAAAGAACCCCCATATGGGCAAATGTGCCCATACTCAATAGCAGAGTGGCATTGCGCTAAATATTATCTAATACCCAACCTTATTAGGATCCTAAATAGTTCTGGGGATTTATTGTGACTACAATTGTCCGCCCAATATTTATATATGAGGTAGGAAAATTAAATTTGTAGCTTTTGCCAAAAAGCTATTGATCAGTACCAAATTTTATTAAGATCGGTTGTGGTTTGCTGGAGATGCCGAGTCAGCCAACCGGCATTACACCCAACTTTTGTATGGAAAGTACGAAACTGGGCGTGGCACAGTAGTACATTATTAATTACACTGTAGCTTTTAGGAAAATATTCCCTTGTAACGCATTTCATTAAGATGGGTTGCGGTTTACGAGAGTTGTCCTGTCGATCAACCTGTCATCCGCCCAACTTTTGTGAGGGAGGTACCAGAATGGGTGTGGAAATCCCCTCATTTTCCTTCGGCTCAATCGTGGCGGTTGTCTAGTACAAAATTTCATAAAGATTGATTCCGTTTTGCGGGACTTCTCGTGCCGAACAAGCAGACGGCCAACCAACTTTTGTATGGGTGTACCAAAATGGGTGTGGCAAAATCACCACTGTCTTAATCGGTGATTGGTGTTTTATGGCCTGAAGCCATATACCTAATATCACTAGGGACTGAAGTGTTTCACGCGACTTATCGAATGGACAACCACCAAGGTTTTGTATGGGAAGTTTTGTCCAATAATTATCACCAAAAAAATTGCGTTGTGATCGGTAAAGATTTACGGCAGTTATCGTGTTGACCAGACAGTCAGACGGACATGGCTCAATCGTCTTAAAAAGTCCCAAAACGAATTTCGTCTAAAGATATTGACGGTCTAACATGGCTCCTTCTATGCGTTACCCATCCCTATGGGAGAAGGTTTAATTATGGTATCGTCATGGCCAGCGTAGCGGTCGTAGGTTCCTCTGGATATTTCAGACATCTTCGTGTCTATATTCAATCACGACATGTTCACAAATTAACAAACTATTGAAGAATTTTGCCTTTATGCGGATGGTTTCTATACGTTCACATACTGTTTCGATCTTAGAAAGAAGACGCCGTAGTCTTCTGCCAACTACTTACAAATCCGCAACCAAATTCATAATAACGGGTTTTTCAACAGAGACGCTACAAAAGTAAATCGATAGGGACAGCAAACGACGCCATATTTTTTCCCGCTCTTTTGGCATTTCTCTTCAGTCAGGTTTGCCATTTCATCGTGAAAAGATATACGAGCCAACAACGAGTCGAAATTATTAAAATTTATTACCGAAATTTGGAGTCAGTGGCCTCAACTTTAAGAGCGCTACGTCCAATTTATGGTCGTCAGCGACGAGGCTCATTTCTGGCTGAATGGCTTCGTCAATAAGCAAAATATGCGTTATTGGTCAGACAGCAATCCACACGTAATCCACGAGTCATCATTGCATCCCGAAAAAATTACGGTTTGGTGCGGTTTATGGGCCGGCGGCGTCATTGAGCCGTACTTCTTCCGTGATGATCAAGACCGGCACATTACTGTGAATGCGAATGGCTACCGTTCAATGATAACCGAATATTTTTGGCCCCAATTGGATGATATGGACTTGGAGGACATGTGGTTCCAACAGGACGGCGCCACAAGCCACACAGCGAATGCCACAATCAATTTAATGGAAACCAAGTTTGGTGAACGTGTTATCTCACGAAATGGCCCAGTCGATTGGCCGCCTCGGTCGTGCGATATGACGCCGTTAGATTATTTCCTGTGGGGCTACGTCAAGTCTATGGTCTACGCCAACAAGCCAGCGACGATTGATGAACTTCGTACGAATATCGAAATTGGAATTGCAGCAGTGTCGGCCGATTTATGCTTGACAACCGTCGAAAATAGGGTTCAGCGTCTGGACTTCTGCAAGCGTGCCCGTGGTGACCATGCAAAAGAAATCGAGTTCCATACATAATGGCATCGAACGTGCTTTCACAAGAATAAGGAATTTCCTTGGTATCTAAAACCGGTTTTATTTTATTTAAAAAAAACTTTTGTAACGCTCTTATTGAAAACCCCGTTATCTTTCACAGCAGTTGTAGTGCATGTGAAAGTTTTTCTTCTTTGTCCTATCCCTCGAATTTCGTGTATACCAGTGATGTCAGCATTGTAATTTTCGAGAAAATCTACCAAATCATTCACCAGATACTGGTGAATTACACTTCAGGTGAATATCCAAAATCGTGACCCTTATAATATATGAGGGGGTCATCAAATGGGGGGCTTGTTTGTCTTCTTCATTTGCATAAGTTCATTGTCATTGTCAATGATGCCGTTTGGTAAAACTAGCCCACTAAACAGCTGATATTGCGAAATCAACCAACATTGAACTTCAGAAATATGTCCACTCTTTCTAGCATAAAATATATGGAGTGGTATAAAATTCAACTACAAAATTTGCTATTTAGAGCAAAAGTCGTCACAGAAAATTTTGCTTTACTCGTATAGCCATTAATAAAACCAATCTGTTTAGCCAAAAATAGGAGTCGGAATCTAAGGCAATTAATTGGCAGCAATAGTTGTTTGGCAGAAGTTAAGTATTCGCACTAGTAAGTGATTGTTATCTGAATTGGCCATCGGTGGTGCAATGGTTAGTGTGCGCGGCTCTTGTATATGAGAACATGGGTGCGATCCCTGCTATGAACACTTTACATTTCTTTCGACGACGGTCACCTCCCTTTGTGATGGCGACACTATCGAGAAAAAGCTTCTAAAAATATCGTTCGCAATCGGTGTAAAACTGTAGATCACAATCAGTGAGTATAAAATCTAGAAAGCTCATTTCACTGATTGTGAGAAGCTCTCCTCCATCCCTTCATGGAATGTTATGGAACACCATTTTTTTATCTGAATTAACTTGTGTTCCAAGCTTCACATAAACGTATTGCTTAAGACTAAATTTTGAAACACGCAAGGTCTTGTGTTTGTGTCCTAAGTCTTTCGTTCGACAAATACCAAAGCAAAAATGTATTAACTATTGGGTTTTTTAGAAGATTAGTAATTTTTCATTTTTACACTTTTAATTTATGCGACTTCATTAACATAACATATTTTCCTTAAAGTGTTTGAATGCTAATTTTGTGCCTATCATCCGTTTATTTTTATGTTTCCCTCACAGATCCTCATGTGGGTAGTTGATCTTAAGAGTTTTTGTTGGCAACGACAACGATGACGACAAACCATAGTAAAAAACGCAACAATTAATTTATTAACATCATTTTGGAGTTCAGACTGAAATGCGGTTGGTGTGTGTTGCGTTAATAAAAGCACTTATGACAAGTGTTTAAGTTGCCACATGTTTGTGTCTATTTAAATAAAAAATATTGCATGATACCGCGCAGAACATGCAATACAAAAAGTCTTATTACACCAACAATAACAGCCATTACACCAGCAACTAACTTGGCAACCAACAACATAAAACTGACACACCATGTTCAACATGAATACGTAGGCCCCACATTTTGATATAAATCAAACTGGAATACTTCAACTCCAACTCGCAAAGGAAACGAAACGTTTGAGAGTTTTTATTTCTTCTCTTTGTTGTCACTTTAATTTGCATTCGTATTATGCAGATATTTTAAATAGACAATTTAAAACGAAATATTGTTACTCAAATTCCGGTTCTGTTCTAAGAATTGTAGATCGACTTGGAAATGATAAATATGCATATATTTAATGAATGCAGAGCACTTGATGAATTGGAAGGATATGGTGGCAACTGTGGTGGAATTTAACATTTGGATTTAAATTAAGTTACAAAATATAACATTTGTCACCTGTGTCAATGGTGTAACAAAATAAATAACATTTTGAAGTGTTATAAACCACAATTTTGTAAAATATTTTATGAGAGTGGCTAGAACGTACGATTATTATTTGCATGACCATGGATTTGGTCACCGCTCTGTTTACCATTATATCCTTGTGAAGACTTTGTACTACTAACAAATATTAAACAAGAAAAGATTTGTAATTTTCACTCAATCTTTAAATAAAGCCTGCACTATTTATACGATATGTAAAGCTTGAATTACACTGTAGAACACAAAAAAGTAACAAGATTCTAACAAAGGATTTTGATAGATGGGTTAAAATACAATACGAGTGTCGAGGTTTTGAAAGTTTACATCAGAATTTTTTTTAAGGGGTGTGAAATTTTCTCCCTTTTGCACATTCTTATGATGAATCTGCATAGGAAACCATGCTATCCTTACATTTTAGGTATAGGATATGTTCAGCAATTTTATGTAAAAATTTACGAGAAACAGTTTTGTGGAATACTTTAACACTCTACTGCTTCAATTTACGGGTCTTTTTTTGTTCTGTTTGTGGAAAGGGTAAAAAATACCCCTAACATGGGGGTGTAACGGGTTAAAATGTACTACAAAAATATTCCCCAAAAAATTCTACTGTAAGTTTATTAACACGCTAAAGCTGAAAACTCAACTTGAATGCCAAAAATAAGTCAAAACTAAAAATCCAGTAAAGGGTTAATTTCGTACTTTTTACGAGGAGGCGCTAAAATGTCCCACAAAACTGCATTTAAAGGGGTTGGTGTATATTGAAAAAATAATCTACCTAAAATTTCACTATAAGTCACCGAACAAAAGAAAGCTGTAGATAAATTTTTAAATAAATGAATACCGGTAGTCAATTTAGTTGGCATCCTTCTATAAAATAATGCAATGAAAAAGTGCAAAAGCTAATAAAAATTTCAACAGAAATCTTGGAATGTTGGTTGGTATTTCATGAAGAATTGCAAAACCTTTTGTTTTACTAACTTGAGTATTAGTTGGAAATTATATTCATAGTTTTACGCAGACAATTCATTATCTTATTTTCCACTTTTTATTCCGATTTTCCCTGATTTAGTGGCTACAATTTCAAATAGCAATTCTCTTAGTTGATGTGTTTTGTACTTTGGTTTGATGCACGATTGCAATTTTGTGAAAAACGCAGAGACCAACCCTAAATACTTCCAGTGACCTGTCGCTGTTTCTCATTCCTACTTTGCTTCATGAACTTCCAACTTTCATACACACAGGGAAAATGTTAGGTGAAAATCAATTCAGTCATTGGAAATTCCATGATAATGTCTATATTTTGAGTAGAATTCAGAATTATCATACATCAGAATTATTTGTCGATGTAATTGATAAATTAAAAATAGGTCTTATTAAATAGAAGTTGTTACTACGCAAATTAAGTTGTATTACCCAATTTGAGTATTTATAAAACCTTATTTATCTGAAATGGAAGATACAACTCATAAAAAGTACAATATTGACTGTGATAATTTTTGGCAAAAATTTTTTAAGACAAAGCCGGAGACAACGGTTTAAGCCTTATTCGGATACGAGGAATCGAACTGCATCATTAGTTTTTTGAGTTACAAATACGACTTCATACATTTTTTTTATTGTGGCTATCAGAGTGGATTTTGACTTTGATAGCCCCTAACTTCTATTTGGTTGGCTGTACCGGTAAACTTTCTTCAACAAAGTTCTTCCAAACGTTTTAGGCCTCAACTTTAGGGAACGCAGCTTACCTCTAAAACCAGGTTTTTTGGGGCTCATCGGCAGAATACTAATTGTTCGACTTTCTTTGAGTTTTCCGTTCACAAATTGCCAGTAATCAAATTCTTTTGCCAATTAAGAGAACCCCTTTCACTAGATAACTAAATTTATTTACTCGTCATCATTTACAATTATTAAATTGCACTTCACCTAATTTAACTTTTTTCTACACTGAGTAGATTTTTTTTGAGAAAAGCTCTTTATTTAGTTGGGAAAAACATAAAAACTAAAAAAAAGTACAATGGTTTAAAAGACGGTACTTTCGCCTAATTTTTGGGGTTATGCCGAAGACAGTACGACGAACCAAAAAATGCGCGTACCGTTGAAAACAGTACGCCTGGCCGTAATTGTAACTCAAAAAACTAATGATGCAATTCAATTCCTCGTACCCGAATTAGGGTAAAACCGTCCCTCCTTCCCTGTCGCGTTTTTCGACTTCCCCAGTGATATTAGTCACTGTAATCAAAATGCAGTTTCTGTTACAAAGTTATGTATTCGATTTTTCGTAAGAGGCTTTGCTGTCAAAGAGAAACTAAGTATATTTGACTGTTAAACGAGGACTTTTCAGAAAAACTATTATTTTATACAGAAAGTGAGAAACAAATTTTGTGAAAAATCAATAAAGTATATAGATATCATCCACCGAAGAATATGGTAAGTATACATATTCACAATTTACGCCGCATAGACCCAAATTTGATACGCTTTGGACAAAATCAACGGTTGACATATATTTTTCTACACGAAATCAAAAGAAGGTAAAGAAAGTCCATGTATATTTTCCTGTTGTCGACAAGACGAATATACCCAGTTAATATATCTCACCACAGTAGTTTCTGAATTGCATGATTTTGTTTATTTTACTAGTACTACCATAAATTGAGGTGAAGTGAGACTTTTAACTACAATCGTTGAATCTGACGCCACTATTGACATATGATATTTTTAAATTATAACTGTTTGTATATGGTTACAAACAGGATTCGTATCAATCACCCCATGTGTAACCCATACACATCACTGTGGGGAATGGGTAATGAACGTTTACTCATTACCCACAGGGTATGCGGAAATAATGTGTAGCAACCAACGGCGATGATAAATTACCCTGCACGATTATCTATTACAAATGGAGAATGGGTTGTCCAGGATAACCCATCCGCAGTTTTGATCTAAAATGTTAAAATTTAGAAAAAATATTTTTCTCTCGGAAATAGAGCGTCCAATTGAAAAGATAATAAATTATTTACATCCATATGAGGCTTTAATCTATGCATGTCTGGAATATGGTATCATATTTATTTATAAAAATCGTTAAAATTTCTCGAATCAAATATCGCTAACTCGCCCTTATGCAAATATCTCGGCAATGGAGCGTCCAATCAAAAAAATAACTAATCTTTACGGATTTCTAAGGGTTTTTTCATAACGTGGTCGAATGGTATGGAAGAAATTTTTTTCAAAAAATCTTGAAAATAAGAAAATCGCTAAAATAAAAACTGGATATAACTCGGAAATGGTACGACTAATCGAAAAAATAACCAATTTTTCGGATTTCTAAGAGTTTTTCATATCGTAGTCCAATCGAATGGACGAAATTTTTTTCAAAAAAATCTTCAAAATAAGAAAATCGCTAAAATAAGAAATTACTATAACTCGGAAACGGTGCGTCCAATTGGAAAAATAATAAATATTTTACCTCCTTAGGAGGCTTTAACCAATGGATGTCTTTACGGATTCACTAATTGAGCACAGCCGCGAATAACGTTGTAAGTGCCAAAATGTAAATTGTTCACCAGAGTTAAAAAACAATTTAAACTAGTGGGAACTTAGTTTTTTGTTTGTCAATTAAAGATTTGGATTTATTTCCACTTTTATTAACATTAAACAGAAAATTATAGTAACTAAAACATTAAGTTATGTAGAAAATTACATTTTTAATGGTTTCACAATGAAATAACGTTTTATATCCAACGCAAATTAGTTGATATAACGTTTTAATCCAAATCGTTTTTTCACTTTGAAACGGATTTAAAATGTCAGAAACTGTTATTTTTACTTTGTTTTGCATTCAAATAATCTGACAGAGTAATTTTAACTGGAATTCACGAAAAAAACACTTTTACAAAAATTGTCGTTTACAACGTTATTCGCGGCTGTGCTTCAATTTTAAAAAAAAATAGCTAACACATCTGTGCATTTTAGCTATTTTTTACATGAAAAATGTTAGTTTAACGGATTTTGTTATAAAAGGCATCCATAGGTTAAATCCTCCTATGGAAGTAAAAAATTATTGCTTTTGCGTTAGGACGCACCGTTTTCGAGATATACCCATTTCTTATTTTAGCGATTTTCTTATTTTGAAGATTTTTTGAAAAAAATTTCGACCACGTTATGAAAAACTCTTAGAACTCCCAAAAAATTATTTATTTTTTCTAGCTATTTTTTTATTTTAGCGATTTGGGTCACTTTATAAAAAACTTCTAGTAATCTGGAAAAATTGGTTATATTTCGATTGAACGCTCCGTTTCCCAAATATAGGCAGAAAGGCGTTTTAGCGAATTTTTATTCAAAAAATGTTAGTTTAAGCGATTTTTTTTAAAAAAACAAGTGATGCCGTATTAGAGACATCCTCTTATAGAGGCAAAAAAATATTATTTTTGGCATTGGTCGCAACGTTTCTGAATTAAAACCATTTTTATTTTATCGATTTTCCTATTTTGGCGATTCAAAAACATCCATACGAATTGGACCACTTTATGGAAACCCCTCCTCTTAGAAACCATAAAAAATTAGTTGTTTTTACGATTCGACGCTCCGTTTCCGAGATATAGACATTTTTTTTCTAATTTTTTCACATTTTCAACCAACGAAATAAGAACCCTGGATATAAAGGATGATAATTTTGTTTCTATTTAAATATAAAATACACAACTTTAATAAAAAATAATCTTTATTAGTTTTTTTTTAATAAAATTCATAATGGGATATGGCATAAATGGGTGGTTTTGACAGCCATCAAATTCAAGTAATTAGTTGAGCATGCCAATATATTGTGGCCGTCGGTGGTGCAAGGGTTAGTGTGCGCGGATCTTGTACATGAGGATGTGGCTTCGATCCCTGCTCAGACCACCTTACATTTCTTTCGACGAAGGTCACCTCGCTTAGTGATGATAACACTATCGAGTGCTTAGCCATGAAAAAGCTTCTCAAAATACCGGTCGGAACCGGTGTAGAACTGTAGGTCTCAACCAGTGAGTGTAAAAACTAGAAAGCGCATATCTCACTGATTGTGAGAGCTCTCCTCAATCCCTTCATGGGATGTTATGGGACACCATTTTTTTTATGCCAATATAATATTTGGTACAACCGAATTAGTTTTTAAATTTTTCGTTAATCCAACTAATAGAATATTCACCACTACAGGATAATTTGATTGCTAGAACAAAATCTCGATTTATTTCTTATTGCTGTGGCTTCAACTAAATATTTCAGTTCCTGCAACTTAAACTGAATTACACATCAATTGATGTGCGCAAAAAACATTTGGCTATAAGTAACACAATTATTGGTGATCACAACTGAATAATGTGATAGTTCAAGGAACTGCCAAATTTTAGTTGGCTGTAAATATAGTTGTGACAACGAATCTCTTGGCTGTGTGTATATTATTCAACGGTTAAT
This sequence comes from Phaonia tiefii, assembly GCA_963931995.1. Classification (NCBI taxonomy): domain Eukaryota; kingdom Metazoa; phylum Arthropoda; class Insecta; order Diptera; family Muscidae; genus Phaonia; species Phaonia tiefii. The sequence continues at coordinate 86,722,974 of OZ008367.1, read as the reverse complement.
GTATGTTAGTTACTTGTTGAATGTTGAAAAACAACTTCTATTTGCATAAGAAGCGTTGAAAATACAGACCAGGATAACTAATTGTTTGGGAAGAGGTTGTAGCAACCGTAAATTCAGCTGCTACCAACAAATTGCGGTTGCCACAACAAAATTGAGACTGTCACCAGTGACTCTAGTCCCCACAACTGCAAATCGGTTGAGGCAACCTCGGTTCATAATTGATTCGGTTGTGACAACTGAATCTTTAGTTATATGCGTTCTATCAACTACATTTTCTAAAATTTTAGTTGGAACAACCGAATTTGGAATTAATTCGGACGCAACAACCGGCATTGCTACCAAATTCGGTTGGAGTAGCCGAATGTGTTATCAATCCAGTTGGAACATTCGAATTTGCTACCAATTCGGTTCTAACTATCGAATTTGGTATCAATTCAGTTGCAATAACCGAATTTAGCCCTTATTCGGTTGCTACGACCGAATTTGGCGTCAATTCAGTTGTCGAAACCGAATTTCTCACGAATACAGTAGGTACAACCAAAATCATTTTCAATTCGGTTACTACAACATAGTTCTATGTATTCCAAAACTGACGTTTAAAATTTTAAAATCAAATATATTACAACAGATAAGGAACGTATAATTGTTGCTGTTGCGTCAATATCACGATTATTTTGTGGATATTAAGAAAGGTAACTACAAATATTGTACATATTACTATTCTATTAAGACGTCCAAGCAGATATCAACAGTTTTAAAGTCTTTCAAGGTCTGTCGTTTCAGCTATGTTGAAATTGTCTGGCATGTAAAACATATGTAATAACCTAAAGATTACCCTATAGAAATTACTTTATTTTCCGCTTTGTATTTTTTTATAATAATACAGGAATATACATCATCACTTAATAATAAAACAAAGATTAACAATTTTTTTGTGACACTACCTAAATTCGGTTGAAGCTATCTCAAATTTGGCTGTGACAACTTCTAATGAGGTTATGTCTAGTTCTAATGAGGTTGTGTCAAATTCCAATGAGGTTGTGTCAACCTCTAATAAGGTCGTGTCAACCTCTATTGAGGTTGTGTTAACCTATAAGGAGGTTGTGGCAACATCTAATTCGGTTGAAACTACCTCTGATTCGGTTGTGATGACCTCTAGTGTGGTTGTGACAACCTCTAACATCGGTTACGACTAATTCGGTTGTCTCAACCAAATTTTTCATTGAGTGTATAAAAATGAAAATTGCAGATCAAACGTTTTTTACCAGCTAAAATTACTTTTAAAGTTGTAATTTCTTTTAAGGCTATAAGAGATCAGTTTTCTCCGGTTAGTGAAAAAGGAAATTAGAACTTTAAACATAACGAGGATCTAAGACAACTGAATTTGAAACATATGGTAGGGCCAAACCAAAACCAGAACGAGACAACTACAATTAGAATAGTTCGTTCTATAAATATAACTTTCAAAACTTCTGCATCAGTGCGTGTAAGTAGGAAAGCAATGTGTAAGTAGCGACAACCAATCACTCTGCACACAATCGAGAAATGTCTTCAGTTAGTGACTTGTGTAAATACACACCGCAGTGGCTTAACGGGCTAGACGCTGCTGAAGATGATGCTTCACAAACATCGAATCGATCGTCCAGCGAATGTGAGTTCGTAGCCCACCCGCTGCATTTACATTTTTTCACTAATCCGAGAAAACTGATCTCTTATAGCCTTAAAGGAAATTACAACTTTAAACATAACGAGGATATAAGACAACTGAATTTAAAATTACTTTTATTTTTATAAATTATCATAAAATATCAATTGCTCTCGTAATCAAAATATGTTTTTAGTTCTTTAAGAAACAGTGAGCAAACAGCACCATTGCTTGCTTAAAAACAAAAGACTTAAGCAGTAAACCCGACGAGATGGTAGCAGTATTGATATTTCTACTCATCTGTTTGAAATGTGCGAATGAAAAAAGCTGGTGGTTTTATTTTTGCAGTTCCAACAATGGCTAATAAGTAATTCAATATAGCAATTTAAATATATTTTAAATAAAAACTAAAAAATGTTAAACAAAAATCATCATTCAAAAGCTCTAGAGGGACTTAATGTTAAATATAGACTTCCAACCTGTCGAAAACCACCAACAAACATGACATTATAACAAATAATCCCATACCAAGTATGCTGTACGACAAATAAACTGACAATAAACCAGATGTACAGACGCTATTGGACCGATCAACTGATAGAAATGCACTTGCAGTAATTCATTCGATGATAACAAACGGCCACACCCACCCACATAATGCCAAAGCAGTAACAGAAAATACTATAGACTTGGTGGCAAAGGAACTACGTCCAAATATACAAATTTAAATTTATTATAAATTAGCAACCGAACATTAAACAGGTTTATAGGCTCCCAAGAAATAACATTCTTGGTCTATGAGACTGACTGTTTGTTACGTGGTTTTGTCTCATATTCTAATCGATTGGTGCATCTTTGTCTGTAATGAATCATATTGTGCCATAAAAAATTTGCAGACTTCAATTACAGAATGTAGAATCCTGTAGCAACTTGTCAATATTAATTTTGCATTAATTAATTACAAATCGAATACTGTGTCAGTATTCTCTCTCCTTCCCATTCATTAATATTAATTTAAATTATAAATCAAAATCGAAGTGAAGTAAGTGTAGATTAAATAATGGCATGTGGTGGCAAATATGTTAGTACTAAATTACTATTATTCATCAGATGTAACGTATATTTAGATTACACTTAGTTGGGGTACAGTTCATACAATAAAATCACTTTTCCATATTTTTAGAAATACAATTTATTTTCGCAACCTAGCTTAGAGTTGAAGACTGGAGACCCCACGAAAAACAAATCGACACCGATTATTAGGCTACCTTCGATAGCCCGATACGGAAAATTTTATATCAAGCTATGTGTGGTGCAATGGTAGTGTGCGCGCTTCTTGTACATGAGATCCTGAGTACGATCCCTGCTCAGACCACCTTAAAATTTCTTTCGGCGGCGGTCACCTCGCATAGTGACGGCGACACTATCGAGTATTTAGAAATGAAAAAGCTTCTCAAAATACCGTTCGGAATCGGTGTAAAACTGTAGGTCCCAATCAGTGAGTGAAAACTGGAAACGCACAGCTCAGTGATTGTGAGAAGCTCTCCCCTGTCCCTTCATGGGATGTAATGGAAAACCATTTATTTTTTTATGTGGTCATCGGTGGTGCAATGGTAGTGTGCGCGGCTCATGTGCATGAGAACGTGAGTTCGATCTGACTACCATAAATTTCTTTCGACGGCGGTCAGCTCGCTTAGCGACGGCAATACCATGAACCCCTCTGGGTTGTTCGAGGCCATCTAAGTAAGTAAGTAAGTTTGTGAAATCAAAAGTCTTCGCCGATAAGCCAGCTTTGATTCAAGACTTGGAAGACAACACTACTCCCGTAATTCGCGAGATACCTGTAACAGTGCTCGAAAGTGTGACCGAAAATGTAGCCTTCCAAATGACCACCTTGGCGTAGTCGCGTCTAACATTTCAATGAAGTTATCTTCAAAAGGAAAATGTCAGACATTGTTCTTTCGGGTCATAATAAAGATTCCGACAAGGCTTATTTAAAATTAAAAAAGATGCATAAATGAGTCACCCTTTATATTAAGTATTAAATGAAATCACTGTCAGTCTTGTCGCTAATAATGCCAAACAATTTACATCCTTTGAGTTGCATTGCCGTCGGTGGTGCACCGGTTAGTGTGCGCGGCTCTTGTACATGAGAACGTGGGTTCGATCCCTGCTCAGACCACCTGACATTTCTTTCGACGACGGTCACCTCCATAGTGATGGCACCACTATCGAGTACTTAGCCATGAAAAAGCTTCTCAAAATTCCGTTCGGAACCGGTGTAAAACTGTAGGTCCCAATCAGTGAGTGTAAAACTAAAGGGTTTTTCAATGAGAGCGCTACAAAAGTTTTTTGATATGTTAACATCTGTAGCGGCGTATAGGGACTAAATCTATCAAAGTCAGATTTTATGCTGCTGCTAAAACCAGATTTTATGCTGCTGCTAAAACCAGATTATCTGCGACTGCGAAAGAGAATAAGAGAATAATGGTGTGGCAGGGGTGAGGCAAACGAAATTGTGTCTATAGCGTATGTATTTACATAATAATGTATGTATGTACATGTGTCTGTTGCTGTTGTTGAACGGACTTATAAAGCATAGCCACGCAAAATTTCATTTCCAAGCCCATGGGCTTGCGCAGTCGACGTTATGGTGACACACTAATACGTCAGCTACTTCGTACAAAGTATGTGTGATGTTGTGTGTTTGGCTGTTTCGTTGCTGTTGATATGGCAAACATGTGGTTATGTGCCACACGTATACGCCAGCTACTTCGGACAAAGTATGTGTGATGTTGTGTGTTTGGCTGTTTCGTTGTTGATGCTATGGCCAAACAAAGCGAGTCATTTGATGTTCAGCATTGCCCGGTGTATACAAAAAAAATATTATTTTTTATTTTCCAATGTAACATTTACTAATGTGTTCATAGAAATCGAACAGGTATCGTGTATCAAAAAGGTGTTAACACATCATCCGTGAGTTCGAACACTCATTGATTTTTTTTAAATAAAACAAAACCGGTTTTAGATACCAATGAAATTCTTTATTCCTGTGAAAGTACGTTCGATGCCATTATGTATGGAACTCGATTTCTTTTGCATGGCCACCACGGGCACGCTTGCTGAACCCAATTTTCGACGGGTTTCAAGCATAAATCGGCCGATATCGGCTTGTTAGCATAGACCATACACTTGACGTAGCGCACTGGAAATAATCTAACGGCGTCAAATCGCACGACAGAGGCGACCAATCGACTGGGCCATTTCGTGAGATAACACGTTCACCAAACTTGGTTTCCAATAAATTGATTGTGGCATTCGCTGTGTGGCTTGTGGCGCCGTCCTGTTGGAACCACATGTCCTCCAAGTCCATATTATCCAATTGGGGCCAAAAATATTCGGTTATCATTGAACGGTAGCGATTCACATTCATAGTAATGTGCCTGGTATTGATCATCACGGAAGAAGTACGGCCAAATGACGCCGCCGGCCCATAACCCGCACCAAACCGTAATTTTTTCGGGATGCAATGATGACTCATGGATTACGTGTGGATTGCTGTCTGACCAATAACGCATATTTTGCTTATTGACGAAGCCATTCAGCCAGAAATGAGCCTCATCGCTGAAGATGATTTTCCGATGAAAATCCGAATCATTTTCAAGTTGTTGCTCAGCCCAATTCACGAACATACGACGCTTATGGTGGTCAAGCGGCTTCAGTTCTTGCGTCAATTTGATCTTCTAAGGATGTAGGCCAAGATCTTTTCGCAAAATTCGCCACAACGACGTCACAGAGATGCCCAACGCTTGAGAACGACGTGTGAGAGACACATTTGGGCTTTCTTGAACTGAAGCCTCAGCGGCAGCAATATTCTCGACACTACGGGCACTTCTTTGTCTCACTGGCACGGGAACATTTTGTACTGTGCCTGTGGATTCAAATTTTTCCACTAGACGCTCAACTGTTGATCTGGTAGGACGATTATGACGACCATAAATTGGACGTAGCGCTCTTAAAGTTGAGGCCACTGACACCAAATTTCGGTAGTAAATTTTAATAATTTCGACTCGTTGTTGGCTCGTATATCTTTCCATGATGAAATGGCAAACCTTACTGAAGTGAAATGTGAAAAGAACGGGAAAAAATATCGATTTACTTTTGTAGCGTCTCTGTTGAAAAACCCGTTAGAAAGCACACATCTCACTGATTGTGAGAAGCTCTCCTCAATCCCTTCATGGGATGTTATGGGATACCATTTTTTTTTTTTTTGAAATGCATTGCAATTTTTTTCCTGTTCCGACTCCGGCCGAATTTCCAAATCCTAAACTCCAATTCCGAATACACACTCCTTGTAGAAAATAGCTACAACGTCATAGCAGAATGTCAACCACAATCTCCCTACTCTTTGTTTGTATGGTGAATGACCCGCTGCACGCAGTGCAATTAAACTTAGAGAATTGGAGTCATGAAAATTTGTTCAATAAGATCATGTAAATATTCTTCCGTGAGAGCAAAAAATACTGGGATAATCCCGCTAAAGTTTCAAATAGCTGAATAGCTTCAGGCGCGTCTGGATGACATCATACCGGAATAAAATGGATGAGGTAATGGGGCATCATCTTCTTGGATCTAATATAGGAAGTGCAATAGGTGGTGGTCCAATTTTCGACCACTCTTTCCAGCATTGCCAGCGGTATCTTGCGAAATACACGAGTATTGTTTTCTTCCAAGCCTTGAATCGTAGATGGCTTATCGGCGAAGACTTTAAACTTAATATAACTTTTGACTTAATATCACACGATCTAGGGGGTAATTTTGCTGGTCTGGAACGCGATATTTTCATAGCTGCTCACCCAAAATGATTTCTCAATAACCTCATTGCACGGTGCGCTGCGTGCGCCGTAGGACCGTCTTGCCAAATGTAGCCGGCATCACCATCTTCAATTTCAGGCACCAAAATGTCTATTGTAATGGTGCGGTGATCTTCGCTATTGACGATTATTTCTGTCATCCTCATTTTAAAGAAGTACGGACCGATGATTCCATCAGCCCATAAACCACAACAAACAGTGCAATTTTGTAGATTTTTATACTCTCTTCGGGTTGCTCATCAGCCCAAATGCAGCAGGGTTAATTAGTGCATAAAAGTCAAAATCAATTAGAAGTATGTATCGTACTGCAGTGACCGTAGTCTTTGACCACAATCGATTTGTATAACGGCAACTCAATTAATTAGCAATTGATCAAAAAGTAGAACACAAATTTAATAAACAAAAATAGTCTCTATCACCATAAGACTTTTCACTTGGCTTTCCAGAATTAAATTTCATTATAAATTTTCGAAATGAAAAAGGATAATCTCAGTTCTTAAATACCGCAGTTGAACAAACAACACTTGATATTTAAACTGTTTCTTATTCAAATATATATTTCTTTTCCAACAAAATGTGTTTGAAGTTGTCGTTGTCATGGGGTAGGCCACCATTCGCAACTCATATCCTCTTTATGTTGCAGCAACTATTTTAACATTTGTGGCATTTCATTTTACAAGCTGTTTTATTTTTCTCTTCTGTCTACCAGTGGGCATTGTATTATTGTAACTGACATTTCAAAGGACTTTTAGCGACATTTACATACGCACCTGGGTGACTGCAAGACGGTGTTACATTTATAAATGGTCTTGTCCAACTCTGCTACAGAATGAAGCATATGGCCAAAGACATTTAAATAAAAGCCATAAATAATAGATACACTTGTGACACAATACGATTATCAAACACTATTGGAGAGAAAGCGAATTTATAAATATTGAACTGACAGAATGTTTGTTGGCGCTTGGTGAATATTTATTAAGGATGATGTTGAGATCCACATGATGTGAATGTTAAATGCGTTGAGATTTAAATCCCCCAGAGGATCTTTCAAACATGTTAAAATAATCTTTAATGAATATAATCCGTTCAACGCTTTAAAAATCTTCGGATATTTGAATATTGGAATTATTATATGAATTAAAACATTTAATTTTTACAAAACCAACTAGATTTGAAATGTGTATAAGTATAGTTAGTTACTTAGTTTGAAAAGAGGGGTGCGATACTGACTATTCAAAAAGAAAGCACTCTAATCCTTCCCATGTCAGTAGACATACAATGAAACCGCTGATTCGACCTGTTGTGCGCTATGTATAACTGTGTATATGTATAACTTTACAAAAATGTTCACCCTGACATTTCTTGAAATCCGTTAATAATTTTGGACATAATTTCTATTGGGTCAACAATCTACGTTCATTAACTTGTAACTACCAAATTTTTAATACTGCAAACCCTGAAAAAAATGGTCCCAGCAACATATTGCAGGAGTCATATATATGTTTGCAAGTATTGTTTTCACGAATTGAAGGTCTGCTGATGTTTTGTTCCTTTGTTGTCTGTCATGTTTTTGCTTTCAGCAGTTTACAACAAACAAAGCCAAAGTTGGTGACAAAAACATATATTATAACCTATTAATCATTGTGTCTCAAAAATTTAATATTCAATAACAAACGCAATGTGTTTGGACACAATGATACTATATTTGCTACAAACTACAAACGCGTTATATTTGAAACCAAATAAAAAAACAGATTTTCAGCGTGTCCGCACTGGCAAGAAGTATTGGCAACATAAGGTATACATTCCCATGCATTAAGCAACTTTTAACTAGAATTACCAATACATTCGTATAACGTGTGTTCTAAATACAGGTGTCTTTTTTAAATCATATGTTATGTCCTGTTTTTCCTCTCAGTGTTTTTACGAGTGGCGGTCGCCTTTAATTCGGGCCCTGAGTAAATTAATCCACTGAGGACAATTTTTTATTGGTTAAATTATTCATGTACTGATCTCAAGTGGTTAAAATTCAAAAATAAAAAGTAACCATACCAAAATAAGTATATTCTGTTGTTTACATTTTATTTCTCATTCTCTTTTCACAAATCACCAGCTGTCCTCCCAGGTATTTGTATTTATACTGTCATAGCAATTAGCTTTTATATATGTCAATGTTGTGCATGTACAATAGTACATTGCTGATATTGACATACAGATGGCGTCCCACTCGAATTCAGAACTTACTCCTCGGAATAGTTGAACTCTGTTCAGGGTTAGTAAACTCCAAGAGTTGGTGAAAAGTAGACTTGTGTCGAACTCGTTCACTAGTTCTCGAACTCGTTCATTTAAGGTGCCCGGACATAACACTAACGAACACACTCGCTATATCAAATATGTGCATTATGTATGTAAGGGTGCTGTCTGGTCACCCTAAATGAACTATATAGTTCATGAACTACCCAACTCTAGTGAAAAGTAACCCCGAACTTTTCAAAAAAAATAAATGTTACCAAAATGTATGTCGCCAACTCCGTAACAACATAGATCTCCTAAAAGTGAAAAACTCCCAACCAACGTCTCAAAATCATATAGCTCTCGTCCCCGATCTCAATATTCTCACTAGTCTCAGTGTGAACCTCTGGCTAATTCTCCATTAACACTTCATTCCCAAGTTTGTTCAGAAACATACGAAACCGATGAAGAACAGCTAAATGGCAGAGTAGGCCATTGAGCCAAATGAACACCAGACAGAGTCCTGAAAATGAAAATGGAAATCGAAAAAAGCATAAAAAGTCTCCATACTGGCTCAGTAGAGGCCATTCGTCGTCAAATCTCCAACAAGTTGATAGTCAAAATATCCCCAAGAATGAACGTTTCTCTAAACCACCTCTTACATTTGTGGATAATGTCTCCAACATTCAGTCTTTCATTCCATTGTCAAATAAAATAGCATAAAATCAGTATGATTTTAGAAGCCTGAGAAACCAGCAGATGAAAAGTATGCCCAAAAATTCAGAAAACTATTAAAAGATTGTATCTGAGCTTGGAAAAAGAACTCAGAGTTCTTTACTTACAAACTCAAGGAAGAACGTCCCTTGAAAGTTGGTCTCAGAAATATGCACCCTTCAGTCAACATAGAAGATTTAAAAAATGGCTTTGGCTTTGGATTGACCATTATTTGGAATATTCGCAGAAGAGGAATCCCTTCAACTATTCAAAGTTAATTTCAAGTGGAATCTCAATAACAAAGAAATACACTCCATCAAATTCCTTCTGTACTGTCTTTTTGTATTCGAGTCACCCAGACCGGAAAATACACAAATATAACGCTGGAAATGCTTAATGGGGGTTAATGTAGCAAATGCAACAATTATGAACATCATGTCCAACTTTGCCCAAAACTCAAATTACAATTTGCCTCATTATAGGTTTCTGTAATGCCAATGGATTGGGGCTACACACTTTGGAAGTTAAAGCTTTCTTAAATACAAATCAAATTGATATTCTCTTAATATCTCAAACTCAATTCACAACCAAGAACTTCTTTAGCATTCTCAACTATATATTTCATCAAGTCATGCACCCTGATGGTACATCTCATGGTGGATCGGCTTTTCTTATAAAGAATAATGTTGAACACCAAGATGGCCAGCATTTTTGTGCCAAAGAAATTCAGCCCACGAGCGTAGTTATTGAAGACGGGTCTGACCCTATCACTATATCCTCTGTATGTAGTTCCCCGTCTATAGTCTAGAGCACAAATTCTTAGCATGTGGGGATTACAATGCTAAACATACAGCGTGGGGCTCTCATCTTATAACTCCAAAGGGACGGTAACTACTATTGTCAGTTAACCACCTCTTTCTTATCATCACTTCTCCAAATTATCATGGAGAGCTAAGCGATATTAAGCGGCATTTGAAGTTACCGCTTCCATTTCTGTCCTAATTATATGATATGATAACGGATTTTGTTATGCCAATTCTGATTGCTAGCGGCATGTACAATTTTTAGCTCCAACAGAACGGTGCCACAGATCACAAAGCCCGAGCCACGATTGATTTTTTGCGTCCATTGTTCCTCGTTCGCCTCATTTCGGAAAATTGTGATTATGACTAGCCTCCGCTATGGATCAACTTAACCGCTCTAGACTTTTTTTTAAATTTTTTCAGATTATTTGTAATTGTAAATCGATGTAGAAATATTTGTATATTTTTCTGATTTTTCTTGTTCACACATCCAAATATACAGGGTGATTCAGGAAGTTCTGGACAAATTTCTCCAGCGTATACCTTGGCACTTTTCATGAAGAAAAGTCCACTAGGACCATGTCCGAAAATGCAAGGGGTGCGAAATGGCAGCGGGTTCAAAATTTGTTATTGGTGGTCGGAGGGTAGAAGGGTAAAGTTGCTAACTTCTGAGCCAGTCTGCGGTGCGTCTCACTGAATATTGTTCGGTTTGGTGGTCGTCGATTAGGAAAACGTAATGCATATTCACGCGCAGCAGCTCTTGCATTACCATCGCAGAATCCATACATGTAATGAATGTCTGCTAATTCTTCGTTTGAATAAGTTGCCACTTTTACTAATTCAAAACACAACGTACTCGAAACTGTTGCTGCAGCAGTGATTAACGTAAACAGATAAATGTGTGCTGTTATTTCGCTTCCAAAAACAAGAACAAACATTTTTGCATTTCAGTAAAATGGTCGTAACTTTGGAACGGCAAGACCTCTGAGCTTCGCTTAGGTCATTTTGGAAAGGTAAGAGGTATGGCAATCTTTCAACAGAAAAAAAAAACATAAGTTACGTGCCATCTGGCTGAGCAAATTGAGGTTATTTGAATTTTTTTTCCGAAAGCTCTTAATCTCGGCGATTTGACTTTTTACTACTTTTTTTCTGAAAGGCCTCTTAAAGACCTTTCCAACCAGCTCAAAATCAACAAAATCCGACCACAGGCTCAGAAGTTAGCAAATTTACCCTACTACCCTCCGACCGCCAATCCGAAAATTTTGAACCCGCTGCCAGTTCGCACCCTTCCATTTTCGGACATGGTCCTCGTGGACTTTTCTTCATGAAATGACCCATGGAATACGCTGGAGAAATTTGTCCGGAACTTCCTGAATCACCCTGTATATACTTATATATATGTGTCTTAAGTCTTTTGATTAACCACAAAGCAACAATCTCGTTAATATAATACCATTCCATTTCAGGCAATTCGTTCTCATGTCCAATCACTTTTTGCAATTGGTCTCAATGGTTTCATTTTGGTCGTCTGCCAGTTAAGTGAATTTATTATTTCACACTTTTGGTATAAAAATCAAAACCTCATTGCGCCTCCACCAGCACCATAACGACGACGACGTACTTTAGCTATTCATTACTAAGTGCTGTTACTTACAAGCTTAGTTCAGCATTTTAGCTAAATAAAAATTATAACAAAAACAAAACTGATATAAAAACAACTTTCAGAGATAAATAAATACAATGGCTACGCATATATCGGAAATAACCATAACTAGCAACAAACTGGTCGCTGTTCTAGTTTATATGGTTATGGTGACGTTTCAAATATCTTAACCAATTTTAACAATTGAATTGAAAATTTGTCTTCAACAATATCAATCACCCCAAAAGTCAATTAAAATGAGACATGTGTTCAAAATCATAACAATGTAAAGTATTTTCAATAGGTAGAATGGGGGTACACATGCATTTACGACGGTATATGTCGGCTGTACAGGGACCCTACACGGACGAAAATAAAAGTATATACAACTTCAATACTAAGTTATGATTCTTCATAATATTTAAGAAATATTCTTCATTAATAATTGATCCTATGAAGTCTTTAGTAAAATTCATAAATATTATGAATAACTTTCATAAAATGCTTACGAATTTAAGAAACGTATTCATAACAAAAGTTTAATCAATGATTCATAAATTTGTATCTTGTGTAAAGGCGCAAACTGTCTTTCCGAACAACTGCATACTTCAGAATTCTCATTGCATTTAGAAATTCCATCACGTATAACATAATTAGTTCAGTCTAGCACCATTTATGCCCATCGCTGATAATTATCCGTGGCTATATCTATAACAGCTGTGGGGTTGGCCATAGATTATAATTATTTGACACGTTTCATACAATTTATAAAAACGTTTCAAGATTCATATTCCATAAATTTCGAATCATAGAATCTATGAAGATAGATGTCATGAACCAATTTCACATATCTCGTTTTACAAAATCTATGAAAATGGATTCAATAAAATAACGCATTGATTGAACATTAATGAAAGAATTCATATACGATGAAAAATCTGTATTTTTTCGTTTGTCGCAAAAATATAATACTCTTGTGTCCAAACACATTGTATTTGCTTTCCAATATTACATGTTGGAGACACAATAATTAATATGTTGTAATATATGTGTTTGGGACCCAAATTATAGCTTTGTGCGTAATACAAATATGGCTGTGTTTGTTCCAATATTTATGCTCTGTCGAGAGCAAGACAGTAAAAGAGGAGCAAAGGGAGATTATACACAGTCTAACTTAATGTTGTTCCAAGCGTGTAACTGTATTTTTTCTAGTTAAATAAGAGTTTGTTTGAGCTGACGTGTGTAAACTAGCATTGTGGTGATGGAAAGTGGTTCTTCTCTGATCAGTCGTTTTCCATAGTACATCATAAACTTCTAGCAGACAAATGGTTGTGTACCATTTACAATTGACCATTCTACGGTGCTCTAATGGAACTGCTGCCACATGCCCAGTTGTACCGAAGAAGCATGCCACCATTTGCTTTGAATTGCTTCGATTGCAACCAAATTTTGTTGGCTTTGGCCGTGGTACAATAATATTACATGGTAATAGCAGCGCGCGTTGTTGCTGTTGTAGGCAGCAACAACAGGCATTTTGTTTTTGTTATATTCGCTTCAGTTGTCAAACTTTGCACGAAGGCATACCAACAACACAAGAATGCAAAAGAGTACAAAAACAAAATATATGTGAGTTTGACAGCTGAAGCGAAATATCCCATAAAAAATTAAATCAGCTGTTCTAACGACTTTACCATGTATATATAGACCCATACAGTCGACTGCTGTTTAGTCTCAGTCTCTTATGCACAGAGACAAGATTCGTTGCTGTCATGATCTTACGGACGTGTTTGAAAGCACCGCCATAAAATTATTTAAAAATGTCCTTCCACCAATCGGTACGAGACATTTTTTGAGCGACACCCAAATTATACGGTATTCCTCACGAGATTTTTTATAGCCGAATATTTATGTCGTACACGTTGAAGAAACGGCCTCTGTAACATATTCTCAGAAACATATTCTGCAGGAACCATGTATATGTTTGGAACACGCTTCAAACAGTTATATGTTTGCACGTCCCAAAACTCACGTGTATTTAAATGGAAGTATTAGCATGTTTACTGATAAATATGTATGCTTTTACTTGGAAACATATGCGTGCTTCATCCCAAACATCCATACACTTAAGTGAAAGAATTCGCATGTTTCCCCCAAACCAACATATGCTTACGTGGAAACATATGCGTATTTCCTACCAAACATAATACTCTTTAGAAACGAATTATTCTTTCATTTCAGTATATATGTATTATTTATTATAATTAATTTTAATAATTAATACAGAACATTAAAAGATGTGAAACGACCCTGTGTACATTCACTTGCATTGAATGCATTATTTGTTTATTTTTCATGAAATGAGAATCTGCTGCTCATTTGCTTTTCCTTTCTTTGTTGTCTCTCACAGTTTTGGTTTCAGAAGGTTTCAACTATGCGTTGGTACATAAACAATATATTTATATACAAATCTAGTCCATGCAAGCTAAGCCTGGATTAATTAGTTGTGTTTTTTATTATATTTCACAAATGGTCCTCCGTTCTGATTTTCTCAGTAAAGGCTCGGACAGAAAAAGGGATTCACGTTGTTGGCCTTTCCTGTTTCTTTCTTTCTTTTCTCACTTTGCTAGCAAATATATACGAAACACATACACAAAAACCAAAGTAACATCACAAACCACTTAACCGTCCGAGCGTTTGTGTACTCTTTTTTCGCTCATCAAGCGGTTTTGATATCCTCTCTCTGATGAACCATTGACGACTGAATACATGAAATTAAAACGTAATACACCAGCCAAAATAAGAAACGCAGACTTCATCTGCAATTAACACGCACTTTCAGGAATATTTATGAATCACTACGAATATATAATCACTTATGAATAATGCAAACATAAAAATACATACTTACAAGATAGACACTCTCGTTGTCCCTCTCATATACTCTTGCTCTAGAAAGAGCATAAATAGTGCAACAAACACAGCTGTATTTGTGTCACAAACACAGATATATTTGGGTCGCAAACACATATATTGTAACATATTAGTCATTGTGGCTCAAATATGTAATAATGAGTAGCATACACAATATGTTTGAACCCAAGTATATTATATTTGCGACGAGCTCCAAACACATGTTATATTTGCATCCAAACAACAAAAAATTACAGATTTTTTAGCGTGAATGTTTGAATGTTTGGGAATGGACATAATGCCAAAGGTTGTCTGTATCTCACGGTATGTCACGTGACGATTTTGCAGTACCAGTTCACGCACATCATCAATATTTTGCGGCACTACAACCCATATTGGTCGACCTGCGTCCTGAAGCGAACGTCGTCCCATATAGAGATTTAAGTTCATTCGAGTCACTGAAAAAACAGAAATAATGCACGCATGTCAACACCAGCATCACTTAGACTTTACCCAGTGACCACCTCAATTCCCATTTAACAAATATCCATGCATATAAGGTGGCATTGTACACTTAAAGCCAATTCCTCTAACTCAAACGAAAGCTATTATTCGCTTACCAAGTCACAAGCAGCTAATTTGGTTTCCACTAACAGGCATCGTAACGACAAAGCGATCATTTGAGTTAGAGGAATTGGGTGTTAATATCAGTCATGTTCTTTTAAAAACTTTATTTGGATGGAATTTGGAAGTTACATTTTGTTTCCGATGTACAACACATTTGGCGTCCAAGCTATCCGTAGAATGATACAGAATATAGATCCAGAAAATTATAATTCGTAGCTACAAACGAAATGAAAAGCTCAATACGTTTATCATTTGAGGGTTTAAGTTTAATTTGTTGCCATATTTTTCACTGTCTTATTGAAAAATTTAAAATAAATTAATTTAAATTCCGTATATTTGTTTTTTTAATAGGATTTTTAGTGTATAAAAATCAAACCCTACCGCTGAAAACCTGGTCCATGTACCATAATGCAGGAACCATGTATATGTAATGAACATCCATATACTTATACTTACTTGCAACCGTTGTTTTCATGAACTGAGAGTCTGTGCTTTTTGGTTCTACGTTGTCTGACAGGTTTTACTTTCAGAAAACAAAGCCATATTTGGGACACAAAAACAGATATTATAACATATTAATCACTGAGTCGCAAACATGTAATATTTAACAGTAAACACAATTTATTTAGCCACAAGTATAAAATATTTGCGACAAGCTATAAACACGTAATATTTGCATCCAAACAACAACAAATTACAGATTTTTCAGCGTGTAGTTATCACGAAGTGGAAAGCTATAATTACACGCTGAAAAATCGGTCTTCTTTTGTAGTTTGGATGAAAATATAAAGTATGTTTGGAGCTTGTTGCAAATATAATATACTTGTGTCCGAACACATTGTGTTTTCTATTCAATATTACATATTTCAGAAACAATGATTAATATGTTATAATATACGTGTTTACGACCAACATATATTTATGTTTGTGATCCAAATACAGCTGTGTTTGTTGCACAGTCTATGCTCTTCCGAGAGCAAGAGCATAAAAGAGGGACAACGAGAGAGTCTATCTTCTAAGTGTGTATCTGTATTTTTGCATTATTCTCTCAGTCAGTGAGTCATAAATATACCTGAATGTGAGTGCAAATTGCAGATGAAGTCAATGTTTCTTATTTTGGCTGATGTTTTGCGTATTAGTTTCATGTATTCAGTCATCAAATATTCATCGGACAGAGGATATCAAAAGCGCTTGATCAGTGAAAAAAAAGAATAAACGAGAGCTCGGACCGTTAAATGGTTGTGATGTTACTTTCGTTGTTGTGTATCTGTTTCGTATATATGGATATGTGCTACCAAACCAACAAAGCGATGCCATTGAAATGGAAGAATATTTTTTTTCGAAATATTTTTATATTTGGGAGGAAATTCGCATATGTTTCCACGTACGTATATGTAGGTTTGGGGCAAACAGGCGAATGCTTCCACGTAAGTATATGGATGTTTGGGATGAAGAACGCATATGTTTCCACGTAAAATCAGACATGTTTGTCAGTAAATATGATACTCTTTGCATTTAAATACAAGTAAGTTTGGCACTTGCAAACATGTGAATGTTTGAAGTGTGTTCCAAACATATACATGGTTCCTGCAGGATATTTTTGGGAAAATATGTTAGAGAGGCAATTATTTTTCAGCGTGTAGTAAATAAAATATGTAGGCAGCACCCTATATCCGGTTCCCTGAGCTGATCGACTGATCCCAATAGCTTCCATCTATTATTAACCTCTCCATATACTATAATTATAAATAGCAGCAGTCGAAAAAAGTATTTGGTATGGCTCATAATTTGAAGACAGTCCTTTATACAGATTAGATTTTTGATATATACATACAACTTCCACCCACGAAATATGTTGAAGGCATAAATAGCTTTATGATCTAACGCCAATCTCTTTAACTAACGACTACATTTTCTGTTATAACCCCCTGAGTTGGCACATATGATGATGAAAAGTTCGTTGCTTAAATCTTTTGTTTTCCTTTTCTTTACAAATAAACATATTTTATAGTTTCCTGTTACAAGAAGCGGCGTACATAAATTAAAATATACAAACTCTCGCCACATAAATAGAGGATAAAAACTCACATTCAAACATGTGAGTGCCGCGCGATGCTGCAGGTTCTTTGGCAAATGGAGAAAGGCAACAAACCAGTCTGGCACAAATATGTATCTATTGCAATCATCTCTAGAGATACGTGTATCACGTTTTCACCTCCATCCTGGAGGCTTTTTAATGCCGTTAGTTTAACGCTTTTCTCTGCTCCCTTTGTCTTTTGACAGCAGAATTTCATTTTCAATGAATAATGAGTGATGAGTGACGAAAACATGATTTGTTTTATTTACTACAATACGCAACCATATTTTAGATGAAACTTCAAGTCAATATGCATCGCTCGATTTTAAATGGGATCATGGTGGCAGCATAATAACGCCACCGCCCGACATCCCAATAGCCAGATGTCGTTTTGTCGCCTTTCAGTTCTGCTATTGGTGGCAAATATATATACTAAGTGATCAACGTGAGTTAATTACAGCTTGTATACCTTGTTAAACAGTGTATGCCCAACAGTTATTTACTTACCATCCCAGGTCCCAGGTCCTTCCTGTTCCAGTTTGGCTCATGTTTTAGTTGATAGTTTTTTTGCTTTGGGTCCCTAGTTGATTTTAAGTAAAACGAATGGTTTGAGATAAATTTCGTACCATGAGACAACTTCCTAGAATTAATATTAATGACGCAATTAATCATTACGAGTGCACAAAAACAGCATCGCCTTAGTTGGGGCAAAAGTTATGGCGAAATAATAAAGACACAAAATGTAATATAGGATTAGATAAACATCTGCAATTATATATGACAAATGTTGAAATTATACGAATAATTAGCAACTGGCTGAATGTCTTCATTAAGTGCTTTAGGTTTTTTTTTATTTGTGAATTATTTGTCCTTTACTTCGGTGACGAGGAAAAAAATCTCAGGTATTCTGGCAAATTAATGAGTATGAACTGTATAAATTGTGTTTATTATTATGGTGATGAAAAGCAGGTATATAACTTCAATTAGGTATTATCTTAAGTGAAATGCGTAAATATGTACCTACACAGTTTCCTTTCAATATAAATAAAATGTATCGGTAAAGTTGTTTCACCAATTTTCTTAAACTTTTTGCCAGATCTGATCAGTATTTTTTTTTTTAGGGCGGGTCAAGTTTCCGCCGCTTGGAACTTTCCTGCAACATATCGGCATGCAAAATTGTGTGTTCGTTACTTGTGAGGTACAGAAGTTATTCACAAGTTTTATAGAAAACAGATAAACATTTTTGTGGAACAAATTAACCCTCTAACTGTCACGAATAACCATAATTTTTACTTTTTTTTTGAAAACTCGCAAAAAAGTGTTCCAAAATGACGGGGGGCGTGGTCAAAATGTTCTACAATAATTATCGCCATAAAATTTCACTATATGTGTCCGAACACTCCAAACACACAAATCTGAGCCCAAGTGATAGATAAAAGATGAAATATGAAAAAATTAATTTTATTATGTGGACTATTTTTAATGGAAACAGCAAAATGACAAAATTCATTATTAACCCTTAGAAGGCAGTTAGTTTTTGCTTATTATCTACCACTTGGGATAAGATTTGTGTGTTTGGAGTGCTCGGACACATATAGTGAAATTTTAGTTTTTTGCGAGTTTTCAAACAAAAAGTAAAAATTATGGTTATACGTGACAGTTAGAGGGTTAATTTGTTCCACAAAAATGTGTATCTGAATCTTTTCTATAAAACTTCTGAATATATTTTGTACCTCAGAAGTAACGAACACACAATTTTGCATGCCGATATGTTGCAGGAACGTTCCGAGGGGCGGTAACTTTGACCCGCCCTAAAAAAAATACTCATCAGATCTGGCGAAATGCCGATACACGTATATTGTTTTTTAGACCATTCTACCAGAATCCGTTGACACAACCCCATATTTTTTTTGTTGTCGCACAGTGTTATTAAACGACAGTTGTAAATTAAAATTATGTTTTTCCCTTTTAAGGAGAAAATTGTGCAGCCAATGTTACACGTTTTTCTAAACGAAGATTTTCCGTTGATTATATGATCTCTCCCCAATCCCTTTATGGGATGTAATCGAAAATTATTGTTTTCTTTTTCTATCAGCTGATCACGGTGTGTTTTGCCCTTCACCTTGCAAGTGCGCCACTAGAACAGTAGTATTCCTCCGTAAAAACCAAGCTGATATTCCACTGTCTTGTACAAAATTGTACAGAAAGTTCTGATGCAAATGTATGGTACTTAATAAAAGGTATCCGATAGAAGTAGTACCTGCACTGAAAAAAAATCGCTTTTAAATTTGAGTAAAATCGATACCTCAAAATAAACTAATGGGTGATTTTTGATGTCTTGACGTCTATACGCACGAGTAGGGCAATCTATCAAAGTGAACACATGCAAACAACACACAGCATCACATACGTGGTTGGTACATCAATAGTCTCTGCGAACAAACTAGCAGGTCATCGTCGCCAAAGAGTATTGAATAGTATAGATAACTCATGGAACGAATTGTATGACTCAAAAGTACTGGCGACATCTGTATTCAAAACGTATTTTTCTCTTTTTGTCATAACATGGTCCATTCAAAATTTTGATGTGAAACGTTGATGCCTTTTGAAACATTTATGATTTTTGTATTGTTTGATGTAACAATATTGTCGAAATTGTGCATTTATATTGAAATATTCTATAAAGAGGATAAGACTCGTTTATGCTCTTTTACTCAGACTCTCTACATGAGAGCGGAAAAAGAGTGCAATAAGTTCTCTACACTATTCAATGTTTTTTTGTCGTCGCTCTGTTTATGACAAAACAAAAACAATCATTTCAGTGAGCTAAATATTGCTTCAGTTATTTAAACAATATTACATTTCATATTAAAGCAGATGTACGTAAAAAGAAAGTGCAATAGCAAAAGAGCCTTCAGCACAAAAAATATTCTGTTTTTAATTTTCCAATGTAACATTTACTAATGTTTTCCTAGAAATCAAACAGGTATCGTGTAACAAAAAGGTGTTAACACATCGCCCGTGAGTTCGAACACCCATTCAGTTTTTTGCTGTTTGGTTTCTGAAAATTGAAGAGAACACAGAAAATGTATACAAAGTGAATGAAATATTTATTTGGATCGATAAATCAATGCCTGAGATTTACTTTTCCAAAATTATTTCATGCATATTTTGTCCGCGGCTACACTCTGAAAAATCTGTCTTTTTGTTGTTGTTTGGGTTCAAATATAACATGTGTTTGGAGCTGGTAGCAAGTATAGTATACTTGTGTCCAAACACAACGTGTTGCTATTCAATATTACATGTTGGAAATACAATGGTTAATATGTTATATTATAAGTGTTTGTGGCCCAAGTATAGCTGTGTTTGGAATACAAATACAGCTGTGTTTGTTGCACTATTTATTCTCTATTGAGAGCAAGAGAACAAAAGAGGTACAAAGAGAGAATGTTCAGTCAAATTTGTATGTGTGTAGTTGTGTTTTTGCATTATTTTTCAATTTGTGATTCATACAAATTCCTAAATGCGTGTGTAAATTGCAGATGAAGTGAGTATTTTTTACATCTGTTGCATTTTAATTTCATGTATTCAGCCGTCAATCGGGCGGTGGATTAGCAAATGCGTCTGGTTGATTAAGTAAACTTGCTGTGGAAAAAATTTATATTTTACGCTTAAACATCTGTCTTTTTTGTTGTTTGGTTTCTGTTTTTGCTAATCAATATTACATGTTGGGGACACAATGATTAAAATGTTATAACATGTGTGTCGGTGACCAAATATATCTTTGTTTATGATACAAGCACAGCTGTTTTTCTTGTACTGTGTATGCTCTCTCGAGAGCAAGAGAATAAAACAGAGACAAACAGAGATTATTTACAGTCTTACTTTAAAGCGTGTAACTGCATTTTTCTACTAGTCTTCCAGTCAGTGAATCATAAATATTTCTCAATCTGGCTGATGTATTACGCTTTAGTTTATTGCATTCAATTGTCAATGGTTCATCGGAGAGAGGATATCAAACTTAGTAGAAAATATTTGTGATCAGTAAAAATGAAACGAATAACGGCTCGGATGGAGTGCTAAACGATTTTGAGGAAAACTTAATCAAGCGACAACGAGAATCTTTTTTACTGCGAAAATCGTGATTTAAAATGTTGTAGTCTTTGGCGAAGTTGACACCTCCTGAAACAAAGACCTAAGAAACCAGAAAGAAATGGGAAGCAAAAGAGCAGCAGATTCATATTTCATAAAAAAATCAAATAATGCATCCAATGCAAGTAAATGTAAAAAGGGACGTTTTAAATATTTTGGTTTTTTTTATTAGTTGGTTATAAATGTAGGTTGTGGCCGTCGGTGGTGCAATGGTTAGTGTGCGCTCCGATGCCGGGTTCGATAACTCTTCTGACCACTTTAAATTTCTATCGGTGGCGGTCACCTCGCATAGTGACGGTATTTAGCCATGAAAAAGCTTCTCAAAATACCGTTCGGAATAGGTGTAAAACTGTAGGTCCCAATCAGTGAGTGTAAAAATAGAAAGCTCACAGCTCTCTGGTTGTGAGAAACTCTCGTCAACTCCTTTATGGGATGTAATGGGAAACCATTTTCCATAAATGTAGGTTTATATGGGAAAAATTATTTATAATAAACAAAATATATTTATTGAAATAAAAAAATTTTATTATGTTTGGTAAGAAATACGAACATGCTTCCACGTAAGCATATGCAGGTTTGGAGGAACACGCGAATGCTGCCACGTAAGTATATGAATGTTTTGGATGAAGCACGCATATGTTTCCACGTACAAGCATTCATGTTGCCAGTAAACATTCTAATGTTTCCATTTAAATACATGTGAATTTGGGACTTTCAAACATATGAATGTTTGGAGTGTGTTCCAAACATACACATGGTTCCTGCAGAATATGTTTGGGAGAATACATTACAGAGGCTGTACGCTTCACGTAGTCCTTTCTGAAAGTCCAATTTTGTTACAGTTTTTACTAAATTTCGACCGATACCTCAACAATGACATGTGTAATGTTGTCTTCTAAGGCAGAAATCATAGCTCCATTGTCCGTAAAGGTGCGTCCATAATCGTCTTGTTGCACCGTTTATGCTCTCTCGAGAGCAAGAGAATAAAAGAGGGACAACGAGAGAGTCTATCTAGTAAGTGCAGTGTTACCATGTTGGCATAATTTATGCCGTTTTGGCACAATTTTATTGAGTTTGGCACTTGATTTTTGAAAAATTATGCCAAGTGCCGTTTAGCACAATTTTTTCAACATTTTCTTAATTTTTTAAATTTTAGTGCAGTTTTTAAGCACAATTTCTATGCAAACGGCACAATTTTTCGAATTGAAAATTTCTGCATTTAATTTATCTGAAAAATCTATTTTTACAGCAAATTTATCGGTTTATCTATATATTTTTGTCCTGTACTCCTACGGCCTTATTCATAAAAAGTTGTCATGGGTTTGTTAAAGGTTTATGAAGGTGAAACCCAAAAATTGTATTCATAATCGCAAAATTCCTCTGTTAAGAGTTCTCTAACGTCGCCATTTTTGTTGAACGTTTAACCCTTCTTTAAGGCTATTTTATCCGCATTAATACACAAAACAAAAATTTTTTTACATTTCACGCGTGCCGTACTTAAATATTTATGTGATATAAACAATTGGAATTATTTTGTGTATATTTGCAGCGTTCATAGTGTCACATTATCCTGCTAAGCAACCAAATAGTTTCGTTCCAATTATTAAAATTTTTAACCAAAATGAACTTTTGTTTATATAGTGCTGTATATAAAATCAAAACATTGAATCTACAACCTACTATCCGGTTTTATATTGGACTACCGAAAACTGAAATCCAATTCAAAATGATTTTTTGACACTTCTTCCAAATTTATGAATATAGCAAATATTAATTGATCATTTTATTGAATAGTTCTTTCCATTAATGTTTAAAATTTTGGAAAAATGCATTGACACATTTAAATAAAAAGTAATAATTCGGTCTATCGGTTATTGTTCATCTTGTTTCTACATCCCAAGCACTGTGAGAATGTATAAAACAGGGTAGTCTGTCAACTATCTGTTCCCCAGTTCATATACTCATTATGAATACGGTTCTAATAAAACATTCGGCAAATATTATTATTAGATATTATAAACCGTTTCATTGATGTAATGAAATATAGTCATTGATGTTATGATGATGCTATGAACATGTTTCATTAATGCTATGAGCATGTTTCATTAATGTAATGAACATGTATCATTGATGGTACGAACATGTTTCATTGAAGGTCTGAATATGTTTCATTGATTATATGAACATATTTCATTGATGGTATAACACGTTTCATTGATGGTATGAACAAGTTTCATTGTTGGTATGAATAGGTTTCATTGATAGTATGATCACGTTTCATTGATGGTATGAGCCGGCTTCATTCATGGTATGAATATGACTTATTGATGGTAGAAGACAGTTTCCATAACTAAATGCAATTTTAACTTTTGCCACACAATCATGTAAATTATTTGGAATAAAAGCACCCCCGCGCCATTTAAAAAAAAACCAAAATCGAGCAAAATAAGGGGATTTCAAAAACCAATTTTTTGTCGACAGGACCTATGGGGTCCAAAAATGGTCGAAAAAAAATTTGGGGGAGGGGGTTGAACACACGATTCTAAGCAAAAAATATAAAATGCAAAAGTTAGAGGGAATCCCTATTCTAGGAGTTATGGGCCTCCAAAGTTCGGGCTTTTTGTGGCCAATTTTTTTTCGACGATTATTAGGTTTTCAGGGACGGGGCCAGGGAATTTGGATTTCAAAATTTTCTGATTTTTGGGAAATTTTTTGGACCTTGTGGGTTCCAATAGGTCGGGCCGACAAAAAAATTTTGGTTTTTGAAATCCCATTATTTTGCTCGATTTTCGGTTTATTTTAAATGGCGCGGGATTCTGCATTTCAGCCTTTTATTTTTTTCTTATTTATTCTTTATCTCATACTGGCACTCATATATTGTGTCACAGGTACTGTACATACATACATAAATACAAACATTTATACAAATCGTACCTACATGTGTACATATTATCCCTTAACCAAATTAATGAATCGTTCAAAATTAATGAAATGGTACGTTATATTAAAGAAAGATGTTTCATTATTGCTTTTTTAGAAAAAATATTTAAAAATTCAATAAAATGTGTGTAATGTAAAGGATGGCCTATTTAATATATTCTACTTTACAATGTGTATAAAATGTCTGCAATTTTTCTCTATAGTTTCCCTCCCATATTTACATGAAAAACATATTTCATTCCATCAATGTAAAAGGTTTCTTAGCATTAATGACGGTCCACAAATTCAAAAACTGCAGCAATAAAGGAGTTCATTGAAGTAATGTAACATTTCATAGCATCAAAGAAACTTTTCATTGCATCAATGTAAACTCATTAATGTAACCCATTCATTGATGGTATGAAGCGCTTTTCTTTCAGTGTGGATGTTTGGGATGAAAAATGTATATGTGTCCATATAAAAGAGTACATATTTGCCAGTAAACATGCTATCTACTATTTGCATTTAAATACAATTGAGTTTGGGACATCAATGTTTAATTAAAAAATTAATTGGTGTGAATTACTTCAGACTTATAACTCGACTAAGTGAAATTTTAGTTATATGAATATCCGACAATGTTTCTAAACATTCTGTATTTATGGTTGAGGAAATTTTTGAAATTGTATCAGTGCAAGACTGCGTGAGAAGGTTTTCCAGCATTGAAATGACATTAAAATAGTATAGTGCCAGTTGAAAATGGCTTGCGGTCCAGATTGAATCTGCCGAAGGTAAGATTTGGCCACTGGGCAAAAGTTTGCCCACCCCTTTTCTAGGCGATTTCTCGAAAAATAAAAATATTTCAGCTTTTCTAAATGGCTGATATTTTCAAGATGAAATTTTAAATGTACAATGCTATGGAAATTGACATAGTGTAGCGCCATAGACCGCACTGGAGCCGAGCACTGGGAAATCAATCCAAATTTGACTACCTCGGACCCAAAAATATTTGAACCCTTGCAAAATATAATTTGTTTTTATTGGATTTATTTGTAGCGCTACTAGAAATGTACAAAAAAACGTGCTGGCGTGGTTAGTTTTTCTCTTATGGTTTGTAAGTTATTTGGGAATATATTTTTGTTTTTTGAGTTATATTTTAATAAGCTAAATGACTAGCAATTTTAATTTTGGAAAAGGTATAATGTTAACAACAGAATAGGTTATAAAATAAGATAAACGCCGTTGTAGTGCATGGTTTTGGAGGAAATGAAATGCATTTCAAATCAAAATGGAATGAATTTCAAATCAAAACATTAAAAAGCCACCAACTTTTTAGATAAAAGGTATCACCACGTTCTTATCAATACTGAAGGAATTGGTTTCATCTTGATCGGACCAACCGTTTATTTCCATTTTTTCGGCAAATCCCTAACTGTGCATCTGATCAAATGTGTCCCTAATCAACGCTGGTTTCTTAGCTTACGCTTTCGTTTGTTGATTTTCGTGTTATATTTTTTCAGTGTTCGTAGAAATTGTGTACATATTATTAAGACTTATTAGCACTGGTATTGAGGTACACTGTTGAGCACTGTTGGTACATTCAGCTTGTTTCAAACTAGTTTACTTTAATTAATCAATCACTTCGAATAACAAAGTTTTTTTCACTGATCCAATCACAATTTATATATATTCTCCATTCTATTAAAAGCATATAAACTCATTCAATAAATAATATATCAATTTGTAAGTAAATCACCAAGTTTTTTACTAAATAAATCAATAGTAAAAAAAACACAGCAAACCACAATTTAGCAAAAATGTCTGCAAAACAATCGGTAGTTACATGAACTAACAATTTAAATTATTATAAGACTTAGACTTACACATGTCATATGATTATAATAAATTTACAAACTTACTACATTCATAGATCTAACCTGGACTCAAATCTAATCCAATACAATCTGCATTAAATAAAGGGTTTTTCAACAGAGACGCTACAAAAGTAAATCGATAGGGACAGCAAACGACGCCATATTTTTCCCGCTCTTTTGACATTTCTCTTCAGTAAGGTTTGCCATTTCATCATGGAAAGTTATACGAGCCAACAACGAGTCGAAATTATTAAAATTTACTACCGAAATTTGGAGTCAGTGGCCTCAACTTCAGTGGCCCCAATCATCTTCAGCGATTAGGCTCATTTCTGGCTGAATGGTTTCGCCAATAAGCAAAATACGCGTTATTGGTCAGACAGCAATCCACACGCAATCCATGAGTCATCATTGCATTCCGAAAAAATTACGTTTTGGTGCGGTTTATGGGCCGGCGGCGTCATTGGGCCGTACTTCTTCCGTGATGATCAAGACCGGCACATTACTGTGCATGCGAATCCCTACCGTTCAATGATAACCGAATATTTTTGGCCCCAATTGGATAATATGGACTTGGAGGACATGTGGTTCCAACAGGACGGCGCCACAAGCAACGCAGCGAATGCCACAATCAATTTATTGGAAACCAAGTTTGGTGAAGGTGTTATCTCACGAAATGGCCCAGTCGATTGGCCGCCTCGGTCGTGCGATTTGACGCCGTTAGACTATTTCCTGTGGGGCTACGTCAAGTCTATGGTCTATGCCAGCGACGATTGATAAACTTCGTACGAATATCGAACGTGAAATTGCAGCAGTATCGGCCGATTTATGCTTGAAAACTGTCGAAAATTGGGTTTAGCGTCTGGACTTCTGCAAGCGTGCCCGTGGTGGCCATGCAAAATAAATCGGGTTCCATACATAATGGCATCGAACGTACTTTCACAGGAATAAAGAATTTCATTGGTATCTAAAACCGGTTTTGTTTTATTTAAAAAACTTTTGTGGCGCTCTTATTGAAAACCCCGATACTTGTAATCCAATCATGACGCTATTGCTGTTCTGTTAGAATAAAGCCCCACCCTTAAAATTGCTAGTTCATTAACGGTCTAAAACTATTCACTACTGACATGTCTAACACCCAATTTATACGATGATTTTTACGACGTTGCTTTTGCGACGTCTTTTTTTAACATATAGTCGAAGGGTGTAGAGAAGCAAGAGCGGTAAACAAAAAGACACGATTTCTGTTTTTTCCATAATGCCCTTCTCTACACCGTTCGCCTATATGTAAAAAAAGACGTCGCAGAAGCAAGCAGAAGCAACGTCGTAAAAATCATCGTATAAATTGGGCGTAACACTGCACTTGATTCGAATGAAGTTCATAAGTATAATTTCAACATTAATATTTGTAATTTATATTTATTTTAAAGTGCAACAATTAGTGATATTGTGACAGACAAATTATGATAAATACTCCAAATCACAAAGTTAGTTAATTAACTGTAGTTGTTAAAGTATAAATAAGTGGATTGAAATGAACTAATGGAAATGTCAATACGAATCTATTAAGACAACAAACACAAGTGATCAAAACATAAGTGAAACAAGCATATGTGATTGCAATCAAGCATACGTGATTGATTGCATTTAAACTATGGCTGCCTTAGGACTCCCACAAACGTTATAATTTTTAGTTAGAAGCCATCTATTAAAAATGTAAATTTCAGCGTCAGTAAAAAAAATTGATTATTTTACTAAATTTATCATATAATTTGTTGCAAATTCATTCCAATGTTTAAGTAATCCAAATGAAAACAGCCCCAGTAACTAAAACTCAATTAAGCAACATCTCTTAGCTTGTAGATAATGGCTGTCTGCGCTTATTTGTCGAAAGACCTTATACCACCGTTGTAAAAGCTAACGCGAAATTGGTAACTATTGGTAACTATTCCCTAATATCCGTTGGCACTCACGCTGCTTGTGTTGTATCGTATGTACATATTTCACTTTGGTGAGCCGGTTTATTATTTCCATACTTAAGCGTTATCACCACGAAACAATTTAGTAAGTAATCGTGGTATTAAACGACAAAGTTCAAAAGAGTTTATAACAATTAAACAGATTGCAGTGGAATTGAATCTTCAGTTAATTGGAGAAGCTAATTGTTGGGATATATTAAAACGGCAAATACAATACGTAAGAGTAAACAGGAGCGAAATAAGAAATGATAAATGTTGGATAGAGTAAAAGGAAGCATGGTGTAACATGTAATAGCGATCAAGCCATAATATTTGATACATTGTACTACATCTTGTGAAAAGTGCAGCGAAATTTGATCATTGAATTAACATTCATTTAAGAATATTTGACGTAATGCCTTGAAGGAATTACAGGTATTTAAAGGAATATTTATGTAACTACTCGTATGTTTATAAATACTAACGCATAAATAAATGCGAATTCTATATGTCAATTATGAATTTAAGATTGTAATAACATTTAATTTTGTTCTTATTATTTCTACGAGTCTTACGAGTTGATATCCGTTTTCAAATAAATACATTATGTCAACATTTCATGAGAAATTTTATAAAACACCATACAAAAGTATTCCCGCAAAATGTTGACTAAAAATTTCTGCCAGTGTATTACTATGTTCTTTACGCGAAATATCATCAACATGTATCGAGCAACATTCTATTGTTTCGTACTAAATGAAACAACGAAACGAATTAGATGAAGCAGTAGTGGTCCATGTTGTCAACTCCCATTTAAATTGTATAAAAAATTAGATTTTTTGTGTAAAAAAAACTGAAAAATAAAACTAAATGTACCCTAAGTGGTAACTCAAAATTGTAAAATTTATTTTTTATTACTTTCAAATATTAACCAACGACCATATGTATCCGCTGTAAAAATCTGTCGCTACTTTCTCTCACCTTTCATCAAAAAATTGTTGTATCTACTATATACATATTATTGGGAAGTTGCGTACATTTTTGAATTTTAAACCCCAGTTCTTGCCTCTACTGAAAATTTGTACATTTTGAGTTATGACTCTTTTGTAGTTAAGGTATCGTATGTTGGTGTTACACAATGTTGTTCGTGCGACCGAAATTGCTACCAGCCACAATATCCAACATCCACAAAAAATTTATACAATCCTGTACAGAAGCACAGAACAATAGACTAGAGTCTCTATACCTCTACCTATTTCATCGAGTTCGAGTTGCTGTTGGGTTTTACTCTTTGGTTGGTCATAAAGCGGACAGAACTGAAAGGGAATGCGTATGTGCGTTCAATGTAACCAACATAAAACATAATTTAGCTCTCATTAGTAAACACTATTTAAACTTAGCTTGCTGCATGGTTTGCTTCTGGTTGCTTATCATTCTCTCGCCCATCCACTCTGTTCTCTATCATTTTCCTACTACGTAGTCGATAAGCTGTGTCATGATACTCCCTGATAGAACTGGTGCAACCTGTGTGATACAAATATTTCGATTTGTTAAATGAATACATTTATAAAATAAAGTTTGTTATTAACAATAAACAATATTTGCTGCTTATGAGCAGGAAATTAGTCAAAATATGCTGTCATAACAAACAAACTGTTTGCAATTTTGATAAAACACTTGACATAATGTTTGCTAAAACAACAAACCAATGTTTGCTGAACCTGCAGTCTCTTCTGCCGTGTTTACTAACAGAATTTTTTGAGGGTAGTGTCTAAAAAATACAGCCTATGCCTGACGTTCGTATCGTTGCATGCTCCAATTACACTAGCGTAAACGAATAGTCAGTGAATGAAGGTTCACCATAAAACTAAAAAAAGGGTTGCAAAAAAAAATACTTCGGGGTTTGTTATGTCGGACGATTGTTTTACCAGTCTTAAGTAACATCTATAACACAGTGCAACACGATAAAATATAACCATATACGGACACCACTACGTGATAAAAGACCAAAAAAAGTCCCGTGTCTCCCAGTTTTGCCCAAAGTCATGCACTTTTTTTATGGGCCCCCAAAAGATTTGTGGCCTCGGTGTAATTTTTGCAAAAAAGAGATCATTTTGTCAGGCTCATATCTTGCAAACCGTTGGGAATTTTGATTTAATCTCTGAGGGAAAGCTGTAGTCCATGTCATAAAGAACAAACATTGTGAACATATAAAATCAAAAAAAGTTCATTTCTTCAAGGTCAAAATCGCGAAAAACTTTAAAAAATTAGATTTTTTACCTTTTCCCCCTGTTCAGGTCCATAGGTAGCAAACGGTTCAAAATTCAAGGAAACAATCAACTACAAAAATGTGCCTAAGATCTTAGTAAACAACTTTCTAAATACTTAATTTAATACACAATACACAGTTTAAATAAAACGTTCACGAAGTACAGAGGGCGTCAACGAATTCTCTCCATCGATTTCTGTCTCTGGCAAGTGATTTATTTTGGTCAGCTTCGTCAAGCTCCAAGTAGTACAATCGCACAACAGTACAGACTACGCACTGCAATTGAATATTCGCAATTTCATCTTTTCCGATTTTCTCTTATTGCGCAAGATTTTGTACAGGTTTCGAAATGCAACACATACCATATTTATACGATCACCTATATCCTCTGCGGAGCCACCATCCTGGGAAATCTAAACTGAATTAAAATTAAAAAACAATTAACTGTGAGTGGAGTATTCCGTCCAGTTCGAATACGCATTAGGTTTTTCTTCTTTATATCTTTTATCAATCCTAGTTTTTTCATATTTTCTGAGAGCCTGTTTAACTTCTCCTCGATGTCATCAAATTTGTGGGCCATAAGACATATGTCACCGGCGTAGTCGATATCATGTAGATGTTCGCACATACTCCACTGAATGCCGAATTGTGCTTCTGCATTATTTGCCTACATTACCTCGTCCATACGGTGGTGGGGACAAGACACATCCTTGTCTAACTCCCGCAGATGTGATGAAAGGTTGGCTTTCCTTTCCTTTAAAACGAACTATATACGCTGCATATCTGTACAGTTCACGGATCATGGACACTATCTTGTCCGGTATGCCCTCTTTGGTTAAGGTAGACCACATCGAGTTACGATGCATACAATCAAACGCTTCTTCGAAGACGATGAAAGTAGATACAGAGGAGAGTGTAGGTCAACTGATTGATCTATGCGGTCCAATTTGGCACAGGACAGTCAAAATACGTGGTCAGTCATTATTCGAACGCTGAAGGAAACCCTTGGCGATAGGAGGTCCGTGGCAAGTTATGGTATGTAAATGAATCTTGGATTACTGGAGAATCCCGGACCGAAATTTGGAGTCGGGAATGCCTGTACAGTATTCGTATACGATTGAAGACACCAATATTACAGAAGCAGTTAAAATCAGACTATCGGAAATCAGCACGTATATTGGTTTACATGGGTCCTTTCAGATTACGGCAATTATCTGAACAATATAGAAACCGTAAAAGCTGCAAATATATGTAGCCTTCGCAATGTGTACTCTTTATTAAAAAAGCTGAGCGGCAACAGCATCTAGAGTACTGCATTGTTAATAACTATTGATGGCATGGAGATATCATCACCAGATCAACATGTGGAGCAATGGCGTGAATTCTTTATGACACAATTGAGACTTCCGTATGATGAAGACCAGTGCACCGCAACGGCAGCATACTCACGTCGCAACACGAGAAGGGATATTTCAACGGAACCCCCGTCGCAAACAGAAATCGAGGCGGATCTTGGTAAAATGAAATATGTATAACAAATCTTCTGGTCCTGAAAATATTCCAGCGGAACTGTTGAAATATGGTGCACCAGCGTTAGCAGATGTCCTTACGCCGGTCATCAGAAGTGTATGGATAGATAACAAAATCCCTACGGACTGGAAAGAGGAAGTGGTTATCACTATTCCGACAAAGGTGAGCTAACGCTGTGCAGGACCTTGAGAGGTATTACATTGCTAAATGCAACAGGAAAAGTAATGGCGACCCTTATTCATCAGCGGATCTCGCCGATGGTTGGATCAAATTTGTGCGGAAGGAGCAGGCGTTTTCAGGTCGTGTTAATCGTGTGCCAATCACTTGAACACACTCCGTATAATCTGCAATTATCCAAGATTCATTCACATATCATAACTTGCCAAGGACCTCCTATCGCCAAGGGCTTCCTTCAGCGTTCGAACAATGAATGACCACGTATTTTGACTGTCCTGTGCCAAATTGGACCGCAGAGTTTGATCGCACATCATTGATATGGATGGGTCCTGCAGTCGGTCTGTATTGGATGGAGACGCTGGATGGAGACGGAATTTGCTCACTAAGAGTTTGTGGTCGCTATTAATATCAGCACCCCGTCTAGTTTTGCCGTCCAGCAAGGAACCCAGAAATATCTTTCTGATAAGTGTATGGTTAATTTGATTAAAGGTTTAACCATCAGGTGACTCCCATGTATAATTATGAATATTTCTGTGGAGGAGACCCGTTCCGCCGATAAAACGTTTACGGGGAGTACAGAAATATATGAGCCATTTCTCACAGTTACAAGACCATGACTTTCCATTACTTCTTGTAGGTTGTTGTTGTCGTTGCCCACTTTGGCGTTGAAATCTCCCAGAAATATTTGAATGTCATCAATTGGCACTCATCCATAACACTATCCTCATCAGTCTCAGTAGGTACATACGCCTGTAGCAGAGATATCCTCCGGAATTTCAAATTAAAACTCGCAATGATGATGTGATCAGATATATCCTTGTATGATAAGAGAGCATTTCTAGTGCTAGGTGAAAAAAGAAGGCCGACTCCATTTATACGTTGCGTATTAATGCTGGAGTAAATAAAGCAGTGAGCAGATGCACGCTGAAAAATCTGTCGTTTTTTGTTGTTTGGATGGAAATATAACATGTGTTTGGAGCTTGTCTCAAATATAATATACTTGTGCCCAAACACATTGTAGTTGCTATTTAATATTACATGTTTGAGACACAATGATAAATATGTTATAACATATGTGTTTGCTACACAAATATATCTGTGTTTGTGATACAAATACAGCCGTGTTTGTTGCACTTTTTATGCTCTCTCGAGAGCAAGAGAATAAAAGAGGGGCAACGAGTATGTATATCTTGTAAGTCGTATCGTATTTTTCCATTATTCTCTCAGTGAGTGATTCATAAATATTCCTGAATGTGCGTGATGTATTGCGTTTTAATTTCATGTATTCAGTCGTCAATGGTTCATCGGACAGAGGATATCAAAAGAAGAGGAATAAACAAAAGCTCGGACGGTTAAATGATTTGTGACGTTGCTTTGGTTTTTGGCTTTGTGTTTCGCATATATTTATGTGTGTGTTTCCAAAGTGAGGAAAGAAACTGGAGAGAGCAACAACGTGAAACCCTTTTTCTGTCCGAAAGCAGAAAAAATCGGAATGGCGGACCATTTGTGAAATATATTTAAAAAAAAAACACAAGTAATTAATACACGCTTGTCTTGCATGAACTAGATTTGTACATAAGTATATTGTTCGTGTATCCACGTCTAGTGATAACCAACGCATAGTTGAAACCTTCCGAAGACAAAAAACGTGAGAGACAACAAAGAAAGGAGAAACAACAGAGCAGCAGATTCAAAACAAACCAAATAATGCATTCAATACAAGTAAATGTAGAAATCATTTAAATCTTTTAATTTTTTGTATTAATTATTTGTATAAGTAAATGTGCATATCAAAAATAAATGGTTTCCCATTACATCCCATGAAGGGACCAGGGGAGAACTTCTCACAATCACTGAGCTGTACGCTTTCCAGTTTTCACTCACTGATTGGGACCTACAGTTTTACACCGATTCCGAACGGTATTTTGAGAAGCTTTTTCATGGCTATATACTCGATAGTGTCGCCGTCACTATGCGAGGTGACCGCCGCCGAAAGAAATTTTTTTTTAAGGTGGTCAGAGCAGGGTTCGAACCCACGATCTCATGTACAAGAGCCACGCACACTAACCATTGCACCACCGACGGCCATAAATGTGCATATATATTGATAAAATTAATTATAATAAATATAGAAGAAAATAATAATTCGTTTCTAAATATTATTATGTTTGTGGAGAAAATACGCATATGTTTTCACGTAAATATATGGAGGTTTGGGGGAAACACGCAAATGCTTTCACGTAAGTAAATGGATTTTTGTAGCATACATACACAGTCAACGCAACCAACGGCTATAGAGTACAAACTAAAGCCAACATAACCAACAGAAATACATATTAAAGAAATACCAAAAGAGGTATTAGCTTACATTTCATTGGCACTTCCCAAAGTGTCCAAATAACTAAAAGTCGAACAGCCAAACACACTCCACATAACAAGCGCCGTTTAATACTCTAAACGATACACATTGCTCTGTACGCAAGGCAAAGAACAGTTCTCACGCCAGTGAAACTGATTCGTCAGCATGGCACACGCAGACATGACGGCTACCGTCCATGGCTTTGAGTATGTTCTACTGCATACACACAGCGACACATACAATGTTGCATAGCCACAGAACGGTGATCGTCTCTGCTGACAGCGACCGTTCATAGCTCCAAGAACGTCGCATACATACAACAATGTATACGGCATGATAAGCCATGAGCAGCGAGCGTTCCCTCTGCTGAGGGATACGCATATGATATTCGTTGGTCTGCCGCGACAACTCCATATAAATTATATAGGAATAAGAATATTAATGTAAGATACTATTGTATTTAGAATTAATATAAAAAGAACCAAATTAATAAATAAAGACACAGAAAGGTTTTGACGCTCAAGATAGCTCAACCAAAAGAATTCCATTGTGTAATTATTACATGGCGATCCTGCCAGTGCTTCGAAAATAAAAAAGCACGGAGGAAAAATCGGGAGCTCAAAAGGCTCAGAAACAATCCCACAGCTCCAAAAGCTCAGGGATCTCCAGGAACTCCCAAAATAAAAAGGAGCTGGAGTTGGATCATTTTGTCCAAATAACATAGCGTTTTAGCCGCTGTTAAATCCTGAAGTGCACCAAAATTTATAAATGCACCAGGATTAAAGAAACATTTTCTTTTTCTCTGACGTGATAGCCAAAAATCCGTCAGCGGCGAGAAGGAAGATACTGTCTGGCCAAAGGACAGTTGGCCCAGCCATACGAGAGGGGCCACAGCCGAAACAACAGAAGAATGAAGGAAGGCCCACAACCTCTAACAATCGAGGATTTCGAGAAGGGGCAACGATGGCCAGAGAAGGAAGATCCCCATTCGGCGATGACCAATTGAGACGGGAATATAGTATATAGAAAACTTTTCTTGTATTTTCGTATGCGATTCCAAGCGCATACATAGGGTCTATAAGCGAGTACTCACTCGAGACAAAAGAAGAAAAATTATTTTAAAAGAAAATATAATAAACAAAATTGTATGTATAATTGATAAGATAATTTTTATGTAAAGAAAAGAAGGAAAAACCTGAGTGGATAAGGATAATTATGGGTCATATAAACTCAAAAATAAGTAAACCGACTGCGAATGTCATTAATAATGTAGAAGTGGTCGATCACACTTCACAAATAGATTCATTGTGGATCCTCCTACTCATCTCTACAGTATTAAGTGCAGTCAACTTATTACTTAAGTTATATTTATTGCATAAGAGATCTCTAAAGAAGAGATACTCAAGTCGTGGAGATAACTTAGACAAAATCTAAGCACCACAGAGTATCTTATGGATCGGGATAAAATAGTTACCTACTGTAGACTTATATATAATGTCCCAAACTCAGATTAAATTTTTAAATACTAAATGCATTGGGCAGAAGTAGTGCAAGAGGCACGACTAATTAGGGAAACTTTTGATAGATCATATAAGTGTCTGAATATTGATAGAGATACGAGGGAAGAAACCGTATCAAAACATTTTAAAATTCTTAGACAACCGTTAAAGAAAATAGAGGTATTATTCAACGTTTATTACGATCGATTAACCACTGCTCACAAGGTAGCAGCTGACGCTTTTTACGGAGATATAAGGGAAAAATTCCTAAATGTAGCTTCGAGAAGAGGAATAGAAATAACAATTCCTTTATACCTTCACGAGGAATTGGACATAACACTAGATAATACGGAAGGTGATGATAATACTGAAAGTGAAGCCACAATTAGGACGAAAACCATTGAGTCAATTGGAACGGAAGTCAATATGGCACAAACAGTTATAGAATTTTTAAATACGGCCACAAGGTTAATCCCTGATTTCGATGGGAAACCTGAGAATTTAAGATCATTTTTAGATGCACTTTCTTTAGTGGATACACTAAAAGGCACCCACGAAGCGGTAGCCATAAACCTGATTAAGACAAAATTAACAGGTAACGCCAGAAACATACTTGAAAATGAATCCACCATACAAGACGTAATTTCGAAACTGTCAAGTTCTGTGAAAGGTGAATCAGTTGAGGTCCCATCAGCCAAAATACTGAACATCCGACAGAACAATAAGTCTGACAATTCTTATTGTGATGAGCTGGACAAATTGACCAAATCATTGGAAGGTGCATACATCTCCGATGGTTTGTCACGCACATTGGCACAAAAATATACCACCCAAGTCGCGGTGAAGGCAATGACCAAAAATTGCACCATTGAAAGAGTTAAACTCATCATGGAACCAGGTCAGTTTGACAATATGAACGAAGCTATAGGAAAATTTGTTAGTAGCTGCACAGACGCTACTGGACAACAAAATACTATCCTATACTTCGGAAACAGGTCAAACAGAAACTACCGTGGGAACAGAGGAAGACCACATGGTAGAGGTGGATATAGAGGAGGAAATGGCAATGGCAACATCCGCAATAACAACAATAGATACAGAAATGACAATTCTAACTACCGTGGAAACAGACGTGGAAACAACCACAATTATAGTAATAACAGACAAAACCACAATGGTCGAAACAGTAACGTTAGAGTAACTAACACAGACCAAGACAACCCGTAAACTAGAAAATTCCCCTAAGATCAAGCCAGAGAACAGAAAAGTGTATAACCTTAGCCCTAACTTTAGTATTTTTGTTAACGTAAAAATAGAACACCATAACGAAAACATAACATTATTAGTAGACACAGGAGCAGATATTTCATTAATAAAACTTGCTCACTTTACACAAGATGAAATAAACACGAATAGAATATCAACATTAAGTGGTATAGGACATGGTAAAATAAAATCAATAGGAACGACAAATTTTGATCTAAGATACAAAAACTTTTTAATTCCCCATACTTTTCACGTTGTGAACGATGATTTCCCAATACCATGCGACGGAATCATCGGTATGGATTTTATAAGAAAATACAATTGTATTTTAGACTTTAATGATGATTTTGATTACCTTATCCTACGACCACCAAATTTCACACAACAGATAGAAATACAAATTACGAATACATGCAATGAAAGCTTAACACTACCAGCAAGATCTGAGGTGATACGCCATATTAGGCTAGTGGCCACAAATCAAGACATATTGGTACCTCACCAAGAAAGTCAACCAGGTATTTTTATAGCTAGCACCTTGGTAAAGGCAAACAATGCATATATTCGCATTTTAAATACAAATGATACAATAGTTACAATAAAAGAATCACAAATCACAACTGAAGACATTAATGATTACGAAATTATTACAAACAATTCAAATGAAAAACAAAGAAAGACACAAATTTTGCAAATACTAGAGAAAAATTTTCCAAAACAGTTCGAAAATGTTTTAAAAGATCTTTGTTCCGAATTCAGTGATGTCTTTGGTTTAGAAACGGAAACAATAACCACAAATAATTTCTATAAACAAAAGTTAAGGGTTAAGGACAAACAACCGGTATATATTAAGAACTACCGTGTACCACATACACATAAGGAGGAAATTCACAAACACGTAAAGAAACTAATAGACGATGGAATAGTCGAACCATCGTATTCCGAGTATAACAGTCCAATCTTGTTGGTTCCCAAAAAGTCTCTCCCTGGTACTAAGGAAAAGAGATGGAGACTTGTAATAGATTATAGACAGATTAACAAAAAGCTAGTAGCGGACAAATTCCCTTTACCACGAATAGAGCCAACTTGGTAGGGCTAAATATTTCTCATGTTTAGATTTAATGTCTGGATTCCATCAAATCCAGTTGGAAGAGAAATCTAGAGACCTTACATCATTTTCGACTAATAATGGGTCATACAGATTCACTAGACTTCCTTATGGACTAAAAATAGCACCAAATTCATTCCAAAGAATGATGACATTGGCTTCCAGTGGTTTGAAACCAGAACAAGCTTTCCTATACATGGACGACCTGGTCGTATTAGGATGTTCCGAAAAACACATGCTTTCAAATCTTACAAATGTTTTTGAACTATGTCGAAAAACCAATCTCAAGTTACACCCTAAAAAATGTTCATTTTTTATGACAGAAGTAACATACCTAGGACACAAATGTACAGATAAGGGAATACTACCCGATGATAGTAAATACTCAGTAATTGAAAATTACCCAAAACCCACTGATGCAGATGGCGCGAGAAGATTCGTAGCCTTCTGCAATTACTATCGAAGATTTATTAAAAACTTCTCAGAATATTCTCGGCACCTTACAAGACTGTCTAAAAAAGGTGTTCAGTTCGAATGGACTAAAGATTGCGACATAGCATTTAATCACTTAAAAAAGGCATTAATGAGTCCAACATTACTGCAATACCCGGATTTCGAAAAGCAGTTTTGCATAATTACGGACGCAAGCAAACACGCTTGCGGCGCAGTTTTGACTCAGGAACATGAAGCAAAACATTTACCAGTCGCCTATGCTTCCAAAACCTTTACTAAAGGTGAAAGCAATAAATCAACCATCGAACAAGAATTAACAGCAATCCATTGGGCTATAACACACTTTAGACCATACATATACGGAAGACAATTCCTCGTCCGTACGGATCACAGACCACTATCATATCTATTTTCAATGAGGAACCCAAGTTCAAAACTGACGAGAATGAGGCTTGACCTAGAGGAATATGACTTTACAGTAGTATATCTTAGGGGAAAAGATAATTACGTTGCAGACGCGCTATCGCGAGTAACAATACATGATCTCAAGGACATGAATATAACAGCAACACAAATATTGACAATAACGACAAGATCCATGACACGAAATAATATGAATACGGATAAAAGTAATACTTTGAATAAGCAGCATAAATCAAATAAAATTAAAAAGCCCAGTATATATGTTCCTTTAAATAACACTGACGTCAGGAAATATTATAAATTAAAGATTTTTCCCGCAAGATGTTACATCAAACGTGGAAAATCTATAATAGCATATATACAAATCAATGACTTGTTTAATAATGGGAAACTTGACTTAGGACAGTTCTTCCCGAGGCTCGAAGAAGTAGCCTGTAAACACAGCATTGACAAATTACAAGTGGCACCTAGTGAGAAAATTTTCGAATTTATCTCGATTAATGAATTCAAAGATATGGGCAATAGGAAATTAATTCATATTAAAGTAGCGCTACTAAATAAGGTGACCCACATTGATTGCAAAGATGCTATAGCTATTCAGAACATAATGATAAAATATCATGATGACCCCATTGAAGATGGTCACTGTGGAACTTTCAGGACAATACAGAAAGTAAAACGGTATTATTTTTGGCGAAACATGATAAAAGACATAACTAGATATGTCAAAATGTGCCACACGTGTCAGACAACCAAAACCAACAAACATTTGAAAGGTCCATTAGTAATAACTCCTACGCCGGCGGGAGCTTTTGATACGGTATTTGTCGATACCATTGGTCCATTTCCTAAATCAATTTACGGAAATGAATACGCCATGACAATGATATGTGACCTGACTAAGTATTTAGTCACAATACCCATACGGGACAAAAGCGCGCAAACAATCGCTAAGGCAATTTTTGAAAATTTCATTCTTATATATGGTCCAATGAAGACGTTCATTACGGACATGGGAACTGAATACAAAAACGCCATATTAAACGAATTATGCGCACTATTGAAAATCGAGAAACTAACTTCAACGGCACACCATCACCAGACGCTAGGTACAATTGAAAGAAGCCATAGCACTATCAATGCATACGTACGATCCTACATATCAGTGGATAAAGATGACTGGGATGAATGGCTTAAGTACTTCACGTATTGTTTCAATACAACACCATCAACAGTACATAATTACTGTCCGTATGAATTAGTATTTTCGAGAATACCACATAAAATGGTACAAATGAATGAAGTGGATCAAACTCCACTCTATAATGTAGACAATTACGCCAACGAGGCCAAATATAGATTAGAAATAGCGCTTAGGAGATCTCAGATACTATTAAATAAGCATACGGAAAAACAAAAAGAATATTATGATAAGAACATTGTAGATTATAATTTCAATATAGGAGATTTAGTATTGTTAAGAAATGAATCAGGACATAAACTAGATAGAAAATATATCGGTCCCCTTAAAATTAAAAATCTACTATTAAGAGAAAATGTAAACATCATAGATCCCAAAACTATCAGAGAACAAATAGTTCATAAGAATAGAATTAAAATTTGTGAGCAATAAAATAATAATAACAATAAAAACCATGGTTAATAATACTAATAATAAGGAACGAATGATAATGAACTTATACAATAATAAGTCCTTCTAATTACATAAGAAATAACTAAATAATAAGTACTATATAATACATTTGATGAACATGAAATTAATAACATTGTAAAAGAGTGTCCATAAAACTCACGTTATATGGTCATTCTTCTGAAAAATAGAGGTGTAGCATACATACACAGTCAACGCAACCAACGGCTATAGAGTACAAACTAAAGCCAACATAACCAACAGAAATACATATTAAAGAAATACCAAAAGAGGTATTAGCTTACATTTCATTGGCACTTCCCAAAGTGTCCAAATAACTAAAAGTCGAACAGCCAAACACACTCCACATAACAAGCGCCGTTTAATACTCTAAACGATACACATTGCTCTGTACGCAAGGCAAAGAACAGTTCTCACGCCAGTGAAACTGATTCGTCAGCATGGCACACGCAGACATGACGGCTACCGTCCATGGCTTTGAGTATGTTCTACTGCATACACACAGCGACACATACAATGTTGCATAGCCACAGAACGGTGATCGTCTCTGCTGACAGCGACCGTTCATAGCTCCAAGAACGTCGCATACATACAACAATGTATACGGCATGATAAGCCATGAGCAGCGAGCGTTCCCTCTGCTGAGGGATACGCATATGATATTCGTTGGTCTGCCGCGACAACTCCATATAAATTATATAGGAATAAGAATATTAATGTAAGATACTATTGTATTTAGAATTAATATAAAAAGAACCAAATTAATAAATAAAGACACAGAAAGGTTTTGACGCTCAAGATAGCTCAACCAAAAGAATTCCATTGTGTAATTATTACAAAGTGTATTCCAAACATATACATAGTTCCTGCAGAATGTGTTACTGCAGTATGATATTTATGTTGAAAAATAGCACTAAATTCAAAAATCACCTATTCAAGACATAATTTCCGGATGGCCAGGAGACTCGGGGCGTACGTGCCTGATTCCAGGTACCAATCATAAACCGCTAAATGTTATTATCGAGGGTGGATGTTTTTTCTCTGAATTTATTGACGTTTCTGTGTTGATTTTAATTTAAGACGAGTGATTCATTAGACCACCGCATCCGATCCAAATGCTGGGGCTGTCAAGAAGCTCTACGCAGGTATACATCCTACATTAAGGAGGTATTTTTACCGACTTACCAGTTATTAAGCGTACAGTTTAGTAAACAGCAGGGGCACCTCGAGCAGGATGTAACTCTTCACCACGCACTACGGTCTTGGCAGGAACTCTTCCTGTCCTTGTGTACAACCAACTTGGCACTCACCAATAGAAGCTGTAATTTGCACTAGAACTACAGACAGGCAGAACAAAAACAAGAAGCTCAATTATGTTGTATTTATGTGGTTTAGACTAAAATATTGAAAAACATGAAACTTGTACCAGTATTCTTTTCTATTTTCCAAATACTACGAGGTGGATCAATGAGTCCGTGACTTTTTGAATAAAACACAGTTTTTTTTGCAAAAAAAAATGACTTTTCAACATAATCTCCTTTCCTCAATACACTAAGGCCACCGTTTCTCTAATTTTTGTATCCCTTCCAAAAAATAGCATTTTTCGAGGTCCATAAAATAGGCAATTGGTTGATCAATAATTTCATCGTTGGAGGTAAATCTCTTTTCACCGAGCCATTTCTTTAGGTTTGGAAATAGGAAGTAGTCGCTGGGGGCTAAGACCACAGAATATGGCGGGTGAGGTACCAATTCGTAGCCCAATTAAACAACTCCAAACAATCCTTTGAAGTTGTCGCACGATTACGTTTATCGTCCACTGAGAGCAAACGCGGCACCCATCTTGCTGACAGCTTTCTTAAACCCAACTGATCATTTAAAATCGAAACCACACTGTGATATGAAATGCCTATGGCATCAACAATCTCACGCACTTTTACTCATCGATCGGCCAACACCACATCGTGGATTTTTGAACATTTTCGGGTGTATTGACCTCAATTAGCCGTCCAAAACGTCCAGCGTCATTTGTACTTGTGCGACCACAAGGAAAGTTAGTAAACCACATTTTTACCATTGAAATCCCATAGTATTTATCAAGTTTTTCCTTGGTTTGATTGACGGTTTTTTCGCAAAAAATAGTGTTTATGAGCACTTGAAATTTATTTTTTTAAAAAATGCACGAGACTGTATGTTTTGAACAGCTGTTAAACGCAAAGTAAATGACGGAACTTTCTCAAAATTTGACAGTAGTCTATTAACAGGTGCTACTTGATGAGAGTAGTGTTGGATTTCATATAACTTCGAAAAATAAATCACGAACTTATTGATCCGCCCTCGTATTATTATTTGTAATTCGGTTCTATTAAATATATTATATTAATGCATGCGATTGTATGGAATTAACCGTAAAATAAACCGTTTCCCATTACATCACAGGAAGGGATTGGTGAGAGCTTGTCACAACCAGTGAGGTGTGCGTTTTCTAATTTTTCACTCACTGCTTGGAACCTACAGTTTTACACCGGTTCCGAACAGTATTTTGAGAAGCTTTTTAATGGGTAGGTACTTTCGTAGGAAATTTTAAGGTGGTCAGAGCAGGGATCGAACCCACGTTCTCGTGCACAAGAGCCGCGCACACTAGACGGCCATGGTATTAACAAGTTCTTTCAAAATTGGCTGTACAATATTCTCACGATTTTGAT
Organism: Phaonia tiefii; assembly: GCA_963931995.1. Classification (NCBI taxonomy): domain Eukaryota; kingdom Metazoa; phylum Arthropoda; class Insecta; order Diptera; family Muscidae; genus Phaonia; species Phaonia tiefii. Next base: position 86,679,089 of record OZ008367.1, on the reverse strand, counting down.
TAATCCAAATCATTAACAAGTCCTACGCGCAACAGAGAACATTTTTGCTATAAACAATTTTAATAAACAACTTGTTTACATTTTCGTTCAAAACTGAAAAACAACCTAAAAATATTTTTGTGTACACGCATTTATTAATGTTGTTAGTGTTTTGATTAATGTCTACTGCTGTTTTTAAATTTCAAATCGAATGGTATTGCGTGCGTCATATATGGTTAAATGACTTATAAAAATATCATAAATAACATTACAATGATTTATGGTTAATAAATGATATTGTTCAGATTGCAATAACTGTGAGAACAACAGCAACAACAATCTAAACAATAAATATACAAAACTAAAAAAAATACACATATTAAATCAATACCAGACGCATGCGTTTTACTTTTAAATCCAATACAGAAATGTTAAAGATTGTGATATTTTCAAATATAAAAAACAAATATTTCTTAATTGTGTAATTATTTTCTCACATGTTTTCTTGTATTACGTTTAATTTTTTTTTGTTCTTTTTTTGTTTACAATATTCTCTGTCAAATAGTGTTAAATCTCGGAATAGTTTGAAAGTGCAATAGATTTTTATCGATATTTTTTTCAAACAAAGTTTAGAGCAAAAAGGTGTTTTCAACAAACACATTTGATATCATAGGCCAATACTTAAAATTATTTTGAACACACAAATTTAGTTTCTAACAGATTTATTTTCTGGCAGAAAAAAAAACAACGTGAGATTCGAAATTTCATATCGAGAGCTTATATTCAATACCAGCTATACGCAAAAACACAATTTTTCAGGAGAAGGAAAAAACAGTTTATTTTCCGAACTCCCGAAGATTGAAGTAAATTTTCTTCTAGTATTTTTGTTAAAAATTTAAATTGTGTTTTTGCGTATAGCTGGTATTGAATATAAGCTCTCGATATGTGGTTTATCTAAATACACAACGATACTTTTTGTGAAAATAACTTTTTTGATTTTTTTTCTTAATTTGATTCAGAGGGTTGCCATCAACACTTGGCTCTGTTTTGTACATGACAAAATAAAAACAAATCATGTCTGTTTAAAAGCAATGATTTTCGGCATGAAACAAAAGAGTTGTCAAGAAAGTGTTTTCACTGTTAATGCGTGGTATTCTTTGAACGTATGTACACTCCGGTTAACATATTTAAAGGCACTAAAAATTCCATATTCAGCAGCCTGTATCTTGTGCAATTTGTAACCGATTGAAGAATTTTAAAATGGAAATGGAAGCCAGACATCTTGAGATAGAAAAAAATCATGACAATAGTGGTTTCTTAACTAAAGAACTTTGTTTAGCAATTTATAAAAATTATATTATAAAATGTTATTCTAAAAAGGCGAAAAATGTGAAATTTGTTTACTTCACTTGAATAAAGGCACTTTATTATTTCATTATTATTGTTAAAGTAAGCGATGATTTTTTGTAGGGAGCGTTTGTTTATTACAATTTATTACATCTTAATCATTTTACGACTCAAAATGGCAAAACAAAAAATTTTAAATCTATTGGAAAAACTCAAAATCGATGTTTACCGTTCTAAAGGATATTCTAACCGCACAATAGCTAAAAAAATTGAACGAAGCCCAACAGTTGTCGACAATTACATCAAGAACCCCAAGGGTATGGACAAAGTTTTAAAGGAAGGGTTTCATTGTCTTTATCTACGTATGAGAAAAGAAAAATCATCAGAATTGCTTCCAATTCTGCCTTATCCTTGTCAAAAATAAGATCTCAAGCTGGAGTGGAAGCGAGCAAGTCATCAGTACGCAGAGTAATTAAGAGCTGTGAGTATCTTAAATACCTGAAATTACAAAAAAAGGCCGCCACTTAATGTTCCTCGTAAGGAAAAGTGGTTTCAATTCGCAAGAGACTACATGGTATGGGATGTGCAGCCAAGAGGTCATGTATATGACTGAAGAACCGTTGTATTTACGGATGCGAAGAAGTTTAATTTGGATGCGCCTGATGGCTACAACTATTATTTCCATGATCTGCACAAAGAAAAGCGTGTTTTGAATCGACATCACAGCCGAGAGGGCGGCATTATGGTATGGGGTGCTATTACGAACTATGGCACCATCGATCTTGAATTTCAAAGTGCAAAAATGACTAGTGCAAGCTATAAAACGTTATTGGAATCGGCTTTTCCAAAGTTCAGTGAACTATTTGGTCCCATATCTTGGATATTGCAACAGGATAATGCCCCTATACACAACGCCAGAGTATTAAAGGAGTTCATTGCAAGCCAAAATGTTAATATTCTTGGCTGGCCACCCTATTCGCCAGATCTAAACATTATCGAAAATGTCTGGGGTTGGTTATCTCGTAGGGTCTATGAAGGAGGTAGACAATTTGATGACAAGCAGTCATTAATTCACGCCATTAAAGATGCTTGGAATCAAATTTCGTTGGATTACATAAATTCTCTTTATCTCTCAATGAAACCCCGTATATTTGAAGTTATTAAAAACTCATTAATAATAGTTCTTAAATAAAGTAAAATAAATTAAAAAATTATATGAGGTGTCAGGGGCACCCGGTTGGAACGAAGTTCTTTTCGCTATATATTATGTACTGGTTAGTTCTAACACACCTAAGGCGCCTGTTGAAAAATACTTTGTTAAGATATTTTTTATTTATTGAATGTATTTTTTTATAAAAAGGTATAGTTTTAGGCCCCTTTTGTAAGAATATGTATTATATTTTCCCGAAAAGGTCCTTTGTTTATTAAAATAAAAAAAATGGTTTCCCGTTACATCCCGTGAAAGGATTAGGGAGAGCTTCTCACAAACCAGTAAGCTCTGCGCGTTCTAGTTTTACACTCACTTATTGGGTCCTACAGCTTTTCATGGCTGAATACTCGATAGTGTCGCCGTCACTAAGCTAAGAAAAAGCCTAAGAGTATGAATTTTTTTTACAAAAAATAATTTTTTAAGAACAGGTACTTTTTAAAGAAGTGGTACTCTTTTTAAGATAACGTTATTTTTTAAGAAAATTTACTTATTTTCAGGAAGGCTACTTATCTCAAGGTGGCCGTCGGTGGTGCAATGGTTAGTGTGCGCGCCTTTTGTACATGAGATCGTGGGTTCGAACCCTGCTCTGACCACCTACAAATTTTCTTTCGACGACGGTCACCTCGCATAGTGACGGCGACACCATCGAGTATCTAGCCATGAAAAAGCTTCTCAAATTACCGTTCGGAATCGGTGTAAAACTGTAGGTCCCAATCAGTGAGTGAAAACTGGAAAGCGCGCAGCTCAGTGATTGCGAGAAGTTCTCCCCGGTCCCTTCATGGGATGTAATGGGAAACCATTTATTTTATTTATCTCAAGAAAACAAAAGAAAAGGTTGTACTCTATTTTTAAGAAATGGTACTTTTAAGAAAAGGAATTTTTGTAAGTAAAGGTATTCTTTGTAAGAGAAGGTATTTTGTTTTGAAGAAAAGCCTTTTTTTGACGAAAGAACAGATACAATTTTAAGAGTAGGTACTTATCGCAAGACAAGTTATTTTGTTTTACAAAAAAGGTATTCTTTAAAGAAAATTTAGTTTTTTAAGAAAATGCTATTTGTTGTAAGATAATGTACTTTTTTAAGAGAAGGTTCTTATTTAAAAAATTACTTTTTTTAAGAAAACGTAAATTTTGTAAGAAAATTTACTTTTTTAAGCAAATGTACTCTTTAAGATGTTATTTTTTTTAACTTCTTTCACTTTGGCTTTTCTAAATTTACTTTTTATTCGGTTCAAACTACAGTATGTTATAAAGAGGCTCCACCTAGAATATTTCCCATTAAACAAGAAATATGTTCGTCTGGACACAAACCGTAAGTACGAGTGTAAGAGTTCTGCCAAATGTAATTCCATGCTGAGGGTTGTGTTTCATGGATTTGCCAGTCTTGCACTTTAGCTTTTCTAAGTTTACATTTTATTGGGTGCAAAACTACAATATGCAATACACAGGCTCCACCTAGAAAACTTCCCTGTAAACCAAACCAAACCAAAAGTACCCAATATAATGGGTTGTAATAAAGTAGTTAAAAAAAAGTTGTTTAAAAAATTTTCATTTAACCCCCATCCCGCAACGGGCGATAAGGAACTTCGCTCCAAAACTGCGTTCCAAAACTTCGTTCCAAAAACAAAAAAAAAATGTTGTTCATTAAAATTAGTTGAAGTGCCTTTATTCAAGTGAACCAAAAAAAATAGCACCGTTTTGGACTTTTTTATAAATTTCTCAAAAAAAGTTTTTTAATTAAGAAACCATTATTGTCATGATTTTTTTTATTTCTCAAGATGTCTAGCTTCCATTTCAATTTTAAAATGCTGGAATCGGTTACAAATTGCAAAAGATACAGGCTGCTGAATATGGAATTTTTAGTGCCTTTAAATAAGAGAACCGGAGTGTATAAAGGAATTCTCATTAATGTGATAAGTATTTCGATACATACAGTTTTGATGAATTCACCGGAAATCATATCATACACGTCTGCTGATGAAGATCTTGAAATGATCCGATATAGCTATACAGACAGTCCTGGTTATAATTCGAACACTTTTTTGTGGTCGACGTTTTTAAAATAATATAAAAAAAAACTCCCTCGAGGGAAATGGTAATATTATAATCATAGTAAAATAACCAAGTAGTAGTAGTAGACGTTGCTGTTGTTGTTGTAGGCAGCAACGACAGGCATTTTGTTTTTGTTTCAATCGTTTAAGTTGTCAATCTATACACTTAAGTATACCAACAACACCGGAATACAAACTTAAACGATTAATGCCATGAAAAAAATTAAATCAGCTGTTCAAACGAGTTTACCTTCTCGAATTTTTACCATGATTATAATGATTAAAAATCTTGAAACTAAGTACTTATATACGTGTACGAACACAATCGGATCGATAAGTTAGGCGTTGAAAATTTGTATACGCATTCTCATAGAAAAAGAATTCCACTAAAATTAGTACACACACAATCGGAGCGATAACGAATGCGTAGCATATTTGTAAATTCATTCCTGTGTGGACAACAAGAGTTGGATCGTTTCTGGCATAGGCCAGACAAATTAAACTTCGTTTTATTTCATGGACGCCAAGTAGACTCATTGTTGCCAGCTTGATACAAAAACATTATGTGTTAAAAAATGTTTTTCTAATTTTCTGACACCAAAAAAATATTTTTAAACGTGAAACATTAAATAAGGATGTGACAAATTTTGACGTCAAGTGATTGTGTTTTTCGACAACGTATTTCGAGTCAACGCCAATCTTAAGTCCCTGATTATGGTTATACACTAAAAACTCATGTTCTTCAAACGCATTAATTGAAATAAATTTTATAAAATGAATTAACCAATGAGCTGCGAGCTTTATAATTCTAGACTCAATAAAGTTTAACCCCCGAATCTAAACTGTCGTGCTGTATAAACATTTTCTATGTTAATTCGGTAAATATTAAAAATGGATTGACTTAATATAAGTTTGGCTCCTGAATCTAAATCTTACTTACTTACTTATCCGGTCTCTGGCAACCCCGGGGGGTCAGGGACCTTACAAAATGAAGATAACATATCTCGCAAACCAGTTCGATCTTTTGCTTTATTTCACCAGTTGGCAATACCAAGAGTACGCAGTGATTCAACCTAATCCCTCCAGGGGAGACTTGGTCTTCCTATTTTTTGTCTTCCTTCGAGTTCTGTTTCAAAAACTCTTTGTGCTGGTTTGTCTTCATCCGTTCTACTGACATGGCCTAGCCAGCGCAATCGTGTTACTTTGATCCGCTTAACCCTGCTGTTAGGTTAGGAAAAAAATACGAATGTTAAGTTAAGGGACCATTTGGTCCATATTGCAATTTTTATGCAGAATATCAATTTAATCGCATTCGTTGTATTTATTTTAGTTGAATATTCACTAAATATTGTTATTATTATTATCGTCTTTGTTTTGAAAATAAATGTAAAGAAAATCAAAGGAAATATACTATGGACCAAATGGTCCCTTAACCTAAGATTCGTATTTTTAACGAATGTTAGCTTAAGAGACCATTTGGTCCATACTGCAATTTACAAACAAAATAACCATCTATTCGTATTCTTTGTATCTATCTTGGGTCAGTAATACTCAAATATTTTTATTATTATTGTTATTTTATATTTTGAACATAATTGTAAAGAAAATCAAAGAATATATTCTATGGACCAAATGGTCCCTTAATCTGAAATTTGTAATTTCTTATTTGACTCAGTCCTATTTCTAGTTAGAAAATTTAATTTTTGCTCATGCCATTGGTTTATAAAAAAGATCACGTGACCTGAAAAATGAAGTCAGTATATATCACCGTTCAAAACTTACAAAGAAAACTAGCCATTATTTGGACCAAATGGGCTTAATCTAACAGCAGGGTTAACTATGTCAATGTCGGGATATAACTCATACAGCTCATGGTTCATGCGTCGCCGATACTCGCCGTTGTGCACTATAGAACCATAAATTTTTCGGAGTATTTTTCTCTCAAAGACTCCTACATATGTTTCGTCCGCTTGCGATAGGACCCAGGATTCTGCGCCATAAAGCAAGAATGAGAGTTGAATGAGAGTCTGGTACAGCTGGACTTTTGTTACTCGACAGAGGGCTTTATCTCTAAAGTGCTTGCTTAGCCCAAAATAACATCTATTCACAAGCACAATTCTCCGCTTGATCTCAAGGCTGACGTTGTTGTGTTTATTTACGGCAGATCCGAGGTATATAAATTCGTCCACCACCTCGACATTATAACGGTTATCAACGTTCGCGCTTTGGTCTAATCGCGTGGAGGCCCTGTTGGTTGAAACCATTAATTTTGTCTTGTCCTCATTTACCGTCAGACCCACTTTTGCTGACTCCTTCTCAATTCTCGAAAAAACCGCAGTAACTTCTCTAATTGTGCGCCCAATGATATCTATATCATCAGCATACGCGAGCAGCATGTGACTTTTGCTGCTGATGGTTTTATTCATGTTGACTGCAGCTTTTCTCATAATGATCTCCATTAAGATGTTAAAGAGATCGCACGATAGGGTGTCGCCTTGCCTGAGGCCTCGCTTAGTTTCGAAAGGTTCGGTGACATCCTTACCAACTTTCACTGCGGATTTGGTGTTCGTCAAGGTCATCCTGCAAAGGCGTATGAGTTTTGCAGGAATACCAAGCTCAGACATTGCTTCATAAAGTTTCTCCCGTACCGGACTATCGAAGGCTGCTTTATAATCGATAAATAGATGATAGGTGTCGATTTGTTTTTCGTCTGTCTTCTCCAGGATTTGGCGTAGCGTGAAAATCTGGTCAGTTGTCGATTTTCCAGGCCTAAAGCCACACTGGTATGGTCCAATCAGGTCAGCGATAATTGGTTTTAGTCTTTCGCACATTATACTTGATACAACCTTATATGCTATGAATAAAAACTTATTCCACGGTAGTTGGCACAGATACTCGGGTCACCTTTTTTAAATATGGGACATAGTACACTGAGACTCCAATCGCCGGGCATGCATTCATCTAACCAAATTTTGCTAATGAGCTGATGCATGCACCTTATCAGCTCATCGCCGCCAGCCTTAAACAGCTCCGCCGGTAATCCATCGGCTCCTGCGGCTTTGTTGTTCTTAAGCCGGGCAATAGCTTTTCTGACCTCGTCTTGGTTAGGAGGGGGCAATCGACGTCGTCGTCCATATTGTGATCGATTGTCCCATCCTCTTTGGATAATATCTCAGGTACTAGTAGGGCGGAGAAATTCTCTCTCCATATTCCCAACATGCTCTGCACATCTGCGACGAGATTTCCGTCCTTGTCTTTACAGAAGGGGGGCCCTGAACCATGGCCATTAGTTCCGTTTTTAACTTTTTGCTAGAATTTTCGGGTTTCGTTCTTCCTTTCTCCACTGCAATTTCTTACGCCTAAAGAGGCGGTTTACCTCCTTTCTTTTCTTCCTATACCGCTCAGTTGCAGCTCGCGTTGCAATTGACTGAAGCATTGCCATACGTGCAGCGTTCTTTTCATAATTTGCAATGCGACACTCTTCATCGTACCACGGTTTATTGCGAACCGGTTTTTCGAAACCAAGTGTGGTTGTTGCGGCAGTTTTTATAGAGTCAGAAATGGGTTTCCACTGCGCATCAATCTTGTGCGAACTTTTGCTGCTACCAGGTAGTGATCAGAATTGATGTTAGCTCCTCTGATCACTCGTACGTCCACTAGTTGGATTAAACACATTCTCCCTTCCTACTTTGGCATTAAAATCTCCTAGTACAATCTTAATGTCATGGCCAGGGTAGCGGTCATACGTTTCCTCTAGGAGCTCATAGAATACGTCTTTGGCATCATCATCTTTCTCTTCTGTCGGTGCATGCACACAAATGAGGGAAATATAAAAATAGTTCGCTAACTACAAATCTGCAACCAAATTCATGTTTTTTTTTCATGGAAACTGTAGTGTATACCGCAGTTTCTTTTCCTTGTGTAGCCATGTCCTATCCATCTCATTTCCTGGATAGCGGTAATGTCAGCCTTATAACTTTCGAGGACATCTGCCAGTTGGCTACTTGCACCGGATCTATATAGAGTTCTTACATTCCAAGTGCATATCCGTAAATCGAGGTCCTTATAACATTTTTGCGGGGGTCGTCAACAAATAGGGGTTGTTTATATTTCCTTTTTCGTTTCTGTAAATTTACTGTCATTATGAACGGTGGCGGGAGGCAAGCCCAGTCCACTGGGTTTTTGCACTTTACCTACTGTCAGGATATTTGATTGCAGCCGCCCATTATGGATCAGACGCTGACCAGGATGCAATATGTAGAACCTGGATTTTCTTATTTTCGGTTTCTATCCGCCGTTGGGTCGTATGTTTGGCTCATCCGCCTTCTAAGGACAAAAGAATATGCCCGATTGTATGATGTGCTTCAGTGACATCAGTCACCTACTAAACCTGTTTTACTGCTCATTTGTGTCGCCTTCTCACTCTAGCTAGCTAACGGAGGTTTCCGAAAAGCCATTGTCTAAGACATACCGCGTGGAAGTAGTGAGCTACTTGGACTCATTTCTGAATCATTTCTGACCACTCCCAAGTGAATGGCTACCAGAAACTTTCCACCTCCACGGACAATTCCATGTACCGAATCTAAATCTAATCACAGAAATTTCTCAGAATTTTGAACAATTTGCGCCAAATGTTGAACTTAGTACTGGCCTTAAGGTTTGTTTCGGTAGGAAATTGGTCAACAATTTATCAGAGTTGACGACTATATTTTCTTTGTTCTTTATTCATTTTACACTAAAAATGTCTTGTTTGAGACATTGAATGAGAGTTGACAACATTGATTGACAATTTGAGTGGTCGTTAAATATTTCTTAGAAACATTAAAATGTTGTTGGTAATATTTCGTGTGAATAACGAAATACTAGACTGACGGAAATATTTCGTTGATATTTCGCAAAAATGCTCTTATAGACTTTGGTAAAATTTGGGGCATAAATACATTTTTGAATTTGAAATTGGCCGGATCCATATCAGTGTTGACGATTATATTTTTCCAGGTTTTTAAATTTCTTTTAATAAATTTTTAATATTTGAATGAGAGTTGGCAGTATTTATCATTTCCTTCCAGAATTAGATTAGATTATATTGGTTTTGACATTTTAATTAGAAACATTAAAGTGTTGCTCTATACATGTTGTTTATATTTCGTGGGAACACTGGCTGAGATTTTTCACCGATATTTCGCAGGCACTTTCTTATTTGCATGGGGTTTTGTAAAATTTAGCGGTTATCAGAGCCCTTTCAGGGCAAACGGTATAATGTTGGTCCATTTTGAATGGGGAATGTTTAACGTGGCGAACTGGTTGAGACCAAAACGAGGGACACCATGCATAAGAAAGCGGTATTTGTTGGTTTTAAATAAATAATTAAATCAAAATACATGTAAATAGTTCAAATAAAACGAAATATATAAAATAAAGCATTTTATTTTGTAAATAATCAGTTTGTTATTTTAGATTCCGGTTGAGGTAAGACGCCAAATCGCGAGACAGTCCCACAAAAGACGGGATAATCCCGTCAAAAAGCGGGACAGCTGGTCAGGTTAGACATGTTGTTTAAAAAAAAAATTTGTCATAATTTTAAAGAATTTCAGTATGGAAGTGAGGCGAACAACATCAACTCCAATCCTAATTGGTATCAAGAAGGTCGATAGAACGACAAAATGTGCACACGATAACCGATATTCAAGCTCGTGAGTGGCAAATGTGTTGCCCGCTAAACATATAACACATATATAATTTGCGAAACACGTTAGACATCAATGTAATGGTTAGACGTTCTAAGTTTTTCATTTTTACTTAAGGCCAATGAAAAATTTCATGCAAAAATTGTTCGTTGCAGCAACGAAAATGTATTCGCGTATTAATCGTGCACTAAATATTTCGTTCCAACAACGTCCAAATCGTTGGATGTACGATAATTTGCATTGCAGCAATGTAAACACACTAACAAACGTGTTTAATATCTGTGACGAAGCGTTTGTCTCTCAGTGCTTCAATACTATAAAAATAGTTTCCCTCTTTATCGGTTTAAGCTATAATTTTAAAATGAACCTCGTACATTCTCACATTTAATGTGCCTTCCACACTGAATTCAAATTCACAACACACATCTTCTGAATAATTCTTTACATTTTCATTCAAACTGTGTTATGTAAAAATAATTTATGGATTCTGAACTAAATACTATCAAAACTAAAAACTAAAATCAAGTTTTTACCATTGACTTCGTCATCTATGCATCTGTTAAATGCCTCTGAATTGAAGCGGTTTCAACAAATGCAAAATTTGCTCTTGCTACTTCATTTTTATCAGTTAACATTTAAATAACGATCAATAGCTTGTTACATTTTAACGAAACAAGATGGGGAAAATTGACAGTACCTACGATACATATGAACGATAACGAAACAATTGTAGAAGAACAACAAAAAACACAGCGAATAGCACAACAACTAAAAACTTGAACTTTAAAGTTCGATAGTTACAAAGCAACAAGTGCAATTGGTTGCGAGCAGCGCATATGTTTCTCACAACGCGGCACAGTGGTAACATAGAGTTGATTTCAAAAATAATTTGGTATATTTGTTTGTCAAAAATGGATTTGGGGAAGTTCTCATAACCAGTGAGATGTGAGCTTTGTAGTTTTACATTCACTGATTGGGTCCTAAGAGACATGGGACTGGTCATGGAGGTGTACAATTTCTGATAGCCACTCACTTGGAAGTGGGCTAAAATGATTCCTTCTTCGAGCAGTCCAAGCTTGCCTACGGCAGTCCACACATGTCCAGGCTTGCCTTCTCCCACCGTTGTATTGGCAATGACAATGAAAAATCAGAACGAGTAACATAAAACCCTATTTGCTGACGGCCCCCGTAAACGTTACAAGAACCGCTATTAACAGATATTCACTTGGAATGTTAGGACACCATACAGATCCGGGGCCCCCTTCTCCAACTGGCGGATGTCACCGAGAATTATAAAAATTACAAAACTGCTATCCAGGAGATGCGATGGACAAGTCATGGCTGTACATGGAAGATGAACTCTGACATCTATTACTACCATACTGCCATGACAAAAAGCATGAATTTGGTTGCGGATTTATACATAGTTGGCAAAATACTAGAGTTGGGTAGTCATTTAGGGTGACCAGACATCACCCTCATGAACATAATGCACATGTTCGATATGACGAGTATGTTCGTTATTGTTACGACCGAGCACCTTAAATGAACGAGTTCGAGAACTAGTGAACGAGTTCAACACAAGTCTACAAAATACTGCGATATCTGGTCTCAATGTTCAACCCTGTGAGAGAACGTACAGCCACCAGCGAGATACTTAATTTGTGTACATGACCCCGACAGTAGAAAGAGACTAGGAAACCAAGGTCATGTTCCATGAGCGCCTAGAGGAAACATACGAGCGCTGCCCTGTCCATGACATTAAGATTGTTGCCGATGATTGTATTGCTAAAGCCGGCAGGGAAAATGTCTTTGAACCAACATTCAGTCTACTCGCAATCACTTCCGATAAAGGAATGAGACTGTTAGATTTTTCCGCGGCGAAAAACATGGTTGTCAGTAGTACGAGATTCCAACATGAAGACAAGCTTGATATCTCCTGATCAACAAATGACAACCCATATTGATCACCTGTTAATGGATGGAAGGCACTCTATTACTGTAACATATGTACGTGTGATTCGATAAGCTAATATCGATTTGGATCACTACCTGGTTGCAGCAAAGGTTCGCACAAGGTTAAGCAGAGCGAAGGTCGTACGACACCAGACATATAGAAAGCTGGACATAGGAACGTTGCAATTATCAGAGACAGCCACGGCCTATGCAGAGAAGTTCACTCAGATACTGGTGCAGAACGCATCCCCGTCTCATGATCCTGAAGCGCAGTGGAAGCACATATCCACTGTGGTTATGAAAAACCACTGAAGGACAAACCTTGGTATGATGAATAGAACGTTGCACATACGGCAATGAATAGAAAGCTGCACATATGGCAATGTTTCAGTCTGTCGCAAAGCGACCCGCGATAAGGCGGTATAAGATGAAGAGAAGAAACCGCTTTTATTTAAGAAAAAAACGGTTGTGGAGAAAGAGTGAAAGTGAACACATTGAATCTTACAGAAGGAAGAATGAAGTCCGTAAATACTACCAAAAAGTACAAAGCCAAACCAATGGTCATGGATCAGGGGCCCCTTTGGTAGAGATAAGGGCCAGAGTCTTCTCTCAGACATACACAGAATGTTGGGAATAAGGAGAGATCACTTCTCTGTTTTGCGTGTCCCAGGAGGCTTCAATATACATGAGGGTGTAATAATACAGGACGATGGCGTCGACTGTCCCCTCCTAGCAAAAGCGAAGTTAGAGCTGCAATTTCCTGCCTTAAGAAGAACAAAGCCGCTGGTGCTGGAGTCCTAGCATACTGTGTCCTATTTTCAAAAAAGGCGACCCGAGTATATGTATAAACTATCGTGGAATAAGCGTTTTATCCACCGCATACAAGGTCTTCTCGAGCGAAATGTGCGAAAAACTAAAGCCGTTTGTTGCAGACCTGATCGGATCTTATCAGTGTGGATTTAGCCATAGAAAATCAACTATTGACCAGATTTACATTACGACAAATCCTGAAGAAACCCCACGAAAAACAAATCGACACATACCTCCTCTTTATAGATTATATATAAAAAAAGTAAATGGTTTTCCGTTATATTCCACGAGGGGCTTAGGGAGAGCTTCTCACAACCACAACAGATTGGGACCTACAGTTTTACACCGGTTCCGCTTTTTCATGGCTAAATACTCGATAGTGTTAAGCGAGGTGACCGCCGTCGAAAGAAATTTAAGTTGGTCAGAGTAGGGATCGAACCCACGTCCTCATGCACAAGAGCCGCGCACACTACCATTGCACCACCGACGGCTGACAGGAAAACTGTAGAAAGCTATGTCGGAGTTTGGCATTCCTGCTAAGCTGACACGTCTTTGTAAAACGACATTGACCGACATGAAATCGTCGACAACGGTAGTTAAAGATCTCACAAAGCCATTTAGTAAGAGGCGAGGCTTCAGGCAGGGCGACAACCTATCATGCGATCTCTTCAATGTACTAATTGAGATCATCGTGAAAAAAGCTTCAGTCAACACGAGTAAATAAAAGGACTATTCCGAAGCAACGAATGGCACTATTTAGGCCTTAAAACATCTTTCTGCAGCTTTCTTTATTCTGCAGCTGTGTTTATAGGAGGGCCTTAAACATTTAACTTTTTTGCTGTTGATCCCCTGATTGATTCTGACCCGATTAAGGAACTCTCATCGAAGTTTGTGTCACAACAATGTTAGACAATTTTAGTTACAATCTGACCATGTATTGGGGAAACTCTCATGTGGATAAAACTCCTGACCTATGTTGTATAAGATCGAGGAGCCAAAGTTTTCTTTTAAGTACCAAAACTGTAAGCCAATTATTTTTCATTGAAGTTGATAGCCCGAAAGTTAAGAACTTTATCTAAAATATATACAATACTCCGACTTTGAGAAAACAGAGTTCCCAAACCACTGTGCACTAGCAGGTAAATATTAAAGTTTTTGGTTTTTTTTCTTATTTCAAGAAAATCGTATGGAAAGAGAATGTGTCCAATGTAGGAATATTCTGCAGCAAAAAAGAAAACGTCACAACATTTGAAAAGGGGTAAGGGATAAAAATGAAGTCATTTAACAATTTGAATTACTACTGGACATATCGTGAATCGACAGTATCCAGCTGTCAATAACAACAACAACGAGGAACGTTGCCAAACGTTGCGAAAACGCTAATCCTTATCCATTACCATAATCGAAGCTACGAAAAGGGGTAAAAAAAGATAGGCTGTCTAGCAATCCAAATTGAAGTCGGAACTCTTAGTATACGTGAGCTCCAAGCCCGTCTTTTGATTAAGTAATTTTTTTTAATATATGAATTAAATTTCGCATCTAAAGCAGATATCGACAACCATGTCAGTGAGAAGGAATATAGGAAAAAGGGTTCTACTTTGTAATACCGATTTACTTACATTCACCAGCTGTGGGCAATGGGTGGTTTCCCTACAAACGACTGTTTGTTGTTCGAAAGACTACCTATGCGCTTCTGACATCCTTTATTAGATTAAATGCAGAAAAAACGAAAAACAAAACTGAGATTCTTATCGAAATTTATTCGTTATTAATGGTCTTCTTTACTATCTCGTCTGAGTAATCTCTTGTATTAGGAAATAAGAATTTTAATTAATAAAAAAACACTTTGATTAGATCACAGACTATAAAAAACGATTATATGGTTAAGACAAGTGCAAAAATATTGGTAGCATTGGAAGTGTTTGACATACAAATCCAAAAAAAAAATTAATTCATGAAATTTGAGGCACTTTTCTTTCAAAGACTGCGTTCTAAAGCAAGACAGGTTGTATGACAGAATGATAGAGTTGGATCTTTGATTCTCGTGAGAGAGTTTTATCTCTGAAGTACTTGAATAGCCCAAAATAACCCCTGTTGGCTAGCACAATTCTCTGTGTGATTATTTCTAGGCTAAGGTTATTGCTTCTGTTTACTGCAGATCCGAGGTAAATGAATTCATCTACTACCTCGATATTATAACGGTTATCAAGGTTCACCCTTTCCTCCAATCGGGTGGATGTTCTGATTGTCGAAATCATTAATTCTGTATTGTCCTCATTTACTGTCAAGCCCACTTTTACTGATTCCTCCTCGATTCTCAAAAATACTGCAGTAAATTTTCGCAGATTTCGTCCAACGATGTCTAAATCATCAGCATACGCGAGCAGCATGTGACTGTTGCTACTGGTAGTATTACTTGTGTTGTTTGCAGCTTTTCTTACAATGATCTCTTTTAAAATGTTGATGAGATCGCACGATAGGGTGTCGCCTTGCCTGTGGCCTCGCCTCTCACTAAATGATTCGGTGAGATATTTTGCAATCTTTACTGCGGTTTCATGTCGGTCAGTGTCATTCTACAAAGGCGTGTCAGCTTAGCAGAAAAAAACACCAGACACCGACGTAGCTTGGTAAAGTTTTCCCTGTATCGGGCTATAGAAGGCAGCCTTATAATCTACAAAGCGGTGGTAAATGTCCATTTGTCTTTCGAGGCTTTTCACCACGACTTTACGTAATGTGGATATCTGGTCGATAGTTTATTTTACGGGTCTTTAGAGGAACTGATGGGGTCCGAAAAGGTCTGCAGGAAACGGGTTTAGTCTTTCGCACATTACGCTGGAGAGGACCTTGTATGCGACAGTTGGTACATACACTTGGGTCAATTCTTTTGAAAACAGGACACTGTTCCAATCATCGCGAAGGCATTATTGTTGCCATATTTTGCATATGAACTAATGTATGCACCTTTCCAGCCTTAAACAGTCGCCAGCCTTAAACAGCTCAGCTAGTGTTCTATCAGCGCCTGCGGCTTTGTTTTACTTGAGCCGGTAAATTGTAGTTCTAATTTCGCTTTAGTATTTGTCCAAGTCCCTCATCTGCATTGGGGCAATTAAAGTAGAGAAGTGATCTCCCCAAATTCCCAATATACTCTGATATTAGATATCAGAAGGGTTCTTTCCATCAATCAGTCTGGTTTTTCGTTTGGTGATCAGCTGATATGCAAGCAGCGTTGTCGATGTCTTTATGGTGGAATATTGTACTACGGAGAACCATGTTTTCGCCGCGGTGAAATCTAGCAGTCTCATTTCATCAACGGAAGTGATGGCGTGTAGATTGAATGTACTGATTTGATTCAAAGACATGTTCTTGCTGACTTTATCATTAAAATCGGAGCACGCTCACAAAATGGTGACATATTAAAGTATTTCGGTTTTCTGCGAATGATGACTATACGTTCACTCACGGGGTTTAATCTAGACACTAGATGTCGCAGTCTTTTTTAATGAAGCTTCCTGAGCTGCCGTCGGTGGTCGTCGGTGGTGCAATGGGCAATGTGCGCGGCTCTAGTAAAGGGTTTTTCAACAGAGACGCTACAAAAGTAAATCGATAGGGACAGCAAACAACGCCATATTTTTTCCCGCCCTTTTGACATTTCTCTTCAGTAAGGTTTGTCATTTCATTATGGAAAGACATACGAGCCAACAACGAGTCGAATTAAAATTTGCTACCGAAATTTGGAGTCAGTGGCCTCAACTTTAAGAGCGCTACGTCCAATTTTTTTTTACGTCCGATGAGGCTCATTTCTGGCTGAATGGCTTCGTCAATAAGCAAAATATGCGTTATTGGTCAGACAGCAATCCACACGTAATCCATGAGTCATCATTGCATCCCAAAAAAATTACGGTGTGGTGCGGTTTATGGGCCGGCGGCGTCATTGGGCCGTACTTTTTCCGTGGTGATCAAGACCGGCACATTACTGTGAATGCGAATCGCGACCGTTCAATGATAACCGAATATTTTTGGCCCCAATTGGATAATATGGACTTGGAGAACATGTGGTTCCAACAGGACGGCGCCACAAGCCACACAGCGAATGCCACAATCAATTTATTGGAAACCAAGTTTGGTGAACGTGTTATCTCACGAAATGGCCCAGTCGATTGGCCGCCTCGGTCGTGCGATTTGACGGCGTTAGGTTATTTCCTGTGTGGCTACGTCAAGTCAATGGTCTATGCCAACAAGCCAGCGACGATTGATGAACTTCGTACGAATATCGAACGTGAAATTGCAGCGGTATCGGCCGATTTATGCTTGAAATCCGTCGAAAATTTCCTGATCAGACCTGATCGGATCTTATCAGTGTGGATTTAGCCATAGAAAATCAACTATTGACCAGATTTACATTACGACAAATCCTGAAGAAACCCCACGAAAAACAAATCGACACATACCTCCTCTTTATAGATTATATATAAAAAAAGTAAATGGTTTTCCGTTATATTCCACGAGGGGCTTAGGGAGAGCTTCTCACAACCACAACAGATTGGGACCTACAGTTTTACACCGGTTCCGCTTTTTCATGGCTAAATACTCGATAGTGTTAAGCGAGGTGACCGCCGTCGAAAGAAATTTAAGTTGGTCAGAGTAGGGATCGAACCCACGTCCTCATGCACAAGAGCCGCGCACACTACCATTGCACCACCGACGGCTGACAGGAAAACTGTAGAAAGCTATGTCGGAGTTTGGAATTCCTGCTAAGCTGACACGTCTTTGTAAAACGACATTGACCGACATGAAATCGTCGACAACGGTAGTTAAAGATCTCACAAAGCCATTTAGTAAGAGGCGAGGCTTCAGGCAGGGCGACAACCTATCATGCGATCTCTTCAATGTACTAATTGAGATCATCGTGAAAAAAGCTTCAGTCAACACGAGTAAATAAAAGGACTATTCCGAAGCAACGAATGGCACTATTTAGGCCTTAAAACATCTTTCTGCAGCTTTCTTTATTCTGCAGCTGTGTTTATAGGAGGGCCTTAAACATTTAACTTTTTTGCTGTTGATCCCCTGATTGATTCTGACCCGATTAAGGAACTCTCATCGAAGTTTGTGTCACAACAATGTTAGACAATTTTAGTTACAATCTGACCATGTATTGGGGAAACTCTCATGTGGATAAAACTCCTGACCTATGTTGTATAAGATCGAGGAGCCAAAGTTTTCTTTTAAGTACCAAAACTGTAAGCCAATTATTTTTCATTGAAGTTGATAGCCCGAAAGTTAAGAACTTTATCTAAAATATATACAATACTCCGACTTTGAGAAAACAGAGTTCCCAAACCACTGTGCACTAGCAGGTAAATATTAAAGTTTTTGGTTTTTTTTCTTATTTCAAGAAAATCGTATGGAAAGAGAATGTGTCCAATGTAGGAATATTCTGCAGCAAAAAAGAAAACGTCACAACATTTGAAAAGGGGTAAGGGATAAAAATGAAGTCATTTAACAATTTGAATTACTACTGGACATATCGTGAATCGACAGTATCCAGCTGTCAATAACAACAACAACGAGGAACGTTGCCAAACGTTGCGAAAACGCTAATCCTTATCCATTACCATAATCGAAGCTACGAAAAGGGGTAAAAAAAGATAGGCTGTCTAGCAATCCAAATTGAAGTCGGAACTCTTAGTATACGTGAGCTCCAAGCCCGTCTTTTGATTAAGTAATTTTTTTTAATATATGAATTAAATTTCGCATCTAAAGCAGATATCGACAACCATGTCAGTGAGAAGGAATATAGGAAAAAGGGTTCTACTTTGTAATACCGATTTACTTACATTCACCAGCTGTGGGCAATGGGTGGTTTCCCTACAAACGACTGTTTGTTGTTCGAAAGACTACCTATGCGCTTCTGACATCCTTTATTAGATTAAATGCAGAAAAAACGAAAAACAAAACTGAGATTCTTATCGAAATTTATTCGTTATTAATGGTCTTCTTTACTATCTCGTCTGAGTAATCTCTTGTATTAGGAAATAAGAATTTTAATTAATAAAAAAACACTTTGATTAGATCACAGACTATAAAAAACGATTATATGGTTAAGACAAGTGCAAAAATATTGGTAGCATTGGAAGTGTTTGACATACAAATCCAAAAAAAAAATTAATTCATGAAATTTGAGGCACTTTTCTTTCAAAGACTGCGTTCTAAAGCAAGACAGGTTGTATGACAGAATGATAGAGTTGGATCTTTGATTCTCGTGAGAGAGTTTTATCTCTGAAGTACTTGAATAGCCCAAAATAACCCCTGTTGGCTAGCACAATTCTCTGTGTGATTATTTCTAGGCTAAGGTTATTGCTTCTGTTTACTGCAGATCCGAGGTAAATGAATTCATCTACTACCTCGATATTATAACGGTTATCAAGGTTCACCCTTTCCTCCAATCGGGTGGATGTTCTGATTGTCGAAATCATTAATTCTGTATTGTCCTCATTTACTGTCAAGCCCACTTTTACTGATTCCTCCTCGATTCTCAAAAATACTGCAGTAAATTTTCGCAGATTTCGTCCAACGATGTCTAAATCATCAGCATACGCGAGCAGCATGTGACTGTTGCTACTGGTAGTATTACTTGTGTTGTTTGCAGCTTTTCTTACAATGATCTCTTTTAAAATGTTGATGAGATCGCACGATAGGGTGTCGCCTTGCCTGTGGCCTCGCCTCTCACTAAATGATTCGGTGAGATATTTTGCAATCTTTACTGCGGTTTCATGTCGGTCAGTGTCATTCTACAAAGGCGTGTCAGCTTAGCAGAAAAAAACACCAGACACCGACGTAGCTTGGTAAAGTTTTCCCTGTATCGGGCTATAGAAGGCAGCCTTATAATCTACAAAGCGGTGGTAAATGTCCATTTGTCTTTCGAGGCTTTTCACCACGACTTTACGTAATGTGGATATCTGGTCGATAGTTTATTTTCCGGGTCTTTAGAGGAACTGATGGGGTCCGAAAAGGTCTGCAGGAAACGGGTTTAGTCTTTCGCACATTACGCTGGAGAGGACCTTGTATGCGACAGTTGGTACATACACTTGGGTCAATTCTTTTGAAAACAGGACACTGTTCCAATCATCGCGAAGGCATTATTGTTGCCATATTTTGCATATGAACTAATGTATGCACCTTTCCAGCCTTAAACAGTCGCCAGCCTTAAACAGCTCAGCTAGTGTTCTATCAGCGCCTGCGGCTTTGTTTTACTTGAGCCGGTAAATTGTAGTTCTAATTTCGCTTTAGTATTTGTCCAAGTCCCTCATCTGCATTGGGGCAATTAAAGTAGAGAAGTGATCTCCCCAAATTCCCAATATACTCTGATATTAGATATCAGAAGGGTTCTTTCCATCAATCAGTCTGGTTTTTCGTTTGGTGATCAGCTGATATGCAAGCAGCGTTGTCGATGTCTTTATGGTGGAATATTGTACTACGGAGAACCATGTTTTCGCCGCGGTGAAATCTAGCAGTCTCATTTCATCAACGGAAGTGATGGCGTGTAGATTGAATGTACTGATTTGATTCAAAGACATGTTCTTGCTGACTTTATCATTAAAATCGGAGCACGCTCACAAAATGGTGACATATTAAAGTATTTCGGTTTTCTGCGAATGATGACTATACGTTCACTCACGGGGTTTAATCTAGACACTAGATGTCGCAGTCTTTTTTAATGAAGCTTCCTGAGCTGCCGTCGGTGGTCGTCGGTGGTGCAATGGGCAATGTGCGCGGCTCTAGTAAAGGGTTTTTCAACAGAGACGCTACAAAAGTAAATCGATAGGGACAGCAAACAACGCCATATTTTTTCCCGCCCTTTTGACATTTCTCTTCAGTAAGGTTTGTCATTTCATTATGGAAAGACATACGAGCCAACAACGAGTCGAATTAAAATTTGCTACCGAAATTTGGAGTCAGTGGCCTCAACTTTAAGAGCGCTACGTCCAATTTTTTTTTACGTCCGATGAGGCTCATTTCTGGCTGAATGGCTTCGTCAATAAGCAAAATATGCGTTATTGGTCAGACAGCAATCCACACGTAATCCATGAGTCATCATTGCATCCCAAAAAAATTACGGTGTGGTGCGGTTTATGGGCCGGCGGCGTCATTGGGCCGTACTTTTTCCGTGGTGATCAAGACCGGCACATTACTGTGAATGCGAATCGCGACCGTTCAATGATAACCGAATATTTTTGGCCCCAATTGGATAATATGGACTTGGAGAACATGTGGTTCCAACAGGACGGCGCCACAAGCCACACAGCGAATGCCACAATCAATTTATTGGAAACCAAGTTTGGTGAACGTGTTATCTCACGAAATGGCCCAGTCGATTGGCCGCCTCGGTCGTGCGATTTGACGGCGTTAGGTTATTTCCTGTGTGGCTACGTCAAGTCAATGGTCTATGCCAACAAGCCAGCGACGATTGATGAACTTCGTACGAATATCGAACGTGAAATTGCAGCGGTATCGGCCGATTTATGCTTGAAATCCGTCGAAAATTGGGTTCAGCGTCTGGAATTCTCCAAGCGTGCCCGTGGTGGCCATGCAAAAGAAATCGAGTTCGATATATAATGGCATCGAACGTACTTTCACAGGAATAAAGAATTTCTTTGGTATCTAAAACCGGTTTTGTTTTATTTAAAAAAACTTTTGTAGCGCTCTTATTGAAAAACTCCGTTACATGAGAGTGTGCGCTCGATCCCTGCTCAGACCACCTTAGACTTCTTTCGACGACGGTCACCTCGCTTAGTGATGGCGACACTATCGAGTACTTAGCCATGAAAAAGCATTTCACCGTTAGGAACCGGTATAAAACTGTAGGTCCAAATTAGTTAGTGTAAAAGCTAGAAAGCGCACATCTCAGTGATTGTGAGAAGCTCTCCTCAATCCCTTCATGGGATGTTATGGTACACCATTTTTTTGCAGAGCTGCCAGCTTTATTCCGGTCGAATAATTTGTTTCTCTGTGCTTCAAAGTCGAACAAAGCCAGATCTAACTCATCATACAGGCAAACTGAATGTACCATTAAATTAAAAGCAAGATTTCCCATTATATGAATATTCAGATTTGCGAGAGTTGATATTTTAAAGGATTTCCCAAGCAAGATCTAACTCGGTTGTGACAACCTCTGTTGCGTCTGTTTCGACTTCTAAGTTGTTTGTGATAAACTCTAATTCGGGGTGACAATATCTAGTTCAATTATGATGACTTCTAGTTTGGTTGTGACAACCCCTTATTCAGTTACTGCTAATTGGGTTGTCCCATCCGAATTGGAACGAGGTCTAGCTCAAGTATTGTCGTATATGTGCCAACTATCCTGAAGTAAACACGTACATAACATACCCGAACGAACTTTCCCGGGAAAGCGCGAGCTAAAATTGCCGTAATTCCTGGTAATCCTCGGGCTGGAAATCTTGGGACTAAAAATCTAGCTGAAAGACATAAAGTTTCTACATAAATAATTTGTCCATTTCGGTAGTCTAGTACTTCAAGTGTAACCAAGAAACCATTATGAGATCCTGAACTCTAATTATAAGTTTTAGTATCCCTCAAATAACATTTACATGTTTCAATTCGGTTTGTCGATGAATTATCCTTCCGCATCACTTTTGCATGTAAATTAGGTTGATTCAATGTTTGTACTTACATCAACTTGCCATCCTTGAAATTAACTCTCCCATGTTTCTAATTCAAACCCCTGGTGGTGATGTAGCTAAGAATTCCATTCTAAAATTCCTCTCCAATTCTAAGCCAAAGATGTTAAAGGTTTCCTCCGAAATATTTAAAATATTTTTTGGCTGTCTAATAAACAATGACCACCCAACCCGTTTGCCAGAAAAATAATGTGCAAGAAGGAAAACCTTTCTCTTTGTTTTCGTGCACAAGGATGGGCCGGGCCGTTGCACACGATTACTTCTGCAACATTGTTTGCCTCCATATTGTATGTAATGACAATCGTTGAAATGTGTCTGTTCCATATTGTGAGCCATTCGTTTGTTGCATGCCACCACTCTCATTATAAAAATCAAATGTTGCATCGCATTTCTTCATTGTTATTGTCGTTTCCTCATAAACAATGACCGCCAGGAGCCATATTGGGTGGAGACTCCCATCGTAGCTGTTCAAATGATATGAAATCAATAGAAAATTGGAAAATGTTGAATTGAATTTGTTTTGATGAGACTGAAATACAGAAAAAAGATAGCCACTCCTAAAACTTAGAAAATAAAGGAAAATCTATTAGGGAATTGTTTTAATTTGATGCGCTATTGTTAATAATCTTGAAATAAACTCGGTTTGGTTGAGGGTTAATTACTAGAAACTTATGACGGTTTTAAAGCATACGTTTAGGATTTAGATTTAAATGCCAATAATTTCTAACGCATACGGTAGGGGTAGACTTCAACCGGACGATCACTGTTGCCAGCTACGTAGTTTGTACTGTTTAGTAACAATTGGAATTGCTGGTACTTTTTCCGAAATACATACAAACCAACCTAAAGAATGACCCAGTAGAAACACAAGGTTCTTTATATTTGTATAAACTAAATATAAACTAGCAGTGTTGCCAACTTTTCTGAGAAAACCACCAAAAATCTCTACTGAAGAAGACTAAAAATCACTACAATAACCTCTACATACAAGTTTAAAAATAGTTGAAAGTACTAAACACTGAAAAATAAATAAATAATAAAAAAACATTTGCGTATGTAGGAATTCAATTAATTTATTTGAAATAATAAAATGTTTTATAAATATGTTTTTTCAGTTTTATGCGCAAATAATAATATATACTAGATGTAAAGAGCAGAAGCTAAATAATTTTCTTTTACATTCACACATTAGAGTGGCATTTTTTTGTATGAAAATTTTTTTTCTTTCTACTCAAGGATTGCCGGGCCGCATATTATGCCACTTGATGAAAAAATGTTATGCTATAAATTTGGGGAAAATTGGACAATGTTAACACGTCGCGCCCGAAGGTCAAAGTTCAAAAATTTTGAAATTATGTTTTTCTAAGTGACAGATTGTTGCAATATACTTATTTTTCGGCAGATTTTTGCGAAACTTGGTGGGTTTGCAACACAGAAGTTACTTTGTATCTGGTAAAAATTTAGGCAACATGCGGCAACGTTAACACGTAGCGCCTTTAGGTCAAAGTTGAAACATTTTTAATTTATCTAGTTCCAATAGACAACTTGCAGAAACATACTAATTTTTATTCGGATTTTTATGAAACTCGGTACAAATGTAACAGTGAAGTTGCTCTTAATCTGGTAAAAATTAGGACAAAATTGGGCGACGTTAACACTTACCTCCTCAAGGTCAAAGTTCAAAAATTGATGAATTATGTATTTCCAATAGTCAGCTTCGAGCAACATACTCATTTTTTACCAGATTTTTACCACAAACTTCGTAGAATTGTAACTATGAACTTGTTGTTTATCTGGTAAAAATAAAAAAAAAATAAAAAAAAAAAAAAATAAAGAAAAAAAAAAAAAAAAAAACTTTGACCTAAAGGCGCTACGTGTTAACGTTGCCCCATGTTGCCTAAATTTTTACCAGATACAAAGTAACTTCTGTGTTGCAAACCCACCAAGTTTCGCAAAAATCTGCCGAAAAATAAGTATATTGCAACAATCTGTCACTTAGAAAAACATAATTTCAAAATTTTTGAACTTTGACCTTCGGGCGCGACGTGTTAACATTGTCCAATTTTCCCCAAATTTATAGCATAACATTTTTTCATCAAGTGGCATAATATACGGCCCGGCAATCCTTGAATTTCAAAAGTAAGGGAAAAAATGCCACTCTATTCACACATACAAGTTACAAATTGACTTACAACAAATCTTCATCAATAAGAGTTATATTATTTTCATCTCCCTCCTCTGGAAATTATACTGATCTTAAATAGTATTTTGATTTCTTATACGTTTCATTACAATTTATTTTTGAACAAATTTCGTTACCTATTTTATAGCCAGAACAGCAAACGTTTTGAAATGCCAGCCCATATTTCATATGTATTAGAGAATTAACTGTATTCAAAGACATTCGATTTCGGACTTTGTTTTTAAACAAGTTCATAACGCTAAATATTCTTTCCAGTTCAGCATTGGAATATGGATAGATTAGCAGATTTATTACAAAGTTTGAAAATTTTTGAAAAGGATACTGATTTAATGCATTTTTAAAGTTATGATTTTAATACAAAACAAATCAGACCGGTCTGAATTATTCCAAGAACAAAGCTTAATATTCTTTATACATTTCTCAATTTCATTCAATTCATTTCCATCTGTTAAGGCGATTTTAATGAAGTTAATAATGTCTTGCTCTTAAACAGATAAGAAATTATTTACGCTAAATAAGGAAATTTTTGTAATATTTCCATATTAGACGAAATTCTGTGCCGTCTTTCTAGAACAAGAGCCTTTGTAAATTCTATACAATCTGTCTTTATTGTTTGTTTATCAATATCAGAAATATTATTGTCGTGGCAAGATTTTTCGAAACAGTGTCCAAGGTAACAGTACTGGTTTAGTACGGGATCTGTATCTCCTTCAATATAACTCAATTCATTCTGTGATTCAAACGCCAGATTTACCTTTTGAATCTCTGATAAAATGGATGCTAAATATGTTAAATACACAAAGTTTTTTGAATCATTCTACATATTTTTCGTTTATAACGTTGAAATGAGTCTTCAGTTCCAGCCACGTCCACACAATTGACTTAACGGCTTTTTCAATTGAAAGCCAGCTAGTTGGTGCCACCATTGGAATTTTTGTAGGCATAGCCTCATCGGTTTTAATTAATTAAAATAGTTTCCACTTCCCACGCCTTTCTATATCAAAGCAAATATTAGTGGTCTTCATGAAAGCTCGAAAGAACCTCGTAAACTCGAAAACATCGTAAACTTGCACAGCAAACGTCAAAACAAACAAATTTCCCACACAAAGCGACTTGGACAAAAGTGGAAAGTTTTCGAGGCAAATTTGCTGCGCAAACGTGGGATGGAGAAACGTGTAAACAACTTTTGACATACATAATACATGCAATTGCTACTGCTACCACCTTATGTATCAATCTTGGTCAGCTGATATGGTTTTGAGCACAACTACGCTGAGCAACTTTACCTGGTGCCTCATGCAACGGTGCGAGAGAAACTTGCGCTGAGCAAAAGATCTCGGCTTTCACGTTTGCATGAATGCCGCTATTGAAAAGTCGGTTACTCAATTGGGTTTGCGTTAAAAGTGATGACAATGGAACGTAGAAGAAATGTGCTAAAATCGGTACGCTCAGTCAATGTCGCTACTGTAGCGATTTAAAAAAGAAATCGCTACATCTTGAAAACAGTGGTATTTTGATGTCAAAAATCACCACAAATAGCGGGAAAACCACTAAATTGGCAACTCTGCAAACTAGCAAAATCCTTTATTTCAATCTCCAAGCATATACATACATTTTTCATGTAAAAAAAATAATAAAGTAGTTTTCGTGCACACAGGGAAAAGATTAGTTTGAAATCAATTCAGGCATTGGAAATTCCATGATAAAGTCTATATTTTGTTCAGAATTCGTAATTGTCAAACATAAGAATTATTTGCCGATGTTATTGATAGATTAAAAATCGATCTTACTAAATACAAGTTGCTACTACCGAACTTTAGTTGTATTAAGCAATTTGAGTATTTCAAAAATCCCATTCATCTGAAATGGAAGATACAACTAATACAAAGTACAATATTAGAATTCGTGTTGAAATATTACTCAGTGTTACCATAATTTAGCTTTTGTTGCAAAAACACTTGTTACAAAGTTGTGTATTCGATTTTTCACAAGAGGCTTTGTTGTTAAAGAGAAACTACGTATATTGGAATGTTACACGAGGACTTTACAGATAAACTAATATTTTAAACAGAAAGCGATAAACAAAGTTGTAAAAAACATGAAAGTGTATAGATATCAGCCAGCGAAGAATACATACTATCATAAATTGAGTTGAAGTGAGACTTTTAAACACAATCGTTGAATATGACGCCACTATTGACGCCTTCACAAACACATGCAAACAATTGTGGGCACTTGGCTGGAGGAACTATTACTCTGGATGACACAAACCAACTTAAACATAGATATGATACCAAGGGTAACCCATCCCCATTTTTGGTCGAAAATATGAAAAATTTAGAAAAACTGTCTGTATCTGGAAAACGAATCGTCCAATCGAAAAAATAACAATTTTTTACGGATTCCTACGGGTTTCTCATTCGCATGAAATAATTTTTTTTCCAAAAAATCGCCAAAATAAGAAACTCGCTAAAAATAAAAAAATGGCTATATCTCGGAAACGGTGCGTTCAATCGGAAAAATAATAAATTTTTTACCTCCTAAAGAGGCTTTTACTTATGGTTGTCTTCCATGTCTTTTGTCTTTTTTTTTGGAATGCTAACACTCTTTTATTTTATCGATTTTCTTATTTTGGCGATTTTTTGAAATTCGACGCTTCGTTTTCGAGATATAGAAATTTTTTCATATTTTCGATCAAAAATGGGCACGAAATACGAACCCTGGTTTAAAATAATAATAATTTTGTTTATATTTAAATGTAAAATACACAATTTTAATAAAAAAAAATTATGTTTCAAACTTTTTTTTCTATAAAATTAATAATGGGTTAAAACATCACCAAATATGGTTGTGACAGCCATCAAATTCAAGTAATTAGTATAGTACACCAATATATTATTTGGTACAAATGAATTAGTTTTTAAATTTTTCGTTCATCCAACTAACAGAATATTCACCACTACAGGATAATTTGATTGCTAGAACTAAAACTTGATTCACAGATCACAATTATTTTTTGTTGCTGTGACTTCAACTAAATATTTCAGTTCTTGCAACCAAAACTGAATTACAAATCAATTGATATGCCCAACCTTTGGTGATACGGAACACAATTATTGGTAATCACAACTGAATAATGTGATAGTCCAAGGAACCGCCAAATTTTAGTTGGCTGTAAATATAGTTGTGACAACGAATCTCGTATCTGTGTGTGGTCTTATAACATTGCACTCAAAACGCACGTGCAGAATGACCATTGTGGTATCAAGTGTACGGCACGTAGCGGCGTTCTGTTCCAAGCACATATCGATCACAGCTCGGTTAGAAACGGTCTCATCGCAAAACAAGGACAACGCGAGTTGCGTTGTCACAAGAGAACGTCTATTTTGATTAAAAAAATGCACTTGTTGCTTGAAAAATAAAAACCCAGGAAAATTAACAAAAAATAAAACAACATAACCGCCTTGAGGTTAACTTCGCTGTGAAGTTGGCCAGCAACATACCAGTATTGACGACTACATTTTTCTCATCCTGTAATTGCTTTTTATATTAAAAATATATTTTTGTACCCTCATCCATAGGGTATGTGTCATTTGGTACGGAAAAATGTGTAACGTATAGAAGGAGTCATATTACGTATTTTTTTTTTTTTTGGACTTTCTAGACTTGTGAGCCATGTTCGTCTGTCTGGCTGGCTGGTCAATACGACAGGTGCCGTAAAATGTTGCCGCTGAAAATGGGCGTTATTACCACACCCCCCAGGTAGCTCCCATACAAATCGACATATTTAATTCAGAATCATGCTCTTAACCGCTTGGTAAAGTTACAATTTACCAATTTACCAAAAATCATACTCAAAATGTCAACATTTTTGAACTAATGTGTTGCCAGAGCCGGAAAAATGTTACCCTTCTATGAGAAAAATCATGGGACATATGTGTCCCATTCGTCCTCAAAGGTAAATATTGGAGAACAAAATCATTGATCAAGATAGTAATTAGTCGTTACAAAAATTAAACAAAGCAGTGCATGAGCTATTGTTTTCATTTAATGTCGTCGCGAATCTACAAACCAAGATGTATACAGTACGTGATGGGAGTAGGAAAAAAACTACAACGCAACAATAAAATGCGAGACTATGACTCGCGACCGATTTGAAGAAATCCTTACCAACATGCATTTTGCTAACAATGTTGAGCAATTAATCCACGACAATCCTTCGTATGATCGTGCTTTTTAAATTCGGCCAATAAATAATCACTTCAGCGCAGCATGCTATGAGCGAAGGCAAATGCCAGTCGATAGACGAGCATATGGTAAAATTTAAGGCCGTAATGTTATGAAGCAATACATGAAAAAAAATTGATTCCCATTTCCTCCCAGGAAGGGACTGGTGAGAACTTCTCAAAAGCAGTGAGCTGTGCGATTTCGAATTTTTATACTCACTGATTGGGATCTGCTGTTTTACTTTTCATGGCTAAATACTCGATAGTGTCTCCATCACTATGCGAGGTGACCGTCGTCCAAAGAAATTTAAGGTGGTATGAGCAGTGATCGAACCCACGTTCTCATGTACAGGAGCCGCGCACACTACCATTGCACCACCGACGGCCACAATACATGAAAGACAAACCAATAAATTGGGGGCATCCGGAAAGCTTGAAAATTGCCAAAGTTGTAAAGAAGAAAAATGCAACTGACTTAAGGGAATTTCGGCCAGTGGCTTTATTACCTATGTATAATTGACAAAATATTTGAAAGGATTTTACATATGCAGTTGTCGTCTTATTTTGAGAACTACAACTTACTAAGCAGGCTTCACTATGGGTTTAGGATAGGATGTGGAACGGAAGAAGCAGTAGTCAATGTAGTTAACAATATTTTTCAGGGGTTAGACAACGGTGCTTGTGGAGTTGCAGGTGTCTTCTATGATTTGTCTACGGCTTTTGATTTGGTGGATCATGAGATTCTAATGGAAAAGTTGAAATATAACGGCGTGTGTGATGTTGCGTTACGTTTATTAGATAGTTATCTGACAAATCGTAAGCAATATGTCGTAGTCGGAAATAGTAGTAGTAGTACTGGTTTGGTAGATCACGGTGTGCCCCAAGGCAGTATTTTAGGTCCGTTACTCTTTACCATATATCTTAATAATATTCAGAATCTTTGTTTGTCGGGTAAGCAGTACATATACGCTGATGACATACATATGTATTTTTTATCCCTATAAATACGATGCTTATTTGAAAACGTATATGGAAAGAGATGCCTCATTTATAAGCGAATTTATGAGATTAAATTAACTTGTTTTGAATGCTGAAAAAACTAAATTGTTAAGGTTTCGGCCATATATGATAAATAATAGAAATTTCAGTATTTATGTTGATGGAAAAGAAATTTTTGAAAGTGATTCGATAAAGTATCTTGGTATTTACCTTCAGACCAACCTCTCTTGGGATTTGCATATTCAACAACTTAAAAACAAGATTGCTCCAGTATTGGGACTACTTTACAAATTTAAAAATAAATTTGACAAAAGAACACAATTGTTATTATACCAGTCGTTGATTCATAGCCATCTGAATTACTTACGTATTATATACGCAGCTAGAAGAAGTAACGTGTTGAAATCATTACTAAGGACTCAAAATAAAGCTTTAAAAACTTGCAGCTAACTTTTTCAACAGTCTCATTGTACAGGGATATTTCGCCAAATGTGTTGCCTGTGCTTTCATCTCAAATGCGGCTGTATCGGCACCACAGGTTATAAACGACTTGAGTTCAGACCATTTGCCTGTCAAAATAACTTATAACCGTAATGTTCGGGAAATTGAACCCCACTACTATGATTTCCAAAACGCTAACTGGAACTCCTTTTCTAGATTTATAAACATACATCTTCCTCTCCGTAGACCAAACGCTGTAATTGGTACTGGAGATATAGACATAATGTTGACGAACTTCAGACAAGTACTAAACGATGCTATTGCATGCAGTGTTCCTGTAAAGCGTCATTACACTGCTAGAAACCCCTTTCCGAGGAGTATCAAGCAACTAATCCAAACTAGAAATTACCATCGCAGACTATGGAAGAGACACAGAAATATTGTTGATTTCTACGAAATGAAATGGTTAAATAGTAAAATAAGTGAGGCGATTAAAATCTTCAGAAACAAATCTTGGAATAATCTTCTATCTAGATTAGATAAAGGCTCTTCCCCTTTTTGGAACCTGTCAAAAATTTTAAGGAAGAAGTCCAATAGAATTCCAATATTAAGACACAATGGTTCGCGTTTTACCACAAATCAGGAAAAATGCGACATATTGGCTATGTCTTTCAATTCAAACCATTCCATTAGTTCCACTCTTGGGGATCATCAGACTATGACTGATGTAAGAAGCTGCCTTGAGTCATTCTCTTCTGTGTCGATAAACTCCATGCCGCTAGTCTCTACCGACTCTGCGAACATATCAAATATTATAAAGAACCTCAAAATTAAGAAAACACCGGGGATAGATGGCATCAGAAACATATGTCTGAAAGCGTTACCTAGAAAGAGCATTAAATACCTGACTATTCTCATAAATTCCTGCCTAAAGTTAGGATATTTTCCTCAGGAATTTAAGGAATCGAAAGTTAATCCAATCAAAAAACCAAACAAACCAAATCACTGTCCATCTTCATACAGACCAATCAGTCTGCTTTCCTCGGTCAGTAAAATCCTGGAAAAAGTAATAAAGGAAAAACTTGCGGAACACATAGAAGTCCAAGAGATATTACCACCACAGCAATTTGGGTTTCGTAAAGAGCACAACACAGTTCATCCCCTAATAAGGATAGAAAATATAGTTAAATCTAATTTCGACCAACAGAGATCAACCGGTATGATACTATTCGATGTAAAAGCTGCATTTGACTCTGTGTGGCACGATGGCCTAATATATAAAATGATCAACCTCAATTTTCCAAATGCACTCATTAAAATAATCCAGAGCTTTTTACATGCCAGAACTTTTAAAGTGTACATTAACTCTGTTTGTTCCACAGCTATTCCAATTGCTGCTGGTTGTCCTCAGGGATCCTGTTTGTCCCCTGTATTATATAATATATACACTTCAGATTTCCCAGAACTGGACAACTGTGTGACGTCCATTTCTGCAGATGACACTGCAGTGCTCAGCTCTGATATTTTGGCTTCGGATGCCATCTCAAACTTACAAAGAGGAATGACCGAGCTTCTGGCATATTTCCGCAAGTGGAAAATATTAGTGAACGGTGATAAATGCCAGGCAATATATTTCACTAGGAAGCGCAAGGAATGCTTTATTCCTCAAAGTAACATTGTCATACATAACAGAGCAGTCCATTGGGAGCAGAAAGTCAAATACTTGGGTATTATCGTGGACCCCCAAATTAAATTCAAAGATCACATTCCCTATGTCATACAGAAAATAAATATTCTCATCAAATCACTCTACCCATTTATAAATCGGAAATCCTGCCTAAGTTTAAGTAATAAAATGTTAATTTTGAAACCCATATTTCACCCTACTCTATATTATGGAGCCCCATTATGGGCCAACAGTGCCAAATGCCACTTGAATAAGCTACAAGTTGCCCAAAATAAGTTGCTTAAATTAATCTATAATCTCCCGTTTTTCTTTTCTACGAAACGGCTTCACGAACTCGCAAATGTGGTACTAATTCATGATAGGATAGATAAACTAACCCATAATTTTAATGTGAGGTGCATATCATCTAATTACCATCATATCAATGAACTGTATTCATAGTTTGATTAAGTAGTATTTAAGTTTTAACTGATTCATACAGGTTTTTTTTTTGAATTTTTGCCTCCATGTACAGTATATTAGATTTAAGTTATTAATTTTCATAAATTTGTAATTAATTATAAGGAAGAAGAAGAGACAACTCTTAAACTCCAAGTGGTATAAAATTTGTTTTGTAATATTGTATATTAATGAAATAATAAATTGAAATTGTGTTGCCTGTGCTTGGTTTATATAAAATGCAGTTACTTTTACATACTTTACATCTGTAAATACTATTGGTCATCACACGATCTCTTTTGAAAGAAATCAAACCCAATTTAATACCAGGAATAATATAAATCTTCGAACTGCTAGATGTCGATTAGAAGCCACAAAACAACGTCTAGAATATGCTGGTAGCTTTGAATATATCTCACTCCCTAATGATATAAAAATTATTAGTAGAATCTCAATTTTTAAAAAGAGATTAAAACAACATTTATTTAGTAGTTTAGAAACTCTTCTCATGTAAAAATACGAGCAGTAAATTCAACAAGTTTATATACGTGGGTAAAAACTCTTTTTTCCCCCATTGTAATATCTTTGAATATACATATATTTACGTACATATTAAAATTAACTATTTTTATGTACTTTTTTGTTTTGTTTCGATTTTATATATTGTTTCAATTAAAATGAATTTTGAAAATTTGCCAACTTGCCTCAATAATGTCCAAGCGGCGCTGAGGCTTACTATATTTTTGCTATATATTATAATTTTAAGAGGCTTATTGGGGGAACAATCCATATCCATGATGATAGTAAAATATTCTAAATTTATTAGAAGTTATATTTTGCATGCATTTTTGAAATTATTGCCATAATTTATATGTAAGTAACTATGTAATCAATTTGGCCTTCTTTGGCTTATCGATTATCAATAAATTGAATTGAATTGAAATTGAATTGAAAAATCTACAGTGTAAAAAAAATTGTGGTGCCGTTGCGACGCTAGCAAAGGTTACGTATATAAATTTGATACTTACACAGGCAAAAAGGAAAAAAAGAAGTTGGTCTTGGTGAATCCGTGATTTTAAGTATGGTAGCTGGGCTGGACAAAATATGGGAGCAGAAATTAATTTCAACATCTTTTTTAATGGTCCACTATTATTGCATAAATTAATTATGAAGGGAATAAGAGCTTGCGGCATTTTAAGAAAAAATTGTGCACATATGCCAACATTTAATACATATAAGAATTTTGAACGTTTAGACTTTCAAGCATTCCAATCAAACGGAGTTTATATTCTGAAATTAATGGATAATCGTGAAGATTATATAGAATATCATTTCATAAATCCAAACGAAACCGTACTCGTAAAAAGACGTGTGGCTGGCTCTGCAAATAAAGTATCTGTGAAATGCCCACAAATAATTTCACAGTACAAAAAGGAATGAGAGGCGTTGTTTTAATAAAAAATTTTTTATTTTCAGTCCTACTATGAACATGATCGGAATTCAAAAACAAAATTTTACCTTCGACTGTTTTTCGTTTTCTTTGATTTAGGTGTGCATAACGCATACGTAGTGTATGAGAAGTTGTCTGGAAGACGCTAACATAATTCCGTACCCCGAGAAATAAAAAGACGTTCAAAACTAGTAGATACGCCAGAAATAGCTGAACACTACCTCACAAATCTGGCAGCAGGAGTAAGAAAACGGTGTGTAGTTTGTACGAGAAATGGAAAAGAAAATCGAATAAACGCAATATGTTTTTGCGTGCAAAAAACCAAAGTGCTTTACATCGGAACGGAATTATTTTGAAGTTTACTATTCATGATTTGCGTGAATTTTAAATAAATATGTCTATTTTTTACTTGCATTTTGAATTATTTGTTTTTATTAATGGATTGTTGATGTTTTTCTTTCCTTTTAAATAATTAAATTATAATAAAAAAAATTCAGTAAATGAAAAAAATCTCCCTATTTTTTACCTTTGGGGACGAATGGGACACATATGTCCCATCATATAATCTACCTGTCTGGGAAATGTGTAGTATCAAATCAAAATGTGTGCCCAATTATGGATACATAAGACATTGTCGCATGCAATGTAAAAAGGATAACAATATTTATGAACTAGTAATAAAGATATGCAAAAATAAAATTTGTAAGAATAAAGTGCATCTTTTTTCACTTTGCATAATCCTTAAAGCTAACTGGAAATGTGTACATTTTCAAAAAGCTACGTAAGTTTTTTTTTATCAGATAACACAAATTTGGCCACAATTGGTTAAAAAACATTACCTTAAGAGGAGAAAATGTAAAAGGGAGATATATGTCCCATTCGTCCTCAAAGGATTAATGAATTTAGGTAATAGGCTTAATTTTGTCAAACGATAGGCACACACTGTAACAAAGGTAATTTTTCCACACCCATTTTGGTACCTCCTATACAAAAATTGTGTGGTCGGCCGGTTGGTCGACAAGAAAAGTTCCGTAAATCTGAACCAATCTCTATGAAATTTGGTATTAGGCAATATTTAGTCAATCGCTAGTCTACTATGGAAAATTGGTCATTTTGCCACTCCCATTCTGATACCTGACATACAAAAAAAATGGACGACTGTCCATTTGATGTAATATCTCTCGTAACCCACAACCGATCTTAAAGAAATTTTTTCTGTAATTTTGAATTAGAATATTGTTTTCCCAAAGTTACTTTGTATTTACAAATGGACAACTTTGCCACCCCCATCTTTGTACCTACCACACATATATTTAACGGGTAATTGAATGGTAGTCACGATAAATCTCAGATCCTAATTAACCGGTAACTGAAGATTGGTCGGCTGGAAAAAAATAAAAGATATAATGGAACTCGACCCCAATGTATGACTTAAGGTGAGGGTATGCTTAAGTCAGTTCACTCGACTGTAATCTACATACTGTTTCGTAGAAATTTAGTGAGAACAGCGGGTATGCATTACCCAAACGATCGGATATGAAGTTGGAAATTGATAACAAACAGAGTAGATAGGCGAGAGAGCGATAAGCAACCAGAAGCAAACCATGCCGCAAACTATGTTCAATTGATACAATTGATACAATACATAGTGTTCAATTGATGCTAATAATATCAAAATTATGTTTTATGTCGGTTGCATTGAACGAAAATACGCATTCCCTTTTATTTCTGTCTGTTGTATGTATGTTCAACGAGTAACATACAACAGCAACTTGAATTCTATGATATGACCTACTACTTTGTCGTCATCGAGAGAACGTAACTAGAGCGATAGCGACTCATACTTCTATCGTATTGCTTTACGATGAGAGTCCACAACATTGATCATTTGCAGTATTGCCAAGTATTTTATGTAAAATACCGCCAAATATATCCAAAAATCCGCTAAAAATTTTATTTAGCGGGAAAATTTTTCAAAAATCCGCTAAATTATAAGAATATCAAGATAAAACGCATTTTATTTACGAAACACATACGAATTTCATTTATTTTTCTTTAAAAGGAATATACATATGTATAATAAAGGAATATACATATATATAATATATATAATATAATATATATATGTATAAAAACATATACGTATAGTGTAAAAAGCTTAGAATTGGTTTTTAAATTTATGATGAATTTATTATAAATTATTATTATTTATGGTAAATTATTTAGTTAAACATGTACGACCAGTCTTTCGTTGTTTCACTTGTATATGCGGCAAGTGTTCCGACATTTTTAAGTAATGATGTTGGAACTTCATACTCGTAACAACATTTGATATTACATTTGAGACAATATCTGAAATTTAAAAAACGAGAAAAATATTGTTGAACATATACGTATGTATATTAATTTAACAACTTACCTGACATTAAGCACAGCATTTACAGTACCTGTTATTAATCTGTTTCGTAACTTAGTTTTAACAATATTTAGTTGACTCAAAACTCGTTCGACCTCTGTATTTAATGTAATTTAATTTTTAATTTTTTTTAATAAAAATATATATAGTTATCTAAAATAAGTCTAAATATATAACAAAAAGCATTTTAATTTGTGAACAACCATGTATTTAAGTTGGATTCAAGTCGAGAGGGGACACCAAAAAGCGGAACAATCCCCAAAAAGCGGGACGGTTGGTCAGGTTGGCATTGGTTGTGGTCTACAACAGTGACAATATAAATGGTGCATTTGCACTTCTTTCGGGGATCGTGCAAGTTTATTGTTATAATGTAATCGTTTATAACAAAGTAATTATAAATATTATATAAACTATTTAATTTAAACAAACAACAAATATTTGTTCCTATAAAATGATAAAATCGCAGTACGCACTCAATTAAACTACATAATTAAATGAATACAATTTTCACCCATAATACATTGAATAAATTACCCAATACGCATTGAGTAGATCTGGAAATTGTAATTTTTGCCGCTGATATCAGACCACGAAATTGTGTAAAATTACTCGGGGGTATAATGATCATACGGTATTCGCACTGACATCGATTTTGTTGATTTTAATCAGACTCAAGAAAATCGGATATTATTTCTCGGCTGTCTGAGAATCAAGAAAAAAATACCTAATTTACTTTATGCAACGCTGTTTTACTTCACACTACGCATGAAAAGTACGTTTGTTTACAACCAATTCAATCAAGGAGAATTGAAATGGTGGTACCACTAAAACAGTCTACACATTGCGTTTGCATTTCTTAGCTATTTCTTGTTTCTCAAATTCAAATATATTTTGGTTTCGTACTTGTTTGTTTACTTTTATGCTTGGTGTACATTTGTGCTGAATTTGATCAATTTGATTCCAATCAAATATAATTTTGCTACGAAACCAAGAAACAAAATTCCAGTGCTGAACTATCAGACAACGAAATTTGAAAGTTGCCCATAAAATATTGAAATTTGTTTACGCAGGAAAACCCGCTAAAACTCCCGTTAGCCGCTAAAACATATTTTCCCCTGCGATGGGCATTAAAAATCCGCTAGATTTAGCGGGAAATCCATCAAATTGGCAACACTGATCATTTGTATCTTCACTTTGACTGGTCGTTACACTGTAGAAAATATATACTTGTAAATATGTATAAGCATCTTTGTTTTTTGTATGGAATTTTGTAAATTGACGTGCGAATTGTTGAACTTATTATTGGCTTCTAAACAGAAAATTTGTATCGTTAAGAGGTGCTTGGCTGTGCTGTGTAAGCATTATTCGCAGCCATTTTAATGGGAAACAAATGCATAATTTTGGGCGCAATCAAAAATGGACTTCAATCATTTCTTAGTAATTTATACTAATGTCGGTTTTTCTGGTGTGAGGTAAAGAACTGACGGACATGGTAAATACAGGTAAGTGTTACATAACGCGGTAATAGAACAATGCGATTACAATTTACATTATAATAAGTGTAGATCCCAATCAATGAATCCAAAATTAAAAGCCTCCAGATGACTGATTGTGAGACGCTCTCCCATACTCCTTCATGGCATGTAATGGGAAAATAAGTTTGTTTTATTTGTACATAAAGACATTGTATTTATGTACTTTCGTAAAACAGTTTTATATAAAAATCTACAATGAAACAACTCTTAAAGAAGTTTCGTACAGTATAGTGAATCTCTTCTCAAATGCAAGGATTGTGTTATTTGAGAATATTTAGTGAAAAATTCAGGAAATTGCAGTTTCTGAATTTTAATAAGGGTTTCCAATGTCTACAAATAGCGTGGACTAGGGGATTTGTGCGAGTTCAAACAATCCAAATAAAATGTAAACCCCAACAGTGTTTAAACTTTAATCGTTCGTATTTTCTTTATAAATATTTCTGTTTACTAAACTCGGAAATCAGCGTAATAACTACGTAACTATAAGCACTACATTGTGTTCCATGTCGCGAAGCTTATCAATTTAGGAACAATGCGTAAAATGCATTACATGAATACTTTGATACAATGAATGGGTTATCAGTAAATTTTAATATGTTGTAGTAAAATTGAACTTGAAAAATTTGCATATAAAAGGGAACTGATTGTAGGAGATTCCATTAATTTCAATAAGTATTTTTCATGAGAAAATAGTGTTGAAACATTTTAAAATTAATCATGAAGTTAACTGTTGTGAATATTGCAATAATCGCAGCCATTATGGCTGCATCGCCTCAAGGAGCTCAGGTTTGTAAATTTAAAAATAGAATCCTTTTCAACATATCAATATAAACGTTTACTTTTAACTCTACAGAGTCACATAGTCCTGATGCCAGAAGCGTTATATCCCAACTCAAGTAATACCGCAAAAGTCGATAACTATA
The DNA here is from genome assembly GCA_963931995.1 of Phaonia tiefii. Lineage (NCBI taxonomy): Eukaryota > Metazoa > Arthropoda > Insecta > Diptera > Muscidae > Phaonia > Phaonia tiefii. The sequence goes on along the minus strand of OZ008367.1, from coordinate 86,640,039 downwards.
TACTCCAGCATCAAAGACAATTTGAAGAACAAATTAAGGCGTTGGATAAACAATTGGAAGATTCGCGCAATCGTTTTGAACTACGTTTAGATGTAATCGAATTTTATGATGCTATAATCGATGTAAAACTTAAAGACATGGAAGACAAATTAGATCCCTTGGAAATGTTGGGTGATGTTAGCGATTATTGTGTGGAAAAATATCGTGGCCGCATTCCAGCAGAGGGAGTGTTAAAAGCGAATCTGAAAACTTGCATCAATAAATCAAATCAGGCATTTACCCCTATGCTCAACAGTGCCGAGAATACTTTAAGAAATATTAAGAATCATTACAACAACCAGTTTACCAATGCCATGAAGGAGTGCAAGCGGAAAAATGAGAAAAATGAAGTGAAATATCAAACTTGTGCAGCCAATGGTGTAAGAAAATATAGGGACTGTTTTTTGTATCCTCTGCTAAAGAAATTGTTCGACCAGTTTGAATAGCGAGCTAAGCGGTTTCTCATACAAAAAAATAGTCTGGCAGGGGATAAAAATTCACGCTTTTAGTTTAATATGTATACCAAATAATTGCTGTTTATTTTTGATTTTAGATTAAAACTACAACCAATTTCTTCTCCACCAACACGGATACATTTCTCAATCAAATGGCCACAGCAGATTGTAGTGCTACTACCAAAATTGATGAAGCCTTCGATTGTTACTCTTCACACGTGTATCAAACCTTCACATCAATTGGTGAAGTGACTGGACTAATCGAAAATTGTATGGCTGGTCACGAGTTTTGCCCATCGTGTGAAAATAATGATCCCAATGCTATAAAGGGTCGTTGTCCCTATCAAATGGCCTGGCATTTGGCTGATGATGATTTAACGGGTGACAAGATAGTAAATCCTTTCAAGGGTATTAATAGCACAACACCTTGTTTGCAAATCAATTTTATAACGAAATCTTTCAATGTGAATTTAAATTAAATATCAAATTTACAACATTTTAATTTTCCAAAGGAGCAGTGAGCATTATGTAGGATTAAAGTATTACTTGTTAGTATGTAAGGGATTATGGTCACGTGTCGAGTCAACGATTTAGGGAAGCCAACAGACTTCACGCCATCATCGATAACTACTTAAATATCACAAATTGTAAATATGAAAGAAATATCGTATTATTTCGTAAGAAAATTAATAAAATATAGAAATAGAATAAAAATTCTAAAAAGCTAATGAATAAAATTAAATTCTGCCGTTTTAACCAAAGTAATAATTTCTCAGTGCTTTTCTGGAAAACTTTAGGCAAATAACTTTGAATTCACATTTTTCCCCAAAAATTTTCAACTTGGTGTTGAATTTTTCCTCAAACCAAAGGTGATAGAAATGCCATAGATGATTCATTCGCTTATTCACTATTTTCACCAGAGGGCACATGCTGTTTCCGTCCGACCATTTTTCACTCGGATGCAACGAAAAGGAACTCAAAAATTATTTTTATTTCAATTCTGTTGTTTAAATTTGAAAACAGAATATAAATAATAGAAAAGCATACATAGATAAATAAAAACCATAAATGATTCATTTGCTTTATCACCAGATGGCGAAGGCGGTTTCCGTGCGACCATTTTTCACTCGGATGCGACGAAAAAGCACTCAGACAGCAGTTTTATTTCGATTTTGTTCTTTAAATTTGAAAATAGAATATAAATAATAGAAAAGCATATCGTTTTTGATATTTGTTGAAAATATAAAAGGCAAGAAAGCATGGATATATAGTTTTTCAATAGTGTTTGTTTCCAGGGTAATTTGCCCATATCCACCACCCCGGCGCCATTTAGAAAATTTTCCTTTACTTTCAAATCTACCACTTAAGTTTCACCATCTATGGTTTTTTATTTATCTATGCTCAAACTAATTTCATAAATTTTCCCTTAATTTTATTTAAATTTCAAAATTCACACCATACTGGCACGGAAATAATTTTGTTACGGCAAAGAAAAGAGAATCAATGGAAAAGGTGCACCTAAAGATTTTCAAAGTAACGGGCTTTATCCAGAATTCATTGCAAAATACACTCAACGGAAAAGCTTTGTCACAGGAATGGAAATGTTCGTCGCCTCAACTAGTATTGCCATTGAAAGTGAGATAATGTAAAGTTTCTTAACCGCAACGAAAATGGGTTGAATAACTGAAAATTTTTCGCCACTGTGACGAAAGTTGAATTGTTCTTGCGGTGAATTTATTAAACAATAATGAATATGTTTCATTGCTGCCGTGAAAATGCTTTATTGCTGCAATGAATACTTTCACTGCAGAGATGAATATGTTTCATTGCTGCCAGGGGCGGATTGACGAATTTGCCGCCCGTAGGCCTGCAACAAAATGCCTCCTTTTTTTCTTAATAAAAATCTCTTTTGCAATTTTAAAAATTGAATAATATGTAATGTAATAAATTAAATCTCCTTTGAATTTTGATTAAGGTTTACAAAACAAAAAATACATCTTTCAAATAATCAAGAAGTAAATCACAAGTCATTTCGCGGTTACTAATGTACATTATGAATGTACATTTTTACGGCGGACTTTTTCAACAACAAATCTATCGATGATTTCGTTCAGATCAATTTTTTGCAAAGTTTCCTCTTCAGTACACATTATAGCCCAAGCATTGCGTCTTTTCTCAGTCATCGTCGAACGCAAATAAGATTTGATACGTTTCAAGCACGAAAATGGTCGTTCCGCGGTACAATTTGCTGCCGCAACTACAAGTAAACATTCTAACAGCGATATCGATCATCGGATACACCAGGTGCAATTTTTCTTCGCGCAACCATTTGCCTAGTGAAAGAGGATTGGTTGGTTTTATTTTTGGATCGAGAGTTGCGAAGTGAGACTTAAGATGTAGCAGTTCTGGGACGAGCGTATCCTCTAGATCTTCAGGATAATGTGCACGCAAATGTTCACCAGCTTCTTCCAGTTCCAACCAGGGACATTTTTTTAAAATCGATGATGGCCTTGAATTTTTCGTTGATCGCAACGTACGCCTCCCTTCTCTTCGTCAATTCCGCACTCAGCTTGTCAATAATCACGAGGTAGGTGTTGATCCTAAAATTCTCTCGACTCGAGAATTCCACTTCGTTGGTCCTAGTTTCATCGTGTTGCAATTTCCTTCTTTCCTTCCTTCGTAGGTCCGTTTTGTATGAATCGACCGATGACAATTTCTTCGCCTTTTCTTCAAAATAGTCAAATTCACCCCTGAGTGATGCTATAAGTTGGATGAGAGAGTCGTAAATTCCTACCACGGAACTCAAGGCCATGTCGACATTTTGCAAAATTTTGTTGGACTTATTTAAGTGCTCAAAAATAAATCCCCAGAATACCGTCAAGAACGCGGTTTCAAGTGTGTCCAAACTATTTATTAGTCCTTGCGCCTCCGATCGCGTTATTGGTTTTTGCGTGGGATCTTCTGCAATGGTATGGAGTGCTTCGAAAACCTGCTCCCAATCATTCATTAGAGCTCGACAACCGTCATCTCATGCGGACCATCTAGTAGCAGACAGACTTTTCAATGTTTGGGATGTATCTTTCTTAAGCAGCGAATCCATTAAGACTTCCCACCTAGACGCCCACACGCTGAAAAATGCGTACACATTTTGGAGGAGTAAGAAATAGTTGCAGGCTTCGCAACAGCACTCCACAGCGTTCGTTCCAACGAGATTTAAGGAGTGAGCCGAAAAAGGGATCCACTCGATTAAATGATTCAATTCCTGCGCGTTTGTAGACAATGCGCGTTTGTAGACCGGTGTAAGCTCCAGACATGTTTGGAGCATTGCCATATGACTGTCCTCGGCAGTTTCTCACGTCCAAATCATTTAATTCAAGAAATCCATTTAAAGCTTCAAACAGTTTGAAACAGGAGTGAAAAAAATAGGGCGGCAAAATTTTGCAAGATTTTGCCGCCCTATTTTTTTGCCGCCGTAGGCACAGGCCTACTTTGCCTATGCGTAAATCCGCCCCTGATTGCTGCAGTGAATATGTTGCATTGTTGCGATGAATATGTTTTATTACTGCATTTAATATGTTTCACTATTACTATGTATGCTTCGTTACGAAGATAAATATGTATCACATCTGGATAACATTTATTTCATTTATCAGGGAGTATCCATGCTACAGCTGATCGACTATAAAGTAGGAAGTAGATAACAGAGTAGATAGGTGGGAGAGCGATAAGCAACCAGAAGTAAACCATGCAGCAATGTAAGTTCAAATAATGTTTGATGGATACTAATAACCGTTAAATTATATTACCCAGGTTAACTCATCCCCATTTTTGATCGAAAATATGAAAAAATTGGAAACAATATCTATATCTCGCAAGCGTAGCGTCGAATCGAACAAATAACTATTTTTTGAGGGATTCCAAGGGTTTTTCATAAAGTGGTTCAATTCGTGTGGACGATTTTTTTTTTAAAAAAATCCCCAAAATAAGAATCACTAAAATAAAAAAATGGCTCTAACTGGGAAACGGAGTGTCCAATAAATATTTATTTCATATTATCGATCAACAATGGGGATGGGTTATCCTGGGTAACGAGTTACACATCGCCGTGGGTAATGGCTAAAGGCCGGCTACCCATTAGCCTAGTGTAATGGGTAATTTCCCATCGTGGTGGGTATCTCCCCATTATCTTCCCTATTACACTGTGGGCAATGAGAAAGAGCATTTTCGTTCACTACAGCTAGAATCAAACATAATTTAGTTGTCATTAGCATCAATCAAACACTTTTTAAACTTAGATTTTTATTCTATAAGTCGTGAACTTTTGCTGTTTTTGTGATTTATAATACGTTACAGCTGTTCCGAGACGTCCTACGTCAGGGACGTGCGGTGGGGTTTTTAGCAGGGTGTTCTCCACATTTAAAAAAAATTGTGTATTCTAAGTTTATTCCAGGACCACGACGAGGGAAGGGATCACACTTTTATTTTTTTTTTTAATAATTCCTTTTTTTTCATTTTATTTAAATTGAAATTGTTTTATTTATATACCAGTGCAACACGTCGTGTTTTTTGAATGAAAACTTCAATCACATAATCGTAGAAATTTTTTGTATTTTTTAAAAATGTTAAAAAAGACTTTTCTATGGAAATTAAGGCTAACTCTGATACCGTTTCCTCTAACATTTGGTTTCTGCAATAAGTCTTAATTCTCTTAAGTGCTGAACAAATCTGTCAACAGAACTTGTTGATACTGGAATTGTTAAAATTAACATGCTTTATCTAAATACTTCAGAAGAAGTATCCGACAAATGAAAATTAATTAAATTACTTGGTATGTCAAAAACAGCAATGTCATAGAACAACGAATGGGCATAAAACGCTACTTATTCGTTTTTAAATTTAATCAAATCAAAAAAATGTCCATAATAATTTTTTAAGCTTTCAAATGCTTCAGTCGGAAATATTTTTAGATAACTTGCATATTTTTTTTTTAAATTTAGCAATTCTACAAATTTTAAATATTGTGAAGATTAAAATCTAGTTTCCATTTGTTCAAATAGTGTTTCAATTATTTGATTGTATGTGTTTTATACCTCAAATCGAAATATTCAATGTTTTCTCCACGCTTTAAACTTACTTGAACAGTAGCTTTCGTCATAATTAATATATTTGTTAGCTAATAAATATTTTCTTCTTAGTTATTTCAATATGTTCGCAGCAATATTGAATATGAAAAGGGTTTTTTTTTTGAAGAATATCAAACAATACATCAGTGTATGAAAAAATGCCGTTAAAGGTATTTAGCATGAAAACTGTATTAAGTGAATCTAAATATTAATCCCCTAGCTTGAACTGGATCCGCACCCCAAGTATCAGGATATTCTATCATTTCTTCAAATACTATTATTAGATCAGAACGATAAGTGTGGACTATATTTACAAGTCTAGAGGAATAGTTCCATCTTGTTGTTGCCACAGTAGGTACTCTTCGTTTTCCCACCTGATCGAAGAAATAAGTTCTTTTGGTGGATTGATTAAAACAAGCAGACAGCCCTGACAATGTTAAAAAAAATATTTTGGTTTATTGTACAAAGTTTACAAATTGCGATAAAACTAAATTTAACACATGAGCATTACAATGGAAAAAAATAACATTAGAAAACTTTTTTTATATCGGTTGTTTCATCGAGCATTACTGCGATAAATAAAGTTTCATTTAACTCTTTTTCGATATTATTTAATATGACTGTACCAATAGAGTTAATTATATCGTTTTGAATGCGGTTGGAAGTGCCTTTAATTATCGTGGATGTCGATCTAATTTACTATCATTTTTAGCAATTAAGTGTAAAATTTCCACATAATTGTCGGAATTTTCTTTTTCATCGTTACCTCTAAACGCAAGTTCCTGTGCACCAAGAAAACATACCGAATAGACTTAACGTTCGAATACATGTTCGTCAAGTAAAACGTCAATGTGAACTTTTCCAAAAGTTTTTAATGTCAAGGTGTTACTAATGTGAACTTGAGACGTTTGATATTTTATCATAGAAGCAGTAAAATGATTTAAATCATTATAACCTGTGGTCGAAACACTTTTTTCATTTTTAGAAGCGAAAAGCAAACAAGGACAACAAAATAATTTCTTAATTAGGGGACAACCACATAAACAAGCCTTTACCTTATAATTAGAAGTCTTGAAATGTCTAAGAAAAGTTTTATTCTTTGTTGTTAAATTTGGAAGTTCTGGCGTTGGCCTTCCATTTTTAATTGTTTGAGTTTTTTCTTCGACTTTTAATCGTGAAAAAATACTATCTAAACAAATTTTAATAGAGCATCCACATATCATTTTGCAATTTGCGTCTGATCTCATTCACAGTCAGATGTAAAATGAATATTCTACAATTAACTATGGTTCAGAATTTCTGTTGCACACAATTTTATTAGTATGCGAGTGTGTTTTTCTTTACTTGCTACAAACTGTACTACTTAAAATTTTTTGTCGTTCTTGTTTTATTTTTTTAATGAATGTTACTGTAAAACTTTTAACAGTGGTGCTAATATATGTGACTTGCTCCACGAAAAGGAACCTCTGCGCCGAAAAGAAGTGATTGAGAATAACGCGTTTAAAAAAGGCGCTTCGTTTTTCCGTGTTTTGCGCATGGTTATGCAACTCTTCCTTCAACCTGATCATCTGGCGATGTATTTCGACTCTCTGGGTACTTTGTACGATGTTCACGATGCAGTGTTGCCTCTATGAAAAATATTTCTTTTTTTTAAATTTCAAATATTATATATATTATCCGTTTATATCACATTTTTCAATTTTTTCATTAATTATGTTCATCTTTACAGGTGATTTGTAAAAAAAGAGCATTTGAAAGAGCGTTTTTTTCCTATAAGAATCACTTCAAAAGTAAAAAAAAAATTTTTCGGCGCAGAGGTCCCTTTTCGTGGATCAGGTCACATATACATTTACTTCATGTTGTATAGGCAATTTGTTCACTCGCTGCTTTTGAACAACTTGTATACAACTAAAATACTGTCAGAGACTCGCTAAACTGTTAACAGAACAGCATTAACACATACAACAAAAAAACTAATACAATAATGTTCGCTAGAAATTCGAACTGGAATGTATGCAAAATGTTCAATAACAGTCAGCGAACAAAATGCCTATACACAATGAAATGTATATAGTTATTAACATTAGCAAAATAAATTTATATTAAAATTGTTCTCTTAAAAAGTAGAACCAAATGTTAAAGTTTTACAGCAATAAAAAAAATAAACAAGAACAACACAAAATGTTAAGCAGAAGAACTTATAACAAGAAACTAAAAAACCCACGAACACAAAAAAAATATGTGCAACAGAAACACACACAATTGTTATTATAAATTAAAACAATAAATAAATGTTGGATATATATATGTCGCTGAAATATTTTTGGACTTTAGGAAATAATTATAAAAAAATATAACATGATTCTCAAAATATTTTAGGGTGTTCAGAGAACACCTCCACACCTTAGACGGAACGTCACTGTCTTACGTTGAGTTACGTTATTTGATGGGTAGTTAATAAACGTAGCGCAACATTTTCGATCACTTCAGCTGTCAAATTCAACCCGCTATTATTCCTCGCGTTAGTTGAAGAAATTAACAATTTGGAAAAAAATATCGAACGGGGGTGAACAGAAGGAAGTGTCTTGCATTTCATTGTTTATAACTACTTTCTAATTTGTATTTAATTACGAGTAAAAAGCAAACCGCAGCTCATCAATTATACTTGTTAATTGCAGGGATGAACACAGGTATTGTCTAAATTGCCGGAGTTCGGGCGAGGCTCAAAACTTTATGAGAATAAAAACCGAAATTAGGGAAAAATAAATGAACACAAAAAATATTTATCGTTTTCTACGTCCAAACGAGGGTTAATTTAGTAATCAAATTAAAGGTAATTTTCCAACATTTTATCATATTAAAGCGGGTCTTGAGAATCGAAAAGCGCCAATCACTTATAACATGTTCATGAACACCGCATTTCAGTTTATAAGATTCGACATCTTAAGTGTGCAGGTATACACACTATTTTGACAGTCGGGCAAATTTCGCTACATTTTGACAAACACATTAATTTTGTGAACGTACACTTATTTACAATTTAAAAATTAGAATTGGAAAAATCAAATAAATAACTGGTGGCATAACTATCACAATTATATTTAGATTAGCGCATTTCGAAGGTTAACTCCGTTAACCCACGCTACCCAGGAGATTACACATATAATTTTAATCTGTAAAAACTGAAGTTTAATTTTTAACCTCATTTTTAACTGGTGTAGAATTTGATGCAACTCTGCTCATAATTCATACCATAATAAAACATACACAAAAAATCAACTGTTTGACAGACGGAAGCCAAATGCAAATTTTCCGACGCGTCAATGCCACCAAACTTTTTTTGAGCACACGCCGTCGGCGACATTGTTAGCTCATATCGGTTTAAACTGTGTGCCGATTTGACCAACTGGTTAAAGGTTCAGTTATTTCAAAAACATCCCAAATTTTTACAAAACTTGCAAAACTAAGAGCCGCCAATTTTGACATCGGCATGAAGTTGCTCGAAATTGGTCTAAGCACAAACGTTGCAACATAAAATGTCAATTTAATCTCAAGTTGGGTGGTGTAAACGTCAAAGTTTAGAGAACAAGGTTATCAAATGTGGTTGTTTTTCGGCCCTTTTAATTGTATTTTCAATTTTATTTTCTGGGCTTTGGCCGTTAAAATAAAAGAAATAATGTTTGCATTATTTTCTCTTTTTTGTTTTTCAATATTTCACCAGGCTGGAAAATACACAACATGAGTAACAAAAAA